>CM048646.1:2245000-2785000 GCA_026413185.1 Pueraria montana var. lobata | reverse complement strand
CATGATACCATTTGAAATTTGAAACCCATGGGAAGAAGCTTGGAAATTTAAATGTTGAATGTTTGATATCCATAATATTCCAGGGAAGCTTTTTTATTATAAAAAAAATATTTCAGCGAAGTTTTTTATAAAACAGAAATGTGAGAGCTCTTTCTAAATTAATTGTTGAATAGTATAAAATAATATAATAATATTCTTCTATAGCATGTTAAATTATTAATAGCTAATTGTTGAATAGTATTTAATAATCTGTTTTTATAATATTATTTTGATGTTGATAACGGTAATAGTAATTATGGTTATATAAAAAAATCATCCTCCAAGTGATCCATTATTTTCTCTTTATAATGGTCCATTATAGGCTTCATTCAATTCTTGTATCTATTTTCTTCACATTCTCAACATAACACCACCATTCCTTATTACAATGGTCATGCTTCATCAATTTCGATTCTCTATTTTCTTTGAGAACATTCGCAACATAATCACTTTCTAATCATTATTTTTCTTCAAACATATTATTAACGACATTACCTGTACTCGAGCTTAAATAGTGTTATCACTTATCAGTTGATTAACAAAATGAAACTCACAAAGTAGCAAAGCGGAAACGCAAGAGAGAAAAATAAAATTGCTCACACTCACACCCATACGCAACAGAGGAAGAGAGAAATGAAATTGGACTCAATTCATAAAACTTGATTTCACATTGACTTATATACAAGTTCAGTACATAGGAAGCTTTTTTTTTTTTTTATGGAACATAGGAAGCTTTATATAGGCAAAACTAAGCAATATTATAATATTAAAATATATGCTTAGTGGGAAGTAAGAAACTAACTTTCAACCATGTAAACACTTAGTAATCTCCTACCTAGCCATGTAAAACGGTGGAGAACAAGAGTACATTGAACAACGTAAAGGAGGATTTACTACCTAGCATCCACTTAGTAACTAAGTAAACAAAAACTTAACACCTAGGAAGATAAAAACGGTGTATTACAGCCACGTAACAGTGAGTGAAAGAAAACTCAACACCTAAGAAGAAAAACATAGCGGTGGAAGCTTAGGTGGTAAATGCTGGGCGGTAAATTTTTTTCGTTGCTGCTTGATTTAATAAAATTAACTGACAATTTTATTTTATTTTTCTGAAATTAACCGACAAATGGCAAGCACAAAAGTAAAGGGAAAACAATATTTGAAAAAAATAGAGTGGGTTAGGTTCTGTTGTGTTAGCAGCGAGTTGTAGTTGAAACTGACCCATAGCAGTCAATTGTGTTATATATAACGAATCACACGTGGGCGTATACCCTACCAAGTTTAGATAAAAAAAAATTCGTCCAATTGATAATACTTCGGCCAGAAAATCAAGATCAATATCAATTACAACATTTTAAGATCCCTGTTTCTGGATCCCTACAATATAGACTTTTATCTAACATCAAAGCGCTCAGATCATGATGATGGCCATCACAAATCACAGTTAAGTTTGGATTTCTACTCAATATATAGACTCCAAATGCAATCACAAGCAAATACTATGATGTGTCTACAAGCGAATTTCAACGTGGGTGACCTACTAGTCCAAAATTTCCTTGACACTTTAAACTTATGACCCTGTCATTTATATATTTTTATTTTTATTTTTCTAATCCACCAATGTGAAAGGTATTCTTCACATAGACTGTTACCACAATTCCATAACATGAATTCACCAAAAAAAAACTCTATAAAGGAAATTAAAAAAATGGGATATCATTATATCAACCACTCTATGGTCTATGCCACCTCAATCACACAAAAATCCCCTAATGATATTACTTAAAGTGTTTTACTGTTGTTGTGGATATGGGCTAACACTCTGTCACTCTGGTCATCATAACATGGAAAGATAAGAGCTCTCAACAGGAGAAGGGTTATGATCCAATCACGCATATATAATTTCACAAGGTATAAGAAGACAACTTGTGTAGGCATGCATACAATTCATTAATGACTAATGAATATATAATTTCACAAGGGTTATGATTCTTATGAATTATGATCCAATCATGCATATATAATTTCACAAGGTATAAGAAGACAACTTTTGTAGGCATGCATACAATTTGTTAATGAATATATAAAATGGAGCACCTTCCAACTTCTTAAACTACAAATGTAGTCAGCCATGCATGTGTCAGTTCAAATTGCTATATAAATAAAAAGTTGCAGCTCACAATTTACAGAAACAAAGAGACGATCTTAAATGTGATATTAATCAGAATAGAAATGATAGAATCCAAGGGACAAATAGTTGATATAGTTGCAATTACATAACAGATAACACATGATTAACACAATCAACCCTAGAGTCCTTGCAGAACGAAAGAAGCACCATCGTTGCTTACCATTGATTGGAATCTTAGCACACGGTTAATTCAAACAAGCAATAAATAAACCATAACATTTCTAAGCATATAACATCCAAATAGCTAGCAACTGATCAGTAGAATCATCTGCCCATATTATTAAATATCAACAAGGGTACACTGACAACATCACCTGAAACTAGAAAGCATAAATATAAAAATTTAATTAGAATTTACTCATCTTTACACTATCACTAACCCTGAATTGTCTGGTAAATTATTGACTTTTATGATACTTACTTTTAGATAGTATAACAGTGACAGGGCATCTTAAACTCTTCTGGTCGTGACTGAGGAAATTCAATCGAGGAACTTCCAACGTTCAAGAAAACGGTCTTTTCGCAGAAATGCACAGAATATAGATTCAATAAATCTACACTGTCTCCTAACTCGTGGGGCATTTAAATTCTAAAAGACTACCTCCAAAGTAAACAGAAGAAAACCCAATTGACACATAAGAGAGAAATCAACATCAATATGTAACTATTACTAACCATCAGTGCGGTGTCTCTCTCAGTTAAGTCACCAACAAATAGTTTCAATCGCGCACAAAATCTGAATTTATAACACTCAACGCAAACACCACATAATGAGACTAAAATTGATGGATCACTATTCTTACCACAATTGGATGCAACAAACCTAATCGCACACAAGACAGTCAATAAAGCCAGAGTAAGTAACTCTACATCATCCTCGGACCTCAAAGACCGTAAACTCTTATTACACGTTTACTCAAAGAAAAAGAAAAAGAGAAAATCTTGGTTCAGATACACACACATTGAGAGAAAATCTTGTGAAGATGAAAGTGAGATACGCATTACTCATTACTCAACTCTAGGCCTGGGGCGATTGTTACATGCACCTTTGACGATGATCGCATTCCTCGGTGCCTTGAGCTCTTCAAGCTCTTCTCTCCATGCTTCCATCTGAGGGCTGAAAGATTCCTTTTCTATCTTTCTCTTCATGCTGGTGACATTACACCTTTCCATTCTTGCAGTGATCCAATCGATAGAAACTTCAATCAATCCCTGTATCAGTTTCATTCGATGTTCTATTTCCTTGAGTCTGCCAATAAGATCTTCCGGAGGCTGACTGGCCATGGTGGTTTCTCGTTGTTGTTTGTGTGAGAGAAAGACGAAAGAAAACAGAAAAATTGTAAGGATTTCTTCTATATCAAAACCACCATTGATTTTACATGCATGGGCGCACTTATTTATAGTGCTCATTTACACACACAAACTGAAGTTTTAGTTAGTTACACTAACTAATAACTAACTAACCAACTCCCTTCGAATTGCATCGAAGCTACTTTGGTGAGTGCCCTGAGGAGAGAAAAAAGGGCAGAAACTACAATCTAGAATAAGGCTGAAATTGACTGCACTTAGAAGAATAAACAGGTTTTAATGAAACTTTTTAAAGTTGAGGTAATTAGCTTAATAATCTTCTTTACATATTTCTTCATTTTGTTCTGAAACTGGAAAACTAGCATTGCTGGATTTTCGTACACAATATTATCCCTAAGCTTTGATCTTTTCCTTGGTCACATTTCAGTTTCTTAGCCTAGAAACTTGCTGGATTTGGTTTCACAATTTCGGCTAAGTGTCAGGTTTGGTTTTTTGTCTCTGATTATTCTGTTGATTCTTTAATGTTTGTGTTTTAGAGGTATTTTAATGTTTGTGTGTGTTTATCCAGTTGTATAGCTCAATTTTAAGAAGTAAAAAAGAGAATTCTCTCCTATTTAATTTGACACTTAATCATTTATGTGTATAGTCATTAAAATTTGCAATGATGAATCTGTTCTTGCAGTTGGAGGAAAAATCAGATTGCCAAAAAGTGAATCAGAATAATGATTGAAATTGTTATTATGGCTGCAGGTATTCATTCTTTCACAAAGGCTTTCTGAATAGAATTTTTGATAACTTTTTTTTCTGTATTTGTTGTTCCTGTTTTCAGGCCAATGTTACTTTATAATTGGATTGTTCTGTTTGTCCTTACAATGAGGTGGTAAATTACACATATGATCAAATACAAATATATTCCATTCAAGTATGGAAAGCAAGTTTTCTTATGCTTAAAATGATTTTGCATAAAGGGGTGAGTTTATATTACTATGGATTCTGATAATTCTCATATTTTTCATTGGAAGATGACTCGCAAAAAGTGAGTGGTTCTGCAGAGTTAGAAGGTAAAACATCGTAAAGGAATAAAAAATTCTATAGTTGTTGAAACTGAATAAAATAGGCAGACAAGTCAGAGGAATGCAGCTTCCACATTCCCTTTCAATTGGCTACAAAAAATACCTATCAAATTAACGTTACATGTAGATTTTCTAATATTTGGTTCTGTAACATTTTTATATACATGTTCAGGGAAATCAGAAGTATTTTTTGCACGGAAGGATGGCTATTTAAGTTGAAACACAAAGGAAAGTTAAATGAGAAATCAGTTTCTTTCTTTATTAATTAAATGTGTATATACCTTCTGATGGTTTGGTTGATACTTTATTGACAATGTAATTTTGTAAATATTAAATGAAGAATTTCTTAATTTGGAATTTAATCAATGAAAAAAAATATATACTATGGTATAGAGCCATGGACAAAGCAAACTTGCATAGCATCATTTGATAGTTTAGTTTCATGCACTAAATTGTAGTTTTCTCCTATTGAATTGTTTCCAAAGTGTGCACTAAACATTTAAACGCATAATTTGTCTTGAAAATTGTTTGATCTCTCTTGCCATTTACATGTTTAAGTATATCTGAGGCACTTTCTATGGTGCTCAGCAGGTTCAAATAAAATCTGACAAGAGAGCATACACTTGATTCTCATGTAAATAATTTATGGAAAATAAGCAGTCCTGGTGGGGAGTTTTATGATGTATGAGAAGGTAAATGGGGTAAGCTTTACTGCCAATTATTTTTATTACAACAGAGCATGTATCAATCTTATTGCATAGTCATATACTGATCTTATAGGGGACGAAGAATACTAACACTTCTTTTTTCTTTATATCAATATCAATTTTCAAAGTTGAAGAAGGCTAAGGATCTTGGCAAGGGAGTGGACCTGAGTTGCAATTGTCTTTAAAATTGTTTGATCTCTTTTGCTATCTACATGTTTAAGTAGATATGAGATACTTTCTATGGTGCTCAACAATAAAAATATTATGGAAAAAGAGACAATTTGGTTTTGTTGGCACCAACTCTCCTCTACACATTATTGTAAGCACTCTTATAGCTCCCACTCTTTCTATTATAAGCCTATTTTTCTGCTAAATTTTTCATGAGTATGGTTGATGATATACTGACCCTTAAGTCTAAAATATCAAAGTGATAGGTAATTGTAAATTAATTAATATTAATATGGTCAACTCATTCAATTTTGTATTGTTTAGAATAGGAACTTCTCACATATTTGTGGTTTGTACATAAGCTAATATATATTGAAACTTCACGAATATGTGAAACATATATCCCATGTAAATTTTTTTGAAGTAAAAAGATTTCAACAAGAATCACACTATCATTGCTTTGATTCAAATCAACAAGATAGGATGTGGAGTTATTCATTTTCTTTTTATATATTGTGCTCTATTATGAATTTTATTCTTCTCGCATTGCCTTATGGCTTCTTAAGTGTTTTCATCACTTTGTAATCTTTCCAAAGCATCTCCACCTTATTTGAAGAAATAACTTTTGTGGGATTAATCTTATATCATTTTTTGTGATAGTCTTCTATCTGACTCTCATCGTTCAGATGTTTCTTCCTCTGCATATGACTTACCTATCAATTGTAATTGATATATTTATATTAATTAGTATATAAATATTATATATGAGGTTTTATTAACAAGACTCTGTCCTACTTTTCTTGCTTGGCTGATGATAGAATGTTCTTTGACAAATTTTTATTCATTAAAGCATAAACCAATGGACTTTCAATAAGTCTAAGCAAAAGCTGCAACTTTGCATGTTAGCTCTGAAAGGGAGCAACAACATCAAACCATACGTTGGATACAAATTAACTATGATGCCTCGGTGGTAGCAAGAGTTGGGTTATAATGAGGGATGCAGCAGGCGAGGTTACTGCTGCTGCTACAATTTTTTTTTCCATCCGTTGGCTTTCAGATGGGCTTTACAGTTTACAATTATCTGCTGATGTTTGTGTAAATGCAGCTATTTATGAAACAGATAGCTACCAATTATATCCTACTTGGAAGATGCCTAAACCAAATTGCACAAGCTATTTTCATGGTGTGGTCCAAGATTGCAAATTGTTGGGTGCATGATCACAAGTTTCCACTCTGGAGTTTACAAAAAGGGAAGGAAATAAAGTAGCACATGCTTTTGCAGTTTTATCTTTTTAATTTAAAAGTACTCTTTTTTATTTTACAAAACACAAATAAACGGATTCATATTTTACTTTTAAGAACTGAAAATTCCAATAGCTATTAGGACTTTATTTATTATGATAATTTCCTTTTCACATTTTTTTTATTTATATGTACAGTGGTTGTCAATATAATGATATATATATATAAGTAAAACATTGTAAATCACAATTTCATTGGGTTTTTTTTTTTTCATTTCTATTTTTACTAAATTGGTCATACTCATTATACTTATTAGCTGCAATTTTCTCTATTTTTGGAATTTCTCCGTAGGCAGCTGCAATTTTTGCTTTTGGAATTTTTTATAGATAAAAAACAGAGTAGAATGGACATTGAAGCCATACATTGCTTGAATTTGTAAAGGTTGCTGAGGTTGTTTGTCAGCTGACTCAGCTCTAAACGGTGTCTACTGTCAACTGTTTAGGAGCTAATAATAGATTAATTGTAGCACTGACCACTAGGATAAATTAATTTTTGTTTTTTTAATATTCATTTTTTCTGTATTTGAGGACAGTCCAAGATCATTTGAGTTAGCTAGATGCAAATAGTCCAGTTAAAAAATGTTTGCTTAGTCCAGTTAAAGGAGATGTACTACTACCACTTCCAAGTTGGGAGATGTATAATTTAATTTATTCCAAATGTTGTTCCATTATTCTTTTTTAGTATTTATTTTTGTCTTAACAAATAACAAAGATGCAGTTGGCATGTACTATTAAAATTTAGACGTAAATTGAAATATCATATAGGTATGAATTTTTATACAAATACATTAATATGTTAGTTATATATGTAAATATTAACAAAAATATGATAAACAAAAAGTAAAAATATGTGAGGTACAAATGAACATTTATATGAGAATATATTAACAAAAGTAAATTACACAAGCACTATTTGTGATTTTCTAAAATTATTTGCAAAATAAAGTTCACAGGGAATAACATTTTTTTGCAAATTTAAGTAGCAAAATTTACACTCAACTCACGGAGAAGAACAATTTACTTGAAATCAAATTAATATTTAAATTATTAAGGTGAAAATAATTTATTTAACTTATTGCTATAATAATAATAATAATAATAATAATAATAATAATAATAATAATTTTTAAAGTAATAAAACTAATGTCTATAATCAATCTTTAAGTAAATCATTGCTCATTTCTTTTATACATGATCTAAAAGAATAAGTAAATTACAAAAGCACCCTTTGTGAGTTTTTGAAATTATATGCAAAATAAAATTCATGGGAAATAATTTTTTTTTTTCAAAATCAAGTAGAAAAATTCACACTCAACACACGGAAAAGAACAATTTACTTGAAATCACATTAATATATAAATTATTAGGGTTAAAATATATCTTTTTAACTCATTGTTATAATAATAATGATTTTTTTTATAAATTTTTATATGAATAAAATTAATGCCTGTAATCAATTTTTAAGTAAATCATTATTCATTTCTTTTTTACATGATTTAAAAGAAGTAAATTACACAAGCACACTTTGTGATTTTTTGAAATTATATGCAAAAGAAAATTCATGGGAAATAACATTTTTAAATCAAGTAGAAAAATTTACACTCAACTCACCGAGACGAACAATTTACTTAAAATCTCATTAACATCTAAATTATTAGGGTGAAAATATTTTTTGTAACTCATTGCTATAATAATAGTATAATTTCTTTTATAAATTTTATATGAATAAAATTAATGTCAATAATTAAATTTTAAATAAATCATTGTTCATTTCTTTTTTACATGATCTAAAAGAAGAAGCAAATTACACATGCATCCTTAGTGATTTTTTAAAATTATATTCAAAAGAAAATTCATGGGGAATAACATTTTTTGGCAAAATCAAGTATGAAAATTTACACTCAACTCACGGAGAAGAACAATTTACTTGAAATTACATTAATATCTAAATTATTAGGATGAAAATAATTTTTTTCACTCATTGCTATAATAATAATAATATATTTTTATAAAATTTTAATTATAGGAATAAAATTAATGTCTATCATCAATTTTTAAGTACATCATTTTTCATTTATTTTTTACACAGTCTATAATAGAAATATTTTTTAAAAATTTTATATGAATAAAATTAATATTTATAAGGCTTAAATAACTTTTAGATCCCTAATAAATTTGCAAATTTTGCTTTCAGTCCCTGATAAATTTTGTTGTTGTTTCGAGTCCCTTATATAATATTAAAAATTTTATTTTGGGTGTCTGCCGTCAGTTAAGTGATGACATGGCACCATCTCAACGGTTGATATATATTGGGAAGATATGTTCAAATGGTGCAATGTTATCATTTAACTTACGGTAGGAACTCAAAACAAAAGTTTTGATATATCATGGACTCAAAACAACAAAAAGATTTATTAGGAATCCAAAGCAAAATTTACAAATTTATCATAGACCTAAAAGTTATTTAAGCCTATTTATCCCTAATAAATCATTGTTCATTTCTTTTACATGATCTAAAAGAAGAATCAATGATTTTGAATAATTTATTTACAACAAAAACTATAATATAATATTTTATATCACTGGACATTCATTCAAATCAAAGAAAATATATTAACGTGCGACACACTAGTATAATGATAAATTGTTTGGTTTAAATAAAATAGGAAGAAAGATTTTTAAAAATGTGTAAAGTTACAATGTTGCCCTTATTATAGTTATTCCATCAAAGCGTCAATAATCAATTATATTGAAGCAATTCCACAATATTTTTTTTTATCCGTAGGAATCGAAGACAGTACCAAAGAGTTTACTACACTCACGCACCCTACTCAACCAATTGAGCTAGACCCCCTTGGTCAACTCTACAAGTTTTTAATTGTTTATTCGATTATATACATAAAAAAATCATTATTGAAAAGTGGGACATTAATATAAAAATATGACTCAGCAAGTAGGTTATAGAACGCGATTTGTTGTTGAGCTGTTAGGAAATTGTTAAGTGCATTAGTGCAGAATTGGTATCATGATGTTATAAAATCATTGTAATTGCTCAACGAAATGAGAGAAGAGAAGAATTATCCAATTTTAATTTCTGTCAGTTTTCACTCCCTTTTCTTATTTCCTGAGGAGTTTTCCCTCACTCGAAACAGGTTCACACCACAAGGGCACACAATGAAGGATTTGGATCCTCTATAACCATTATCTCTACAGTCATCCTATCTCTCTATCTGTCTCTATCTTTTCTTTCTCTCTCTATTATTTAACTTCGATTTATAATTTCTTCTCTCCTTTTCCTTTTGTAATTTTTGACTGCAAAGACAGCACTGCAGTAAACAATCCAAACTCCACAATGACACAACAATCAGATAAGGGAGACAAATTTTTACTATGAGGCCCACCTCCCCTGAAATTAACTTTCCAAACTCATGTCAACCAAATATATTTCACTTGATTATGTCGTCGCCCATCCATTACAATTCATGGCCGCCAAACAAAGCGTAATAGATGAAAGAAAATGGGGAATAAGTGAAAAACCAAAAGCTCTAGCCTTACATCATTGGATCTAATGAAGTCAACACCTCTAAAGCTCTAGCCTTAGCATTCTAGAGCTCCATGCATGGCGTACCCTGAGGCTAGAAATGGTTTCCCAACCAAAACTCTAGCTCCACCCTTGATCTCCTAAAATACTCAATTTTGGACTGGTTCTAGCTCTCATCTATTTTTTTTTCATGGCCCATCTTTAAAGAAAAATATAAAACTAACCATAAATTCATTCAAAAATACTCATGCGAACTTATTTAATTACACACCTGAACTTAAACAGTTACACACAAACTAACTACAGTTGAATTCTCATCGAGAAATAAATTATACTTTTAAGCCAAAAATATTATGCTAAATACACTTTAATCACCTAATATATTTTCTTATAACTTTTTATTAAACGTTTTTACTTAATATGTTATATAATATTAAAAAATTATATTTTATTATCACACGTTTAACTGAATATGAATATATCATAAACAGATAGTACTTTTAACAATTGGATCACTAATTATCTTATTTTAAGAACAATATATCTTCCATTTTCCCCCTTTGGTGGACATCAGTTACCCACTGGGTGACTCCCTGCACGCTCTTTTATAAGTACTAGAGGCGTTTATTTCACGAAATCATCTTGTATTTCTGAAAATATGAAGGTGGGAATATTTATTCCTATGTTTGTTAGGAGGTTATCAGAAAATATTTTCGGACATTCTTTATTTCCAGGAAAGTTACATTCCTATTTCTACTAAGCTTTTATTCCTATTCTCATGCTAATGGGGTGGGAAAGTTGCATTCCAATGGAAATGTGAGAAGTTATTTTCTAACTTTATTATAACTTCCATTTTTACTTTTATTTTTCATTTATTATTTTAAAACTTTAAAAATATTCCTAGGAATGTTAAAAGTTAACCAAACACATCTTTATATATGCTAAGGAATAACATTCCTAACTACAATATTTCTAAAGATGTGATTTCCGAGAATGCAAGATGATTCTGTGAAACAAACATTCCATAGAGTTTGCTATCCAGTTAGAAACACTCATGACGACTGTTTATGAAGTTGAACTCATGAAATTCAATTATTTATATAGGTTTGATTTGTTTGACGCTAGCTTTCCCCTTCGAACTAGAATGCATTCTTTTTTGGCTTAAATACATTTTTAGTCCTTGTAATTTAACCTTCTTTTGCTTTTCGTCCCTGCAAAATTTTTTTTTTTGCTTCTAGTCCTTGCAAATTATGTTTTTTTTTTGTTTTTCGTCCTTAAGGTGATTTAGATAGCGCTTTTTTCACTGTTCAAAGCGCTATCTAAACCATTTTAAGGACGAAAAACAAAAAAAAAACATAATTTGCAAAGACTAAAAGCAAAAAAAAAATTTGCAGGGAC
This sequence comes from Pueraria montana var. lobata, assembly GCA_026413185.1. NCBI lineage: Eukaryota > Viridiplantae > Streptophyta > Magnoliopsida > Fabales > Fabaceae > Pueraria > Pueraria montana. Next base: position 2,773,274 of record CM048646.1, on the reverse strand, counting down.
GAAAAGGAAAAAAAAGTTAAATTGCAAGGACTAAAAAGGTATTTAAACCTTCTTTTTTAGAATTATATGATATAATGTTGCAATTCGTTATTAATCTTTCAAGATGTTTTTTTTTCAAGGGGGAGAGGAACTATTACCAGACGTATTTTATGTAAATTCTTTTTATATGAATTTTGTGATTTTCTTATAAATTTTTTCTTCAAATTTTGTTATGGTTTTGGCAAAAATATATTTATTTCCTTAAATTCATTGAAAAATCCACTGAAATTTTTAATATTTTTATGTATTTTCTTAGAAATTTGGTTTATAAAATAAATTAATTTGACTTGCAGATTTTTCATAAGAATAATTTAAACATAAATTCTCTAAGGTTTCTTATTTAGTAGTAGACAAAGGCATAAAATCGTTAAAAATTTTGAAGAGTATTATTAATAAACTAATAAAAAGATATTCTAATATCACAAAAAATAATTAATATTTAAACAATGTCATTAAATATTTAAAATTATCCCTAAGAAATGATATTATCAAAAATTTATAAGCTTAATTATTTTGGTCCCTCCAAATTTTTGGATCAAGCTTTGCCACTGCCTGTAGATATTAGAATAGTAGTTGAAGAACCTGGTTGAAAATATTGAATTTAGAACCTTTAGGATGAGAATACTAGCCCCAGGAGACATAAGAATACTCAATGCAAACTTCAGGGACTAATTAGGTCATTGTAATTAATTTTTCATAACGGCAATTAAACAGAAGGACCCAATTAAAAATTACAAAATAGTTTAGGAACCTAAGGGGTAATTTAATCTATTTTAAAAATCTAAATTATACTTTAGATTTATGATAAATAATTATATTACGATATAAAATCATCTTTAACTATTGATAATTTCAATGTTAAAATATAATTTAGAAATAAAGATGAAAATGATATATTGAAAGAAATAGTAAGTTAAGAACAATCTCTAAAATTGCTTTTGTCAAAGAAAAACTCATAAAAACGTTCTTGTTAGATAATAACTCCTAAAAATAATATCGTTCAAGATAATTATTCTAATATATATATATATATATATATATATATATATATATATATATATATACACACAAATAATGTAGTAATTAAATTAAATAGTTTAATATTAAAATAACAAAAAAATAATATAATCATTGAAATAGGTTTAATAAAAACACCCCATAGGATATTATCTTAGTTACGCTTAGATATTTAAGACATAGAAACTTTGAATATAAAAGCTCAATTAGGGATTATCAAGTGGGAATTAAAACATGATTATAGAAAGATCCCTATAAACAATTAAACATAAAGGGCCCATTTAGATAAACAACTTAATTAATATCTTATTCAATAAGCTCTTATTATATAAGAACTTATGTCATAAGTGCTTAAAATTTGATAAGTTATTTGCATTTGAATATGTATGTTGAAAAATACTTACACAATTTTGAAGTTTTTGAATGCATTATTATATAAATACTAATAAAATGCTGTCTCATAATGTAAACCAAATCATTATAAATAAAATAAAATTTAAAAATAACTAAATAATTTAAAAATAACAATATATATTTCTTAAAGATGTTAAAAATAAAAAAAAATACTAATCACCATTTATCTTAGTTTATAAAAAACAACAACAAAAAAGAATTATCAATGTAAAAAAGTCAATTGACACAATTGAAATCTGGAGACTAAAATTGCACATTTGCAATACATGAGTGATCCAATTAGCACAATTGAAATCTAAAGAACTAAAATCGCACAATTACAATACCTAAGGGATCAAAAGTACAATTAAGTATAAGTTATATTACACAGCTTCTAAAAATAAGTTGAAGACAACTTATGGAACATTTATAAACTATTTTTACAAGCTATTCCAAACACCATCACAAGTACTTAAAGTAAAAGATAAGTACAAATAAATTGTTCATAAGCTGATCCAAATGGGGCCAAAATACTAAAGGCTTCTAAGTTCTAATACATATTATTTGCCACTCAAGATGTCTTTATCACAGTTACAATGTTGCAATACAATGTTGCAGTACAACGTTGCAATGTATGAAGTTACAATGTTGCCCTTATTACAGTTATTCCAGCAGAGTGTCAATAATCGATTTATATTGATGCAATTGATGAATTTAATTGATTATTACAATTAAATTGATGAATTTAATTGATTATATAACTCAATTAATAGACTATATTGACGCAATTCCACAAGTTTTTAATTGTTTATTCGATTATATACATTAAAAATATCATTATTGAAAGTGGGACATTAATACAAAACATTCAAATTGAAAAAAGCTAGCAAAGGATAGAAGGCACAGGCTGTCACCACGAGCAACATTGGCAAAGGAAACAAGGGCACAAAGTTTTTTTTTTTTTTTCTAAAAAAAAAAACACTCTCAGTGACACAACAATCAGACAAGGGAGACAAATTTTTACTGTGAGGCCCACCTCCCCTCAAATTAACTTTCCAAACTCAGTTCAACCAAACCATCTCACTTGATTCTGTCATCGCCCATCCATTACAAATCATGGCTGCCAAACAAAGCGTAATAGATGAAAGAAAATGACATGATGCCGTGGAACCTTACATCAATGGATCTAATGAAGTCAACACCTCTAAAGCTCTAGCCTTAGCATTCTAGAGCTCTATGCATGGAGTACCCTGAGGCTAGAAATGGTTTCCCAACCAAAACTCTAGCTCCAGCCTTATCTATTTTTTTTTCATGGCCTATCTTTAAAGAAAAATCTAAAACTAACCATAAATTCATTCAAAAATACTCATGCTAACTTATTTAATTACACACCTGAACTTAAACAGTTATACACAAACTAACTACAGTTGAATTTTCATCGGGAAATAAATTATACTTTTAAGCCAAAAATATTATGCTAAATACACTTTAATCACCTAATCTATTTTCTTATAACTTTTTATTAAACGTTTTTACTTAATATGTTATATAATATTAAAAAATTATATTTTATTATCACACCTTTAACTGAATATGAACATATCATAAACAGATAGTACTTTTAACAATTGGATCACTAATTATCTTATTTTAAGAACAATATATCTTCCATTTTCTCCCTTTGGTGGACATCAGGTACCCACTGGTTGACTCCCTGTATGCTCTTTTATAAGTACTAGAGTTTGTTATCCCGTTAGAGACACTCATGACGACTCTGCTTATGAAGTTGAACTCATGAAATTCACTTATTTATATAGGTTTGATTTGTCTGACTCTAGCTTTCCCCTTCGAACTAGAATGCATTCTTTTTTAGAATTATATGATATAATGTTGCAATTCGTTATTAATCTTTCAAGATGTCTCTCTCTCTTTTTTTTTAAGGGGGAGAGGAACTATTACCAGACGTATTTTATGTTGACAACTTTTCAAATACTATAACACTAAAAGAGTTACACAATTTTAATAATTTAATATAGAATGATATTTTTATCGATCCAACCATTGAATTATATCTATATATTACCAAGATTGTTTGTGTCAAATTTTGTCAAAATTGAACAACAATAAGAAGATAATCAAATGATCTATATTTTAGTATATTTTGAAAAGTTTATATTACGTAGAAACTTTCAATCAAACGGTGGGTTTTAAGAAAACATCATTCAATTGAAAGTTATTAAATGGTATAATAGTTATTTAAGTTACACCAGTCTAATTTGATCCCTCCTCTTTATAAATTACAAATTATTTAAAATACATACTTATATTTCACACATTATCACATCTTCATCTTACCTGTACCAAGATTTTAATGTTACATAAGATTGTGAATAAATTCAACTGATACGACTATAATTATGATTGCAAAAACTCTAAAATCTGGGACATTACAGATGAAATGACAGTTGCGAACCATTTTTCATAACGAACCATGGACTGTATATTTGAATTAAGGCTTAATTATTAAATTGGTTTCAAATTATTTTAAATATTTTAATTTGGTCTCCAAATTTTAAAACGCGTCAACTTGATTCCTAAATTTTTAAAAATACATCAATTTGATCCTTTCCGTCCAATTGAATTTGCGCTGTTATTAATTTGGGACCAAATTGGCAAGACTTGTTTAGTCTTCTTGTTTATTGGGATAATTTAGCCTTTAACAGCGTCAATTTGGTCCCAAATTATTAACGACATAAACTCCAATTGAACAGAAAGATCAAATTGATGCATTTTTTAAAATTTGAAAACCAAATTAAAGTATTTAATATAATTTGATGACCAATTTGATAATGATGCCTTGAATTAATTTATTTTAAGAATTTTAAATATAAAAAATCTAACCGAGTGAAATACGTGATCTCAATTATTTTGTTCTCTCTCTCTTTTTTTTTTTTTTTTTTGAATTTAACTATTTGGTCCAGACCACTATTAAAACATGGCAAAGGTGAAGAAGTTAGCTAATAATGGCACGCAATTCGCCAATTCCTGCAGTATATTACACAATTTTATTAAGAAAAAAACAATTGGTTCAAAGTTACATCCAAGTGAGGGCCCGACTCAACGTTATCGTGTTGTTCATTCTTCAATATTGGAGTGCACGCACATAACATTATCAATGCCATGCCAGTAGCACCTGCATCCTAGACTCCCAGTAGCTTCCACTAGTAATAGTGGAGTGCACGCTGCCCCACCACAAAGCTATTATTAGACCACACTAAACTAAAGTCCAAGTGTACAATCTAGTTGCGGGGATTACAGGTATATAAACATAAAATCAAATCAAGACATTTTATGTAGTAGTAGTAGTACTAGTAAAATCATGTAACCATACAATAATAAACTTATAGTATCATCCTACCGGGTCAAAACAAGATTAATTATTAATTAATTAACTAAAAAGCTTGCTCTCTTTAGAGAAGTAATAGTAACGGAAGAACCCAAGGGCGAAGTTCCGACTTGAATCTCGAACGAGTCATAGCGAAGGAAAAATTCCACAAGGAGAAGCCTCGAAACCAAGGTGACGAAGTCCTTCCCAGCACATTGCTTGTTCCCAATTGTTGGAGACTCTGTTTCAGGCCCATTGGACCATAGCACGTGCTTGAGGAGCTTCTCCCCTTCCTCCCCCACGAACCTGTCCCCGACAAATTCCTCGGCCTTCTCGAAGATCTTAGGATCCTTGGTCGCGAACGGTTGGTACCCGAACAGCATTTCCCCTTCCTTCACCTGAAACGCGTGCTCGTGACTCTCGATCACCAAGTCCCTCTTTGCTCTCCCGAACTGCAGCGACACCGGAGGGTCGATGCGGAAGGCTTCATACACCACAGACTTCATCAGCGGCATGTTCTCCATGGCCGCCATGGTGATCTCCCCGCCGGCGGCTCTCACGGCGGAGCGAATCTCCTCCGCCAGGCGCGCGTGTAGCTTCACCCCGGCGCGTCCGATCCATTTCAGCACGTTCGGGAAGAACAGCCTCATCCCGCCGAAGGAGTTGAAGCACGTGGCGAATAGCAAGTTGTGGCAAGCCTCCTCGCGCGTGATCCCCAATCGCTCCGCTTCGTCGAGGACAAACCCGGAAGAGGAGTAAAAGAAATCATAGAGCCTCTGGTAGTCTTTTTTAATGAGAGAGAATGGGAGGCGGAAGCTGCGGATGGTGGATTCTTCGAGGAACTGAGGGAGGCCCAATCGGAGAATTGGGCCGAGCTGGAAGAGAATCCATTTCTGAACGATTTTTGGGCCGTCGAGGCCCAGTTTGGTGTCGGCGGGGTTGGAGTTGAACAAGGAACGAGCTAAGAAGTTGAAAGCGGCTTGGTCGTTGGCGTCGCCGAAGCTGGCTTTGCCAGCTTCTTCGAGGTTGGTTTCGAGCGCGTGGAAGAGTTCTTTGTAGGACGCGTGGAACTCGGAGATGACGTGGGCGCGTCGGGATTTGAGGAGGAAGAACATGAGTTGTTTGAGGAGGGCGTGTTTGGGTTCGGAGGGGTCGAGGTAGGAGAGGACTCTGTAGCCGCCGGTGAGTTCAGTGGAGGGCATGAAGGTTCCGGTGAAGACGTCTTTTTTCTCGACCTTGGAATTGTCGAAGAGGACTGGGAAGCTTTTACCGTCGAGGAGAACGACGACGTTTGGGTTGGGGGCGATGAAGGGGCCAGGTGGCATGTTGGTGCGGAAGACCGTTGACTGGTACTTTTGGATGCGGGACTTGAAGAACTCGTCGCGGCCTTGGTTGTAGAAATAGTCTTGGCGATCCTTGAAGGGGCCGATCACCGGGAACCCGCAGTCACCGGGGATTTTGCGGATCGGGAGCTTGGTTGGCTCGGGGACGGTCACCGACACAGCCGGTAGCGGCTTCTCGGAGACCGAGGCTCTGATGGACGGAACACCAATTGAAGAACGTTGTTGTTTTCTTGTTGAGGGAAATTCTAGTCGCAGGAAGGGAGAGGACAGCGTGGAGGCTGAGGATGCCATTTTGGGTTTGTGGGTGTTTCTAATTGTGCTGCTGGTGGTTTGGGTGGGTGAGTTGTGTTGATTTGATGATGGAATGGGACATTATTATTTATAGAGAAAAAGTTGAATGGTGTAATTGGTGTGTATGTGGGTGTAGGTGAAGTGCTGACCAGTGACCATGGAAGAGCGCGGTTTTTTTTTTACTGACCTGAAAAATGGAGACTAGGTTGGAATCGTGATTTTTGTGCATTAATTGTTTCTTTTTCCGGGATGCCTTGTTAGTTGTTGCCTCTCGCTCCGTCCATGCACTGTGCACGCTCCTTTTTTGTTTTACGAGAACACGTGTAATTTTTTACTATTATAAAAAAGATACTATTCTTATTTGAAATTGAATGGACTCAAAACTATAATAGATTTTCATAAAAAAAAAAAAAAAACTATAATAGATAATAAAGTTTTGATTAAATTGTAATTTTGATTTCTTTAGTTTGATAAATTTGTAATTTTGGTTCTTCTGAAATTTAATTAAGACATTTGGTCTTTCTGATTTTGAAAATTGACGATTTTGGTTATTCCATTAAATTGCATCCTTTGACCGTTAATGTTTAAACGTTGGTCACCTTACATGGCACACTTGAGTTGTGTTTATTAAATATTAATTGTAAAGTTATAAAATTAATTTTGAGTTTTGTGAAAAAAAAAAAAAAAAACTTACTGAGTACAATCTCATTCCGTAAGTCTTAGTATCATCCAAATATTTTTGAGATGTGAAAGTATAGATTCATTGCCTCAACATTATCATATAAAGCATTTACTGGAAGAACATATACTAAAAGTCGACGATGATGACGTGCACAGTCTTGAAATCCTTGAGATACCCATTCACTTGATGGTTTCGAAGATGATAATCAAGTTACAATTTAATTGGATATTAAGTTAATTATAAATTTATTAAAAACCAAAAATTATATTCTTCCTCTTCCTGTAACCCCAAATTAACACCCCTCATTGTCTTCCTCACATTCAGATCCAAACAACACAAAAATCCAAACAAAAAAAAATGAAGAACTCCTGCACCAAAACATTATGAAACTCAAATCTGATGGCAAATTCGTCAGATCCAACCATGGTTTTAAAAATCGATCCGGTGATCGATCCGGTCAAGGCACTGGGTCACTGGATCAGTGGTCAAACCGGTGGATCACTAATTGACCCGCATGACCCGGTCTATATTAAAAAATTTGAAAATTTTATACCTGCCTTAAAAAAGTAAAAAAAAAATCACATAACAAATTAATATAATTCCAAAAGCTCATTTTTCAAGTTCAAATCTATTGATATTCACAGTAATAAAATCACATTATAAATTACTTATTAAACTTTTTTAAAGTTTAAATAGAATTTAAAATAATAGAATCACACTATCAACTGTACCATCACTTCTTCAAACAAAATTCACAATGATAGAATCACAATATCAATTACCTAAGAATCATTACTCATAAATAATAAAACAGAATTAACTAAAAATAACATTCAAGTTGGATTAAATAGAATCATGTGGTGTGGATCGATGTGGTTAAGATGATGGCATTAGGGTTTATGTGTGTGCACTTTGAAGTTTGAAGAAAAAAATTCACAGACTCACAAACACGACACAACAAGCAATGTTTTGTCAAACGGTCATAGCCACAAAACCTTTCTTTCTTTTGATTTTTTATCCAAATAACGTCATTTCAAGCAATTTAAAAAAAAAAAAAAATTTAAAAAAAAATTAAAAATTAAAAATAAAAAAAATTAAAAAAATTAAAAAGCTGACCCGGACCGGGTCACCGGTTTAACCCCTGGTCGCACCGGGTTTGACCGGGTCGAAAGCATGACCGGTTCGATTACCTGCCCGACTTGGTCTAACCTCCGGGTCCCGATCCGACCGGCCAGGTCGGTCCGAGTTTTAAAACATGGGATCCAACAACCAAGCACGTTCAACTATAAACTCCACAAATCACACAAAACTTCCAATGTAATCAAAATTATCAAAATTTAATCTCAACATAACATTATAAATCAGCAATTAACAACAAAAAGGGGGCATTGAAAAATGTTTGAAACCAAAATCGCCCACATAAAGCTGTCAAATAAAGCTAGCATCCAGGACGGCGAGCTTGGCGACGTGACATCGGAGGAGAGCTTTATGTGGGCGAAAAGAGCCCGCGAAAGTAGAAGCGACGATGACGAGTTTTTGAAGAAACTGCGAGGCTTGAGGGAAGGCGAGGCCCACGAAGATTTAGGTTCTAAGGACCGATCTAAGCTAAGGAAGCGATGGTTGATACGTCGGAGAGCGACAGTGCTGTCGTTGCCAACTCGTGGAAGCCGAGGTGCAACAAGATCGGAGGAAGAAGACCCACCACTGACCGCTGCTGAAGAAGTTGTTGTTGGACAAATCGAGACGATAGAGGCAGAAGAACACCGTGCAGTGACGGTCGTTGAAGGATTGTTGAGAGACAAGCTTCAGTACAATAAAGTTGGAAAGGTTAGAGGAATAAGTGTTTGGGGAAGATGAATACGATGTTAGGGTTCTATAATCTCTTAAACACATTAATTTTTTTTAATAATTTTTAACCTTTAATAAATTTATAATTAAGTTAATTATTCATTAATAAACACAACTTAAGTGTGCCACGTAAGCAATCACTTGGTCAATGTTTACATACTAACAGTCAACGAATGCAATTTGACGGAGTAACCAAAATCGCCAATTTTCAAAACCAAGGGGACCAAATGTCTCAATTAAATTTCAGAGGGATCAAAATCGCGAATTTATCAAACTAGGGGACCAAAATTACAATTTAGCCTAAAGTTTTTACTCTAAATATTTATATTAATTGTATAACCAGGAATTGGACTCAAAACTTAGTATTAAGTAGAATTGGACTTGAAACATTAGTTAAGCACCATTAATTAAGAAGAAATTACATATCTAGAAATTAAACTTAAATTAAACTTGGAAAGCATTATTTAAACAGACTATTAATTAAATAGAAACAATTTTTTTTCTTCTTTTTGTTACTACTATACTCTAGCTCGGTAGTTCCACTGTTTCAAAAAAAAAAAAAAAGCTCGGTAATTCCACTGCTTGCCTAAAGTTGAGCATTGGAATTTGACAATAAACTTAAGAAATTACCTACACACACTTTACTCAATTATTTCAAATAACCCTTGCATCCTCTATCTTACCACAACTACTAACATATAATTAGACAATGCTTATTTTTCTGATAATGTCATTGCTTTTTTCTTTTTAGAAAAAGAAGTTCATGACCTTTAAACTCTACCTCCACACGGCATTATTTCGTCCTATATTATAGATGCAAAATATTCATTGGTATTATTGATAATTAATTTCTATAAAAAAAATTTCGGTTAACTATACTACAAACCATGAAACCAACCTAATGGTGGTAAACAGAAACAACCTGTACCAAGTTGATCTATGCCGCCCCCCGCACCCCCTATTATTTTTGGAAAAGAAGGCTTAATGAACAAATTGGTCCCTAAAATATATTAAAAACTTCAATTTGGTCTCCAAATTTTAAAACTCGTCAATTTGGTCTCCAAATTTTAAAAAATGCATCAATTTAGTCATTTTTGTCTAATTGGAGTTGACGCAATTAATAATTTAAGACCAAATTGATGCCATTAAAGGCTAAATTATCCCCAATAAACAAGAAGACTAAACAAGTCTTGCTAATTTGGTTCCAAATTTTTAACGGCGTCAACTCTAAGTGGATAAAAAGGACTAAATTGATGCATTTTTAAAAATTTGGAGACCAAATTGACAAGTTTTAAAATTTGGGGACCAAATTGAAATTTTTAATATAATTTAGGAACCAATTTGATCATTAAGCAGGAAAGAATAATAAAATAAAGTTCGTTTTGTTTCAGGTAATATTTTTATTTTATTGATAGTTATAACCTACGGTTTTTTTACGAATTTTCTAAAAATGAAGTGTAATTAATGTGAGAAATTTTACTATAGATTGTACTATATATGGGTAAACATAAAACAATCATTTCCCTTGATCGAATTACGCATCCCATGGAAGTGCTGAGTCCGGCCAGTCATGGAATGTTGTTTTCCGAATGGAAGTGCTCGCAAACTTTTTGAGGTTTTGTTCATTGTCTCCATCATCATGGATAAAATCTTCATCAATGTGTACTGTGCATTTATCTTTTCCAATCATAGATTAAAAAATCTGTTGCAATAATTAAAAAATACTTCCAAATAATATAAAAATATTTAAAAGATCAGTTTGAACTATTTTCTAATTTATATTTTTTATTTTTGATTATTTTAATTTTTAATCTAGAATGTTGTTAAAAAAAATCGCACATATAATGCTTATCTATGTCTAACAGTGGCTGCAGGTTGGAGTAAAAATCTCCTTTTATATATATATATATATATATATATATATATATATATATATATATATAAGTCTATCTTCTCATTGTTTCATTCTTTTTCACATTCTCTCTTATTTGAATACTATCTTTTCATGGAGTGGTATAATTCACTCTTCTAACATACATCTGATTCTTCTACTTTTTCTAAAATTTCTCTTATCAATTTCTATAACTACCTACATTCACAATATTTCTATAATTACTTCCATTCATTTCTTTATCTCTATCTTTTAATTCTAAAAATTTCTCTCTTTCATCAATAATTTCAAATCTTTAATTCAATTTACTTTTCAATTTTCAAAGTTAATATTTCTTTATTTTTTTAAAAAAATTATAGTATCTAATTTCTTAGAGAAGAATTATCTTTTTTTTTTCAAATTTCTTTCAATGTGATATATAATTATTATTTTTTTAATTTTTTTCTATTAATTATATAAATAAGATAGTGAAATTTGAATAAGTCCGTGCATTGCACGGACTAAAACACTGTACTAATAAAAATGTGTACGTGAGATGAGTAAAGTGATAGAGATAAAAAATAGAGAGAGAAAATGTGAGAATTTTAAGTGAGAATAACACTACTTTAACAAAAATTGAAAACTTTATTGATATTTGAAATAATACGAATATTTTTTACATTATATAGTAATTTAATTAATAATTATATATAATAATAATAATAATAATAATAATAATAATTTCTGTAATTTTATTTAAAATTATACAATTAGTTATATATACAATAAACTGTATAACATTAGCTTTTTATTTTAAATTTATTACTTAACTCTCCTAGATTTTGGGTTAACCTCTCTAAGGCCAAACTATGGAGGCCAAAATTTGGATTAATTTGTCTAAGGCCAACCTTTGCAGGTTGAAATCTTTGAAACCGACTTCTTTGGATTAACTGGCTTAGTCTAGCACTAAGTATTCCCATAAATGATGTGCATTCTTCAACCATTGAAAACCAAAGCACCAACCAATTAACAATGTCACAAAGGGATGTCTCTCTCTCAATACATGGTTAGTTCCTATCTCCTTCTGCAACACACGAAACTAACTCCACATAATAGGGAATCACTCATCAGCCTAAGTAGAGTATTAATATCCCTTTAGGAACCCTAAAAGGGACAATACACTTTTGAATATTGTGATCATAGGTTATCTTTAGGCTTGTCCTCTAAGATGACTTGTGATCGAAATAATTACATATATTAACACACTCATTTTCATAAAATTTCACAAGTACTTATACGTAAAAACCAAACTCATTTAACAGGCAATTTTTCTCCCTATCATAGATATTTTATAAGCATTCATTGAGTTTGAATCTAACTACTATCTTTAATTAGTAGTAATTTGTTTTGTATCTAGTCATGCTTTATACGCAATTATCCTAAGATGACATTTGATATGATATGTCTAAATTACTATTAAAAATTAATGAATTAGTAACCAAATTTAGTATAAAAAAAACTTTTTTCTTCATTAATTCTTGCATCAGTAAATTTTAGTGATAGATTTTTTAAAAATTATATATATATATATATATATATATTATTTCATTACTAATTTTAATTTTTCTAATAGTAATATGTATGAGATGTCATCAAATGATAGATTTAAAAAAAAAATTATGAGATCTAAAACTAATAAAAAAAAAGTCATATTTCACTATACTATTCTTCTCTAACTTTATACATTATTATTCGTAGGTGTACAGTGTACCGCAACAGATCGTGAAAGTTATGGATTGTATTTTCTCTTTCCTACACTATTCCTTCATTCCTTAGGTGTGGACACTGCACAGGGCAATGTACAGTTCAAACAATATTTTATGAGGAACGAAAATTAAGGTGGAGTCTAATATGAAGTAGTGTGGGTCCAATTATGTTGTTTAATTTCTAAATGGAAGTGCTCAAAAACTTGTTAGATTTTGTCCACTATCTCAATTCCCATTTGATAAATTCTTTTCTCTCGCAGTAGTTACTGGGGGTAGTGCTGCAACGAATATATGTTGAAACATAGATGATGGGGGACAAAAATAAAAGTTTATTAGTTGATTCAGCTATTTTCAAAGAGGTCAATTTTGGTTTGATTTATTTGAAATAATAATTATTTTTCAAAACATAACTTCAACACAAACATGAGTTATAAAGTGTTTAATTTTTTCTTAATAAAGTAATTAAAATAGTTATCACTCTTTTCTCTTTTAAATCATGGTTATTATTTTGCAGTAATTATATTGTTTCTATGAGTATTCTTACCGAATTAACTGTAAATATCTTAAATAAAAATAAAACTTCTGGAGTTTAAAAAGTTTTGGTTCCAGCTAATTAGAGTATGCAACTAATTAGGGTAATTATTAATTCCTACTAGTTGGTACTGAAACTTTCGGTTATGGATTATTTATGTTGGCCTTTCATACATAAATATCCTGTAACCAATGTTGGATGAGCAACTCAGTGGGCTTTGTTACTAACCTTTGTATTGGTTGTGGTATTCCTTGTACCACTTTTTATTAATATATTTTCTGGCTGATAAAAAAAAAAAACATAGTTGAAGTATTAAACTATTAATTAGTTGGGCAGTAAACTGATATGCTGCATTGTATTTCACAAATGTTTTTAAATTTAAATAAAATATATAAATAAAATGAATTAAAGAGAATATTAGACATTTTCATTATTAATAATGAATGCTCTATTATATTAAATATGAATAAATCAAAGAGAATAGACTTCATGAGAGAATTATGAACACATTATTAACTTTGTAATAACACTTATTCTTATAAATATTTAGACGTACATAAATACTGTGTTGACCTCCAAACTCATTTAACGATTTTTTTTTCATTTATGTAGAAATATTTTTATTGAATTTAACCAGAGTTGAATAGGGATCCTATACATGTTACACGAAACATTATAGTCATATGTGCAGCCTGGGAATATAGACTTGTATTAAAAAAAAAAAGTCAGAGCAGCCAACTTGGCAACACGGCTTTTTGAACCCCGCCACGTGCTAATTTAACATAATATTCTTATTTCTCATCCTATCTTACTTGACCCACTTCCAAAGTTCCAACTACAATTGTTTTAATTTAATTTTAGTCTTTTAGGGAATAATTATGTTTTTTAAATTGCTAAAAAGGTCATTATTTTCAAAATAGAATATTCTTAACACGTGTTTAATTCAGTTCTCCAGACATATCACTTTAATTTATTAGTAAGTCACTTGCAAGATGAACATATCGCTTTAATACTTAGTGCCTATTTTTTTAATGGATTTTCAATTGTTTAATTTAAAACAAATATCTCCAAGTTTGATACCTCATTTTCGGTTATAATTAAAGTACACAACTCCTCCTTGGCTCTTTATAATCTGTCCGAATCTAGATACGTTAAAGTAAAGGATGTATTTTAAAGAATAAATGCTAAATGATAACAATATATGACAACAAAAAAATCAATTAACAGTCTAAAATTTTAGTTGATTATATAATAGGTCGTGCATGAATATGTAAAAATTCATTTATTGTTTGTTCAACATAATTATTATCATTTGTATTGTACTACGTACTAGGTACTACGTATTTTATAGAGTACGTTGCATCTCTGACTGCAAATTATTCATATTTATCAATGTTTATGCATGAAGGATGACTCTTAAATTCTTAAACAAAATTATAAAGTGAATAATCAGATTTTTCTATAAATAAAAAACCTAGTCAAGTAAAGTGCTATATATGTACAAAGAAATAGATTTAGAAATAGCATAGGATTGGCACATGGGGTTGAAAACTTAGCCGCCAACACCACGCACTAAAATAAAACAGTGTAATTAGGTGAGTTGTGCGTGTGGTAAGATGGTAATTAAGCTATGAAATGATCCTTGTTGATCATGGGTGTATGTAACATGAATTCCAATCAATCCAACTCATAAAAAATACTAATTTGGGTCCTAACCTTGTCACGTTTAAGTCACTTGTTGAGAGTTGAGTGACGCCTAAAAATGAGTTTTAGTTGTTGGATCCAAACTACATATTAATAGGGAATTTAAGAATAGTGGACTACGCGGAAAACTTTTGCATGAATTAATCTTATATATAAAAGAAAAATGAATGAGATCAATCTTTATAAAAGTTGTATGTAAATAAAATTATTTTGCATAAAAAATGGTATAACATTAATTCAAAAGTTCAATTATTCAAAGATAAAATAAGGATTAAAACATTGAAAATAACTAAATAAGTTAAACTTAAAAGACAAATTCATTCTCCTTCACTTCCTTCTTTGACATAATCATCATTTTCATTGTCTATATGGTGATTGCTAACATACTCCCACCACTTTTTTAGTTGGAGTATGTTAGCATGTTACACCAAATTAATTAGACAAAAAAAAACAACTGCTTTTTTTGTTTTACTAAATTTATTTTAAGGATATTATAGTAACTTACCATTTAAGGTTTTTTAAAGAAATTAAAAATCCATTTCTCTCTCTTCTCTCATTTATTTCTCTCCTTAATTCTCTATCCTCTTTCGTCACTCCTCTCTCACGTTCTATTTCATTTGCAAAGCATTTTTATTTTGATATTGTTGATGCATTTATTTTGATAGTGCTGGTGTGTTTTTTTCTTTTTATTTTGATAAAAACTGCATAAGCAATCGAAACTTGTTGGTATGAAATTATGTGTATAAAACTGTATGAGCAATTAAACTTGCTAGAGGGAAGGATGCTTGGAAACCTAAATCAATAAATGAATTAATGTTAGAAACGATGGAATCCAGAGAGAGAGCGAAAGCACGAACAAAATATAAATAGGAAGAATAATCGCCGCTAATTATAAAATCAAAAACATGAACAAAGTAATTTTGTCTTTAACATTGCAAAGAATTTTTATTTTGATTATGACATGGTTGTTGGGATGGTGGTACAATGTTTGTGCAGAGGAAGAAGAATAGTTACACGATGAGTAAGAAAAAAGAGTTGAGAAATTTGGAATAAGAGAATAAAAACAGAGCGCGAGAGAGGAGAGACGAAAGAGGAGAGAGAATTAATGGAGAAATAAATGAAAGAAGAGAGAGAAATTTATTTTTAATTTCTTTAAAAAACTTAAATGATAACTTACTATAATATCCTTAAAATGAATTTAGTAAAACAAAAGAAATAGTTGGTTTTTTGTCCAATTATTTTGGTATAGCATGCTAATATACTCCAACTGAAAAAGATGTATGAATATGTTAACAATCCCCTATATATATATATATATATATATATATATATATATATATATATATATATATATATTATGATTATCATCTTCAACTTCAATAACTTTCTTCTTTCTTTTAATGTACCAAAGAAGATGCTCTTGTGTCTAACCTAGTTTTGTATTTAAGCAGGCAATTAAGCATTCAGAAACACTGATTAACACTTGCATTCAATGTTTGAATTGTAAATAATATTAACAATACAAGCTTTTATATTCTTCTTTCAACATTTTATTTATTATCAAGTATAGTTTCATGTGAATTTTACTTAGTGTAATATTCTTTTTTTAATACTATTTTTTTTAATTGTTGATGAAATTTCACGTGGGTTTTATTAGTCCAAGTACTTTTTAGTGTGGTCAATGTATGATTTTATATTTTGAAAATTAAAAAGTATGTTATTAGTATTTTGAATGTATTTTCTTCAACGAAAAGAAAAAGTCTTTAGCCCAGATTTTCAAGTTTTAGCAGCCAAAACATAACATAGCAGCAGCAAGTTGCAATCCAAATTCAACATGCCAAATGAGGTGGAAGCTAACGATTAACGTAAGTTTGAAGTTTGAACTTAATTGACGTCAAAACTCAAAACATTAACATAAGCCTCACGCTGTTCGTGAGTACCTTCGAGTTAACTCGTTAAACTCAAAGCACAAGTACGAACGAAAATAGGATGCTGGTCGTTGGTTGAATGTGTTTGATTTATGTTTTTATTTTAAATTATAAAAATGTCATCTTATTTTTATTTCGTATTTTTATAATAAAATTAGAAATAGTTTGATTCGAGAAAATATTTGTTTACTAATATTACCTTATTTTTATTTTTAAAAAATTGTACAAAAAATAAAAATATAGTACTTTGTAATTATAAATAAAAAAAATGAAAATAAAAAACATTTTGGTAGAATATTTCACCTTTTCTTCTACCAGATGTTCCTATGTTTCTGACGTCAAAGTCAGAATGAGCCACACAAAATACAGCAATAAACATACCGTCCCCATTTTCCATTCCTTTCTTTTTCTCACAACTCAACTCACAAGCCAAATATATATACTTTACTTTCATAGTCAAGCCGTGCTGTGCTCTTGGTTCTCACTGCCGGCCAAAACAAAACACATGCCATCTCATGTGAATTTATTAAACTACTAATATAGTAAGTTATTATTAGTATATTATTATTACATTGAAAAGTCAAAATGCAGCATTCCGTCCATAGGTTAGCCATCCTTTCACATGTGTGGGTTGATCCACTCCAGACCTGATCATGAAGGACTGAATTGAATTAGCCAACCTGCACCTTATTTAATTTTTTTTTTTTAAATTTATGTCTTTCATACATGGCTTATTTATGTCTTTAAGGTAATATGAAAATGTGCAAAAAGATTCAAAGTTAATTTTCTATTCAACTCTCAAATTTTATTTTTTGTCAAGTCATACAAATACAATAGGACTAACTAAGTTTTTAGTGTCTAAACTTTTTTAAAATTCGGTTTTTAGTATCTAAACTTTAGTTTGACCAGTCAAGATCCCTAAACTTTTTGTTAATTCGGTTTTTAATCTCTGAACAAAATTTTGACCTGTCAAAGTCCCTAAATTTTTTAAAAATTTGGTTTTTAGTCCCTAAACTTTTTAAAAATTTAGTTTTTAGTCCCTAAACTAATAAGATTTCAGGAATTAGAAACCGAATTTTTAAAAAGCTTAAGAACTAAAATCAAATTTTTAAAAAGTTTAGGAACCTTGACTGATCAACTAAAGTTTAGGGACTAAAAACCAATTTTTTAAAAAGTTTAGGAACATTAACCAGTCAAACTAAAGTTTAAGGACTAAAAATCAAGTTTTGAAAAAGTTTAGGGATTAAAAACTTAGTTAATCCAATACAATATTAGTACTTGTCGCTTAAACTGAGTTTTGGATTTTTCTGCATATGACAAGTACTAATATATAGCATATTTGGGTTATCATTTGAGAGATTTTAAAAGTACGTTTGGAGCAAAAATTACAAAGACCATCCTTATACAAAAGTAATTCAAAATTCAGGAGAATTGAATGATAATTCAAACATACTACAAATATCCAAATTCAATGTAAAAGCTATTATAACTTGAGTTTAATAGTCACACGGTATAAAATAGTTTTATATTGTTAATCAATTAAAAATTATGGTTAGTATAACTTTTAAGATAGATAGTGTAAAAGTTAATAAATTTATCATACATAATAATTTGTAATTAGATAATCATATTAAAAATTATGGTTAGTATAACTTTTAAGATAGATAGTGTAAAAGTTAATAAATTTATCATACATAATAATTTGTAATTAGATAATCATATAAAACTATTTTATACTATCAGTGCATAACTTATTTTCTCTTAATACATGTCTTGAGTAGAAGTTCAATTCAAATACTTATGGTTCGTGTGTTCATTTTATTTTAAAAAATTATATTGATTTTTTGCGTTGAGTTGTTCCATTTCCCATTAGCAATATATTTAAATAAATGTTTCCCAAGATATATGGTTACCCTGTGGGCCATAACCCATTTAATTCGTGATTTAAAATGGACAAGGACTATAATATACCTAATCCCTACGTGCATTGGTTGAGTTAAACAGATTAGCTGGCAGAGCTGAAACTTACATGGTCAACTCTGCTTCTACCAACATCTAGCTGTTGGCACATATTCTAGCAGAATCAGATAAATGGGAGCCTTTAATTTGACATGGAAAAAGTCTATAAGAAATATTGAGATAAAAAATGAATTTTTTTTTATAAAGAAAAATGAAAATTTTATTTGTATATGTAACTGTTTGCACGAATATTTTATTGATCAGGCTAGAATATGAATTCAACTTAAAAGGGGTTTGATCATAATGACAGTGCTCAAAACTCATTTAAAACTATACGAATCCTCTCTCTTCTACATTTTAAACATGAGATGAAACTAAACTCGTAACATTGGTAGAATTTGGCTGCAACTTGTAGACTTGTTATTCAGTCCATGCGACATAATAATGAAATTGTCTAATGTTTGTTTTGGGTGAGTGTTTGTAATTAATTTTAAATAAAATTATTTTGTAAAATTAATTTCAGATAGAAACGAGTTTATAATGAAATTATTTGTGTTTGAAAATTATTATTTTAAAAGTAAGTTAATAAAATATAGTATAAAATTCCCAAATTAATGTTATATATACATACACACACATTCAAAACATGTTTTTAGAATCAAGGAGTCTAGCTCAGTAGATTAAGTAGTGTGCATGAGTTGTTGTAAATTTCTTTATGCCTAAATTTGATTCCTACAGATAAAAAAAGTATTTTTCGATAATCAGAATCTCAAATTTAATTATAAGTAATGGATATATAATTTTTTTCTCAAAAAATTACATTTACACTTTGTTCGGATAGGAAGAGAAATTGAGAAGAAAGAATCAGAGAAGAAATAAATAGAAAGGATATTTTATTTCTTCCTTTGTTACATGCTTCAAAACGTTGGAACAAACGATGACTTCCTTCTTTTTTCTGTAACCATTGTAGTGCTTTTCAATAGAAACATATATAGTGTGTATTTATATGAGTGTTTACAAAACTGATTTTAAATGAAATTAATTTTAATTAAAATTCAATATAAATTTTTTAATCTAGCACAAAAATTACCTAGAATTACTTCTAACTCAAAATTAATAATGTACCCAAAATTAAATTATTTAATATAAAATTAAACATACAAACATTTACTTAACATCATGCCAATTGTTTATTTTGACATGATTTTGTAGAATGCAACGTGAATTCAAATATGCACAATAGCATTAGGCTCAAATACGACTTGAAAGCTCCCAAATGCTATACCAAACACACCCTTAAGTTGGTATAGAATAGAAAATGTGAATGAAATTTGGGTTTGAGTGGCGACGGGCACGGTCCATTGTCCATCGTATTCGAGAGACTAAGTAGCTAGTGAATGCTCAAAATTGTATAGTATTGTTAAGTATTAGAGATAAAAACTGTAACTTGAGGAGAAAAACCTCTATATTGAACTGAAAGATAATTGGCTATATAAACAGCCTTACACCGCAACTGCCACACAAAACGTGGACTTAAAAAAATATTAAAAACAAATCTCAACAGATTAGATAAAGCTAACAGCCATCACTCCTAATTAATAGCATAGCATAACAACCATGATTCCTAGTTAATAGGATTTATTAACAGAAAGGAAAAACTGACTAATAAACAAATGCTAACTAACTTCAACACTTTCCCTTAAACTGGATGCTCATAAGCAATCAGTTTATTTCTTCAATGGAACACATGGCAAGTAATGCCCTCAACTTCATGAAAGAATCAACCTTCAATGGTTTTGTTAAAATATCTGCAATTTGCTCATCACTTCTGCAATAGATTAATTCCACAACTCCCTCTTTAGTGAGATTACGAAGAAAATGAAACCTCACATCAATGTGTTTGCTCCTTCCATGCAAGACTGGATTTTTTGACAACTTAATAGTTGAGCTATTGTCACAAAATAACATAATTGGACCTTGCTATGTGTATTTCACCTCTTCCAAAATTCTTCTTAGCCAAACACCTTGACAAGCATATGATGCAGCAGCTATGAACTCTGCTTCAGTAGTGGATAAAGTGATAACAGGTTGCTTCCTTGAAGACCATGAAACTGCAGCTCCACTTAAGAGAAAGACATACCCAGATGTGCTTTTACGATCATCCAAGTCCCCAGCATAATCACTATCACTAAAACCAACTAACTCCTTTCTTTCACTCTTCTTATAAAACAAACCATAGTTGACAGTACCTTTCAAGTAGCGAAGTATCTTTTTTACTGCTTGATGATGGAGTTCAGTTGGTGTTTTCATAAATCTACTAACGAGGCTGACAGCATACATTAAATCTGGTCTAGTGACTGTCATGTACATCAGACTTCCAACCATTTGCTTATAATAAGTGTTGTCAATCTTCACTCCTTCAACATCTCAAGTAAGTTTAGTTCCAGGAGCTATAGGAACTTGAACTGGATTACAATCATCCATTTTGAACCTTTCCAAGACCTCTTGAGCATATTTCTTCTGACAAATAAAGGTCCCACCTGTAGATTGAGTCACTTCTATGCCAAGAAAGTATTTCATCTTTCCCAAATCAGTCATCTCAAATTCTTTCATCATAGATTGTTTAAACTCTCTAAACAAGCCTTCATCATTTCCAATAAATATTAAATCATCCACATATAAACACACAATCAGAAAGCTACATTTTTCTCCAGTTTTGATGTAGAGTGTATGCTCATAAGGACACTTATGAAAACCAGCCTTGCTGAAATAGGTGTCAATCCGACTGTACCAAGCTCGTGGAGCTTGTTTCAGTCCATAAAGAGCTCTTTTTATCTTATAAACCATATGCTTCCTTCCTTTTTTTTACATAGTCAGGTGGTTGATCTACAAAAACTTGTTCTACAAGCTCTCCATGTAAAAACGCATATTTGACATCAAGTTGAAAAATGGTCCACCCATTCATGGCAGCCAATGAGATAACCATTCTTATTGTGTCATGCCTTGCCACTGGTGCAAATACTTCAAAATAATCAACTCCATACTCTTGAGTGTATCCTTTAGCTACTAAACGAGCCTTGAACTTGTCAACTTCTCCCTTTTCATTCAACTTTGTTTTGTAAACCCATTTTACTCCCACTGTTTTTTCCCCTTCTGATAGTTCCACTAACTCCCATGTGTTATTTCCTTCAATAGCTTCAATCTCTGCATCCATAGCCTTTCTCCATCTTGAACTTTTAATTGCCTCATCAAATGCAATAGGATCACTTCCAGCAAATAAGGCAAGGTGAGCCAATGTGTCTTCATCTGAAAGCTCTTCACCACTTGTGTAATCATCCATCCAAACTGGTTTACTCCTTGGACGTTGCATATTCAGCATTGAAGTTCCAGCTGCATCATTCACACTATCAGATCCAGATTCATTTAATTCTTCCTCATCATCGTATACATCATCTTCAGCTTCAGCTTCTTCATTACTTTCAAGCTCAAGAGCCACTGATTTTCCCTTATCTGTGACTTCCCAATTCCAGCTGTTGTTTTCATCAAATACCACGTATTTAGAAATGCAAATCTTCTTTGTTACAAGATTGTAAAGACGATAAGCCTTGGACTCTTCACTCACACCAAGTAGAACACATTTCTCTCCCTTAGCATCAAGTTTCTTTCTCTTTGGATCAGGAACATACACATAAGCCACGCAACCAAATACTCTGAAGTGATCAACTGCTGGTTTGTGACCAGACCAAGCTTCTTCTGGTGTCATATCCTTCACAGAAAATGTTGGACTTCGATTGAGAACATGCACACTCCAATTAACAGCCTCAGGCCAGAAAGTATTTGGCACATTCTTGTTTGCAAGCAGACTTCTCACCATATTCATTATGGTTCTATTTCTCCTCTCTGACACACCATTTTGATGTGGTGTGTATGCTGCAGTCAATTGCCTCTTGATTCCATTATTGTCACACATATCAACAAACTCATTAGATGTGTATTCTCCCCCACAATCTGTTCTAAGGCATTGAATACTCTTTCCTGCCTCATTCTCAACTCTTGCTTTGAATCTTTTAAACACTTCAATAGCTTCAGATTTTTCTTTTATAAAGTACACCCATGTCTTTCTACTAAAGTCATAAGTGAAAGTTATAAAGTACCTTTTATTGCTATTAGAGCTTGGATTCATAGGACCACAAATGTCTGAGTGTACTAGTTGTAGAACTTGACTAGCTTGCCAGGTACTCTCTTGAGGAAATGATTTTCTATGTTGCTTTGCCATCACACATTCTTCACATACATGACATGGAGCTTCAATCTGAGGAAGCCTTTTCACCATCCTTTTCTGCTACAAAATTTTGAGTCCATTGAAGTTTAAGTGTCCAAACCTGTAGTGCCACAACCATGAGGAATTTTGAATAGATGATTCGAGACAGGTTTGATATTCAGAAGTTTCAGTTTTGAGTTGAAACATCCGATTTCCAGACATCTTAACAACAACAACTAATCCCTCTTTTGGATCATGAATTTGACAGCTTCCCTTTTAGATCACAATTGCACAACCAGTTTCTTGCAATTGTCCTAGGCTGACCAGATTGCTTTTAAGTTCTGGTACATAAAAGACATCACCTATATTCTGGATTTTCTTATTCATCTGCACTTTAACAATTCCTTTTCCCATAACACTCATGCTAGAGTCATTTTCGAGCTTGACATTTTCGCGAAAATTTTCATCTAAATCACAAAAAAGGTTTTTGTTACCTGTCATGTGATTGCTACATCCAGAATCAAGGTACCATATCTCTCCATTTTTAGCTAGCTTATTCTCCATGTAAGCCATCAACAACACTTCTTCTTCTTCCTCCGTTTCAGTAAAGTTTGCCTTGTTCTCTGTTTTTATCAGGACATTCCCATTGAAAGTGGCCCATTTTATGGCCATTGTAGCATTCAATGGATGCCCTGTCAAAACTTGCTCCTCTACCACCACGACCACGTCCTCTTCCTCTTCCTCTAAAGCTTCCACGGCTTCTGCCTCTTCCAGAGAAATTTCCAGTAGAAGTCACTTTGAGAGCCTGCTCCTCCTCAATGTGGTTTGACATGCGTTGTTCATACACTAATAGTGAACTTTGCAACTCATCTATTGATATAGTATCAATGTCATTAGATTCTTCTATTGAACATACCACATAGTTAAACTTAGAAGTCATAGAGCGTAAGATCTTCTCTATAACATTCACATCTTCTAGCTTCTCCCTGTGCATCCTCATTCGGCTTGCAATAGTCAGTGTCCTTGCAAAATATTCATCAACAGATTCTCCAGTTTTCATGTGCAGAATTTCAAACTCTTTACGAAGAGCTTGCAACTGAGCACGTTTAACTTTCTTGGTGCCTTGATACTTCTTCTTTAGAGAGTCCCATATGTCTTTAGCAGTATCCTTCTTGATAATGGTCTCAAGAATAGTTCGATCAACCGCCTGAAATAAGAAATTCTTTGCCTTCAGATCCTTCAGCTTCAAGTCTGATATTAACTTTAATTGTGCCTCAGTCAAAACAGCTCCTTCTTCTACATCTGGGATTCCTTCCTCAATGAGACCCCAATATTCCTTTGATCTTAGAAAATTCTCCATCAACATGCTCCAATGATCATAATGACCATCAAGCCTTGGGATTGTTGGTTGCACAAATCCGCTACTGCTCCCTTCAGACGCCATTGCCAATGTTCAGAGAAGACTGCTGCTTCAAGTAATCAGGCCCTTTTCCATGCTCTGATGCCAATTGTTAAGTATTAGAGATAAAAACTGTAACTTGAGGAGAAAAACCTCTATATTGAACTGAAAGATAATTGGCTATATAAACAGCCTTACACCACAACTGCCACACAAAACGTGGACTTAAAAAAATATTAAAAACAAATCTCAACCGATTAGATAAAGCTAATAGGATTTATTAACAAGAAGGAAAAATTGACTAAAAACAAATGTTAACTAACTTCAACAAGTATTATCTGTTACACTGAAAAGTGTGATGATTGCGAAAGTTGCATCAATTATTTGTGCCTCGAAATTCGACCACAGATAAGATATCAGTGCTTCTATGCTCCGACCACAAAAAGTGTAGACAAGGTTGATGATGCTAATGAAAGAAAAAGAAATACGGGTTCGTGCTTCACTGATATTCCTTTAATTTTGGCATGAAACAAACGTGTTCCTTCTCCTTTTATAATTGCTTCCACTAACATATCTTGTCCCTTTCTAAAATTGATGGCAACACCACTTCCGGCAAATTTCAATCAGATATATAGTAGCACTAAACCGAAATGTCTTATTGGTGAAGTGATAGCATAAACGCCTTTTCTTTTCCACAAATGAATAACTAATTTTAAAACCCAAAGTCTGTTTTCTATAGTACATTCTCTTTTTAGTTTTGACACGTGATGAAATAGTTCAAAGTTCCAGATTCAATTCATAACAAATAGTTTCAAGCATCAAATTAGAGGAACTAGATATGCTAGACTCGGTCTCCTTAAACAAAGTCTTGG
This sequence comes from Pueraria montana var. lobata, assembly GCA_026413185.1. NCBI lineage: Eukaryota > Viridiplantae > Streptophyta > Magnoliopsida > Fabales > Fabaceae > Pueraria > Pueraria montana. Next base: position 2,747,985 of record CM048646.1, on the reverse strand, counting down.
GTTAAAGTCTTGTGGATGGAAAAAACGTGATAGAGTCTTGTGGATGAAAAAAACGTAATTGGGAGAGAAGAACCCCACTAAAGGTGACCATTCAGTTTCTCCGTCGGATATTAGTCATCGGTACAACCGGTGGATACTCTGTACCAATAACATGGTAACAAAAAAAAAGATATACAAGTTTTTTTTAGAAAATATTTTTATTTCTTTATTTTTATAGAGAATTACAAAATATCATATTATTTTCACTTCCTTTTTATTTTTAAGAGAAAATATTTAAAATATGTTGTATTGTTTATAAAATAAATTAAAAATAATATAACATTTTTTATAATTATTTATGAAAATAAAAAATCATAACAAACTATTTTTTACCAAACACATCTTTAATTACAATGAGATTACTACGTGAAGCCTTACCAAATAGTGCTGGTTCTGTTCTGAACTTCTGATCAATCTACCGTGAGATAGACTGTGATAGTTTATAAAATAAACAAGTAAAAAATACTATATAAATTATATCCATATAATTTAGGCTTTCAAAAATCAATTATATTATATAAAAGAAGGTTTTGCCAAGTAGGTTGATGTCACGTGGCAACACCATATTGATGTCACGATTTTATTTTTATGGTAATTTTAAATTGTTTAATTCATATTAATTGATAACAATAATTTGAACGTGATCAATATTTTAAGATATATATGATTTGAAATTTTAAATTGTTTAATTCATATTAATTGATAACACTAATTTAAATTCAAATTTATATTCAAATTCAAAATTATAACAAATTAAAATAAAGAAATCGTGCAACTAGATTTTTTATCTCATAATTTTATAATGCAAATATATAATTGATAATTTAAACAATATATATATATATATATATATATATATATATATATATGTGTGTGTGTGTGTGTGTGTGTGTGTGTGTGTGTGTGTGTAGATGATAATAAAATTTGAACATTATCAATATTTTAAAATTATGATTTGAAATTTTAAATTGTTTAATTCATATTCATATTCAAATTTGAACTTGATCAATATTTTAAGATATTTATGATTTAAAATTTTAAATTATTTAATTCATATTAATTGATAATATTAATTAAATTCAAATTTTCACTTTAAAATATAAACTATTATTATAAATATTAAGGACACACGTCTATTTTTAATTCATAAAAATTAATCAATTATAGTAATTAAGGTGATTAATTAATTAATCATTCACAATTTAAACATTCTAATTGATAATACAATTATATATTCTAATTCAAATTAATTAATATCACTAATATATATTTTGATTCAAATTTAAATTAAATTTAAATTTAAAAATCTCGCAAGATTCATTTTAGGCATCTCGAAAAAATTTTCTACTTGAAATTCCAATAGTTTTTTTTCATTTTTAATTCATAAAAAATACATAATTATATTAATTAAGGTATTTCTAATCAATATAATTTTTATAATTTAAAAATTAAAATTGATAACATAATTATATTCTTATTCAAATCTTGCAATTAGATTTATTTTTATTTCATAATTTTGTAATGCAAATATATATTTTGGATCAAATTAATAAATAACCCTATTATATATTTTGTTTGAAATTTAAAGTAAATTTAAATTTAAAAATATTGCGATATTTATTTTAGTAGATCAATCTTTACCATTATTTTGTTACAATATTATAATCATGTCATTAAAATGAATAATTTAAATTAAATTTAAGTAGGTCAATCTTTACCATTAATTTGTTAAATATTTATGAATATGAACTCTTCTCTCATATCTTTTATTTTTATTTGATAGATGTGGATGTGAGACAAATGTTAAGATTCATTTCAGAATGTATTGAGGAATATTTAAAATTTAAAATTAAAAATAGGTTTATTTTTACCTTTTATTCTTATAGTCTATTTTATGTCTCTAGGTACAATTTTAATCTTTCATTTTTTTTCAAGTTAATTGAGTCCTTTTATTTGTGAAAATTAAGTAAATTTGATTCAATTTTCTTTTATTTAAACTTTTCATTTTTATCTATTGTCTACATAATTAAGTCGATTAAATTATTTTAAATATTCTTCTCCTCAAAACTCACCGATCAAAATAGATCAAATTTTTCTAAATAATCAACATCATATAATTAATATGAATATTTTTTATTTAGGCACAATAATTTAATTAAATAAATCTTAAAAGATATATCTAATATGTTAATTTATTTAGGCACAAAAAATCTATTTTATATGTTTTAAAACATTATATTTTAATATTTATAATTATTACTCTGTAATTATATTTTAAATAATTTAAATAAAGATAACATTACACATTTTTAATTGATTTTTAATATATTACGAACATATTGTCTTTAAAGAGAAATATTATACTTTATAAGAAATATAATTACTACATAAACATATATTTTGATTCAAATGTATACATGTACCATTTAATAATGTGTTATAGTTCATTGTTGGTTATGTCCATAATGATACATTGAACAGTTATTGGTCAGGTCTTACTTTCATGCATATGATCATGAATTGAATTATAACTAACGAACTTCAATAACCTAATTATTTTCTATACATAAGGATAATAATATTACATCAAAGTAAAACTAAAAATGAATTAAATCAACTTGGAATTAGGCTTGGCAACGGAACGGGTCGGGGACAGGTTTAGCACTCCCCGTCCCCATTCTCACAAAATGCGGGGTGGGTTCGAGTATAAAAAAGATTGGTTAAATATATAATTTTAAATTTTTTATTTAATTATTATTATAAAAATAAAATTATAACAATAAAATTATAGTTAATTGTATATATATGTTGTGACAAAAAAATTGTAAAAAAAAAATATATAATGGTGGCGGGTATGGGTACGGGGATAGTTAGATATCCACCCCCTTCCCCATTAAAAAAATTTGGATAATACCTGTACCTGTATCTATACCCGATCAAAGTGGGTATTCCTATTAAAGTCGGGTCGGATTCGGGTTGGTACCCACGAGTTCAGGACTCTTTGTCATTCCTACTTGAAATTACCAAAGAAAATTTTACAGTCTCTCAGTTATTAGTCAAAATAAAATATGATTAAAATATTATTATATGCATTATCTTATTTGTGTATTGATCATTAATATTTTTATTGTAATCTACTGATCTATAAGTTCAATTGTCCACAATTTTTTTTAATAATTAAACATTTATCTTCTTTATGATGAAAATATATTTTTTAAAGAAAAATTAACAATTACAAAATATATTATAAATTTTGTTATCATTAATATTTTTTATTAAAATTATGTATATATTTAAATTATATATAAATGCAAATATCTTTATAAAGACAATAATGTTCTAAAACAAATGTTTATATAAATTAAAATGATATAAGACATGTGTAAATATAAAATTATTTAAATATATATCAATATTCATAATTAATTTTATATATTTTTTACATATACATACTAACACATACATATATAAAAAATTAAAAATTAAAAAATACATTAAAAATTATAAATTATAAACTCAACACCCGTGCAAGGCACGGGTTATTAAGCTAGTATATTTATAAAATAAACACTTATTTAGAGAAGTTTTTAATTACCAGTCCGTTCCTCCATGAGATTAGTTTGATCGTAATTCCTTTTTTTTTTTTTTAACAGAAGTTTGAATAAGAAGACACCAGCAAACGCTTGCATTAATTGGTTTGGAATTGTTTTTGGCTTAACAAGAAATTTTAATTTAAATCCTGTAATTACGTTAAATATTTTTTAAAAAAATTAACGCTCATAATAATTTTATTCTATTCAAGCAAAATTGTTTATCATAAGAATTACTTATGATTTTAAAAAAAAAGCTAGTTTTGATTGGTTGCTAATAACATCGACAACGTGGTATCTATTATCAACTTAGCATCTACTATACGAATTACGAAGTCAATTAATAATAATCAACCTTCCGTACAATACATCCCAGATAGAGGGATATAAAATTGACAGAATATTTTTCATTTCTGTTGACTCGTGTATATCTTTAGAGATTGATGTTAAAGTTTTCATAAACCATGAATTATTAATAGAATTATAGTTGCATTAATTAGGATATTAGAAAATAATTAATAAAGGTTAATAGTATTTGCTTTTTAATGTCATTGTTATTTGATTAATTCTAATATATATTTCAATGCTTTAAATTTATAAGATAGATTTTTTCTTTTTATTTTTTCAAATTTGATAGATAAGTATGTAGAAAGACTCAGGTTAAAAGTTATTATCACGTCCCAAAACAAATATTTATAGAAGAAGTGGAAGAAAGATTTACTCTTTTATAGAGGATTTTTTTTTTTATAGAGGATTATTTTTTATTCATTTATGTATATTTATGATGAATCAAACTTTTTGTCTTTTTCAATTAATATATTGTAGATATTCTATGACGTATTAAAATATTATTCATCTGATGTTTAATAAATTAATGTAAAAACTAATTAGTTAGAAATAAAATTTCTAATCATTGAGGCTTGGTATTTTGTAGTTAGGTGAAACTAATTTGATTAAAATTAGTTTTAAATCGTTAAATATAATTAAAATATAATTAAAATACGTGTCTAAATTAATTTAATATATATTAAATCGAATCATATATGACGGTGAGAAAAAAAATTAATTTTGTAAGGAATGATCAAATTACACTAGTGTACTACTAAAAGTGTTACACCAATCCTCATCCATTGATTTTAATATAATCTAACGCTTTTGAATTAATCACTAAAAGAAGCACGTGACTGTTCCACCTCCTTAGATTTAACTCCTCTGCACTCACGGAAAATAAATAACGATATGTGACAGCCCGGAAGCCATTATCGATTAGAAATTAACCAATTATTTTAATTGATTTTCAAATTCGATCAATGATACATTCTTGGTTTTCGAATTAACAAATTAATTTTAATGATTGATAAGTGACCTTTTATCCAATTTGATGATTGGCCTTTTATCCCATTAACAATATTATTGCAGCAAGTAAATAACTGGTTCATTCATATCCAAAATTGTGAAATCACGTCATTGAGTTTTTTTATCCAATTTGATGAGCGACCTCCTTTTATTATTATTCAGTGATTGATTGGATGAAAGACAAATCCTGAAATCCATTGATAATGGCTGCTGCATAGCGTTTTTTTTAGTCAGTGCGCAGGAGGCTGAATGGAAAACTAAAAGGAGGTAGAGAGTCACGTGCTTTTTTAGTGGTTAATTCATGAGCGTTGGATTATATTAAAAATCAACGGATGAGGATGGATGTAATACTAAAAGAGTTATACTGGTGTAATTTGATCATTTCTCTAATTTTGTATGTTCGTGAAATGTGCATCGAATCAAATAGCCAACGAAGTTACTAGTAGTTTTAAAAAAAAAACGAAGTTACTAGTATACGCCCACTGTAGGAGATTCTTTTTTAGTGGCACCAATATGAGCATATATTTTATATGCTGTCAGTCATGAGTCATCACACATGCATGCTGCAAGAACTTTGCAATATAAAATTAGGTTAATTAAGTTTTTAATTCTTAAATTTTTTTAAAATTCAATTTTTAGTCTCTAAACTTTAGTTTAATTGGTCAATGTCCTTAAATTTTTTAAAAATTCGATTTTTAGTCCCTAAACTTTAGTTTGACCGGTCAAAGTCTCTAAATTTTTTTAAAATTCGGTTTTTAGTCTTCAAACTTTTAAAAAATTTGATTTTTAGTCCATGAAATCTCATTAATTCAGGGACTAAAAACTGAATTTTTAAAAAGTTTAGAGACTAAAAACCGAATTTTTTAAAAGTTTAAGGACTTTGACCGGTCAAAATTTTGTTCAAGGACTAAAAATCGAATTTTTAAAAAGTTTAGGGACCTTGACCAGTCAAACTAAAGTTTAGGGATTAAAAACCGAATTTTGAAAAAGTTTAGGGATTAAAAACTTAATTAATCCTATAAAATAATATCAGATAAAAAGCATGTAATAAATAATAAATTCAATAATACATTTTAAAACATTTAAAAAATATATTTACTATTTTTATAGCACGAATAAAAAAATTAAATAATATAATAATTTAAAAAATTATACTTACGTATATATTTTTCTCTCATAAATCACATTAAGTCATAATCACTATCTTACTTTTTTCTTTGTTTTTGGTGGGTTTCTTACTATTTTCCCTATATTTCTTGTTTTTTTTTCTTCTTATTTACAGTCATTGGCTCCTTTATTTATACAACTTTGATGACTTTCACTTTATATCATTTCCGTTTAATATATAATATAAGTCAAAAGGCAAATACTGTAATAATAAAATATCCAAAAAGCATTTGCAAGTTTATTTTACAGGGGTATTCGTGTTTGTGGTATATAAAATAAAGCTACAAACTTTTGTTACCTTTTAAAATTTGATTACCAAGATTTATATTTATTCTATTCATCACTATAAATCTCTTTATATTAATGAGAAATATAGATCGATCTATAAGAATGATAGTGTAATTCACACGGGAGTCGGAAGAAAAAGAACACTAAAATTTTAATGATATATGATATGATGTGTCAAATTAAATTCTCTGGACTTGATCTAATATTCTTCTGCGCACCAAAATATATATATTTTTAATTTTTTTTTTTTGTGTGTGTGTGTGTGTGTAAGTTAAACAAGTTAATCTGTGTAATCCATGTAGGAACCGGATAGGCAGACAGGTTTCATATATTAATTGTTCTTCCAAGTCTTCTAAGCCTAAGGAAGATTATTGTTTCCAGCAATTTAAGGTTCCTTTTTGTTGAGTATCCTAAGGACACATGGTCAATGAGCAATTGAGCATTTAACACACTACATTAATGAATATCTAAAGCATGTATGTATGTCAATTGGTGCGGTATCAATTGCGAACCTTACGGACGTCCTATCTCTTTTGAATGTGACCTGACCAGTTTTTGCCTTGCAATGTCTTTCAATTTGTATTATATATATTTTGGGAGATTGTTTCATCACACCGCCCTCTTGTCCTGGTTATTTCATGTTTGTTCTTTTTCTTCTTAAATTTATGAGTGGGTCATATCTAAGAGTACAAGAGAATAACGTGTTAGTGACTTTTTTGCATAAATAATTTATTTTTCTAAAAATATCTTTAACTCCTTAATTTTGTAATTCTCTTATTTATATTTACTTTTAACTCACCAATAGAATATTTATTTACTAACACTTTCCCCGGGACTTACACTTACATGAGAGGTAAAAAATTTTGCTCTCATTTATTGAGGGGACGGTTGGAAAAGCCACCTTGATAGTGGTTATCCCTAGTCCACTTTAGTTATGGCAGGTAGTCATGGACAGAAGAAGGGATGTGTTGAAAGTCTCACATTGTGAGGCGGGTTGTCGTGGGCAAAAAGAGACATGTTGAAGTCTCACATTGACTAGAGATAGTGTCGAGATAGAGTATATAAGTGAGGAACAATCCTTATTTTACAAGCCGGTTTTGTAGGATTGAGTTAGGCCCAAATCCACAATTCTAAGAGGGACTTTGTTATGAAGTGAATTTAAGCCTAACCAATTTTTCATCTTCAATGAGACCTAATCGACTTTAGGATAATATAGGAAGATGATGCCACACATTTTTTTTTTCCCAGAAAGGTCTTGGACCCACGACAATGAATGTGTGTGAGTGTGTCCCACGACAATGAATGTGTGTGTGTGTGTGTGTTAAGTATGTTTTTATATAAACAGAACCATTTTTTTAGCCTTACCTATCATATTTTGGGGGGCATTTTATTTTTTATAGTATTTTTATATATGTGAGTAGTTTGAAAGAGGATTTTTTTTCTGATAGACAGGATTAAAGAGTAAGTTAATAAACTTTTAATTTGAGTAGTTTATCAGTGCAAAAACGTCTTAACTCTTTTATAGTATTTTTATATATGTGAGTTTATAGTAGTTTAAAAATACTATTTCTTGCAACATAAGACTTGTTCTCCAACATATTCTAAATTGTTTTTTTTTTTCCTTTTCAAATTAATTTAAGATCTTCATGTAGCTTAATTTAATAATATCTTCAAGCAACCAGGGAAAATGTTCTTCTAACAGAGCTCATATGTTGTTGGTTAATTTTCGGTTGCACTTATTCTGTTATTGTTAGTTGTAATTGCAGCTAACCTCCATAGGTCACTTCTATAAATAGTCTCTCCTTTCCCGTTATCTTTGGCTCATACGGCAACAAAGTGCTTCAAACCATCACACATGGATGATGAGAGTTTTGGGTCCATTACTGAAAAACGTAAATGCAAAAGAGACAAAAGCCAACCCTGGCAATCAAGTTGGAGGTTTTCCTACCTGGAAAAGTGTTATTGTCTATCACAAGTCACAATTACCATCTCTAAGATCTTGACAACCTTAAGAATGAAAGCTTGTGATTATTATCATGAATAGAGTTCCTCTTCTAAAAAACACAAAAGGCTTGACAATGGAGCAAACACTTATACCAGCATTGTTGAGTCCATAACTCATATGCAAGGTTTTAAATTGCAGTTACAGTTACATCACAACTCTTTATATTGAATTTTTTTTAAAAAAAAATGCTGTTAATGTGGTTGCATTCGTGATAGTCTCAAAAAAATTTTTGCAAAATAAGAGATCGGTGAAGAGTACCAAGTTGTGGAAGAATGGATTCCTAAACCATTGTGGTTGTGGTTCTTAAGAAGAAGCAATCTTGCAACAAGGAGTGGCAACAAGCCTTTGAAAATATAACCTTAGAAACTAGGTTTCATGATATGAGTATGGTATCGGTACTGGGTATAAGTACGAGATTTTTAAAAAATCAAGGGTATGGGTATATTAGCATAATTTTTTAAAAATATACATATATAAAAAAGTATAATTATATATAAACACGAATAAATTGTTTAAAAACTACAAAGAAGTATAATTTATAACATAAAAGGAGATTAAATTCTTTAATATGACAAAAAAAATATTACTTTTAGCTCTATGTATAAGAAACAAATAACTAATTCAGCAAAACCAATTAAAATAGTTAAGTTAGTTAATTTTAATTAATAACTAGCACGATACCCGTGCCTTCGCACGGGTGACTCGGCTACTTTTGCACGTTTTATAGGCAAGTAAATAATGTAATACATATTCAATTTATTAAGGTCATTGTTGTTAAAGGAATCAATGTTTACGTGGTGAGTATATTGTTTATAAAAATCTAAAATTATATTTTTTGTGGTCTGTAAGAACATAACAATAAGACGAAAATCTTTGAGTAAGAGCAAATACGATGCGAATTTGTATATTAAAAAATATTATACCATGAAAAATAGGAGTAGCCATAGATGGAGTTCAAATTTAGTACTACCTCTGGTCCTAATTGTAAGCAACATAGGACAAATCATTAATACCAAGAAAAGTAATTATTACAGTTTTTTTTAATTAATTCTATCAAAAATTCAATTTTTATTCCAAAAACACCCTTTGCTTTAAGTAGTTATCATAGTGCATAGGGAATAGAGTAAACAATAAAGTAAGGATACAAAAGAAATTTACTCTAAAAACTGGTGATTATTGCTTATAATTAAGACAAAAAAAAAAGTAACTTTATTGCTTATAATTAGGACCAAAGGTAGTATATTACAAACAACAACAAAACAGGATAAATTGTTTTTTATGTAATAATATAATGTTATATGATAAATTGATCTAATAAAGACATGTGAATGGATCAAAGTATTTTTTTAATTTAGAAAACAAAATTAAAACCAAAAAATAAAATAATTAAAAGACTAAAAGGTATTTTAATCTTATCCAAATTTGTAATTAATTAAAACAAAAAAATGTATATGTGATGATTGTGAATAGGCATGGCAACGGGGCAAAGCGGGGACGAGTATGTCGTTCCCCGTCCCCGTCCCCATCCCCATCCCCATTCCCATTCTCGTCCTCGTCCCCGTCCTTGATTTCTGTATAGGATAAAATTTTGTAATCACTTGTCCCTGTTCGGGGTTGGGTATATCCGCCCCATTCCCATCCTTGTCCACTAAAAATGGCTACTACTTTGTAAAATGTCAAGTCTCATAAAAATATCATAACATAATTAAAAAATGTCAAGTCTCATAAGAAGATTAAATATATTTTGAGAAAACATAATTAATTGTTTAAACTTTTCGAAAATGCAAAAAGAGTAAGAGTATTCAAACAGAGAAAATATATTTGATTATAGTCACACAATTATTTCTTATTTTATTTAAAATATTTATAAAATGGCATGAGAAATTAATGTTTAAAAATTTAAAAAGGATTCAACTTATGTCAAATTTAAATATTTTTGTAATTTCCAAATGTGAAATAATAAAAGCATTCAATTATTTTATATTTATCCTCTAAAAGAAAGGTATTAATCTTATAATATTTATAGTTTATAAACTATAATTAAAATTAAAATGAATTTCATTTTTGATATTATTTAGTAAGTAATTATTTAAAACTATTTTATTATCAAAAATATATTTAATAGATTAATTCTAATATGTTTTTATATATTTATGAAAAAAATTTAACATTATTATATAAATATTAATTGATAAATTATGATTTTATAGGATTTCAAAATACATAAAAATATTGTTGAATCATTGGTATGTAATTGTGTTAAATACTCAGAAAAAAAGAGTTTTGTCGTCCACAATGATCTTGAGTATGATTACCTCCCGTAAATGATATTTGTGGTCTCTACCATAAAAAAACAAAAAAATATTTTAATGTACAATATTATTGAGCTTTTGGCATGCACTTGTGTGAAATACTCGAAGAGACAACTTTGTCGTCATAATGGTCTCGAGCAGAATTGTCTCCCGAATGATATTTGTGATTTCTACCATAAAATTAAAAACTAACTTAAATTATGATATTATTGATAAAGTAATTTAAAATATATTTTATAATAAAAATATATTTAATAAATTAATTCGAAACTTAGAGTCTAATTTATATAAAATATTAATTAGATTTAAATTAATTTTTAGTATAAAAATCTCAACATTATAATATAAATATTAATCAACAAAATTTTTATTTATGAAATTATTTAAATTTATTTTATACGATTTTTAAGTAAAAATAAATTTATTTAATTAAATTATAATTAGTTTTAATAAGTAATAAGTAATTATATAAATTTATCATTCAACTAATATAATAATAACATGCTAATATAAATTATTGAGTATAATTTTTTATAAATAAAGGACATAAAATAGTAATATAATATAAATAAATGAGTAGTTATTATAAAAAACTGTGTAAGTATAAAATAATAAAAGGAAAAGAAGTGAAAAAAAGAAAATGAGATAGGCAAAAGTGAAAAGGAGTTGGATAGGAGTTGTATTTTTTTTTTTAAAATAGAATAGAAAAAATCTAAAAAAAACAAAAGAAAAGTAAATGAAAAAGAAAAATTATAGAGGAAATAAGAGAAATTGAGTAGACGACGACGATAACAACAACAACAAAGATTTTTGGTCTTATAAGTATAAATATGAAAGAGAAAAAAAGATAAAAGGAAAAAATTGAAAAAGGAAGAGAGAGAAAAGCTAGAAAAAAAGTTTTGGAGGAAAAAAAATTGGGAAAGAGTAACATGTGTCCTAGAAAAGAACAAATTTTCTTATATATATATATATATATATATATATATATAATAGATATAAATCATTAATAAAAATTTATTTTATAATATTCCATAAAAAATTATTTAATACAGTACATAAATAATATATAATATTATAATAATATGATAATTAATAATAATAATAATAATAAAAGATTTTTTGCTAATAGAATAATAAATATTTTTATCCTATTATAAGTATGAAAGAGGAAAAAAATAAAAAGAAAAAAAATTAAAAAGGAAGAGAGAGAAAAGTTAGAAAGAAAGAGAAGTTTTGGAGAGAAAAATTTTCACCACATGGTGACATCTGTCCCAATCAAAACCTTCTTTTACTAAGAGTAATAGATGTCAAATTCAAATTTTGTTCTAGAAGTACCCACAAAATTAAATGGTTTAAGTGATAATTATATTTAATAACATTACTCGTAATTCTAAAAATAATTCTTTTCACCATTAAGTGTGGTTTAAATTGTTAATAAGTCAATGATTGCATCAACTTACATGCGAGTAAATTTCTCATTAATAGAATTCATAATAAATTATGAGTATAGAAAAAAATTAGTAATTAATATATTTAAAAATAAGTTTACATTTCTTATAATTAGGCCTAAACAAATGTACTCGTTTGTTATATAAAGAACTAGAGGTAATATCTCATCATAATAAAAAACTATAATACATAAATAATCAACTGTAAATATTATTATTATTGCAGTAAAAAAAAACAGTAAATATTATAACACCAACACATGGCTATGATATCAGTTCACATTTTAACAATTCCAATCTTATTGTTTTATTGTCCATCATTTGTTAAAAGAATCACCTTTAAATTTAGTTAATCAAGAGAAAGAATAGCAACTTAAAAAAAGTCAATCCCTTTGAATGAATCTCATTCATCTTCAAATGACTTACAATGACAATTTTCGAATAAATTCTATTCAATACTCAATGACAGATTTAGGATATTAAGAACAAAGAGTTTCATGTCATTAGTCACTTGTCCTCACCATACACAAATAGGGACACATAACAACGTGAATGAAAACAAGAAAATCAACGAGATTTTTTTTTATTTGTTTTCACTAAAAGATAATGTTTTTATCTTTTAAACCGGAATATAGGCTTAACACATACTCATGTACATTAAGTACGCAATTTTTTAAAAGAGAAATGTACCCACAAATATTCAATGTATACCGTATACGAGTACATACTCGATATGTGTTCAACATGACTTTAGATGTACCATGCTCACCATTGAAGCAAAGCAACGTGTTCTGTTCGACAACTCATACTCCCTTCTCTTCAAGTTCAAAAATTGAGATTATACATGAAATTATCATACAACTCATACTTGTAGAATAATTTTCTGATAAAGCTCTAAAAAAACGATTTAATTTTTCAAAATAAGCTAAAATGAATATGAAGTGTTAAGCAAGATACTCGTTCATCCCATTCGTTCGAAGACACGTTAAAATGCTTGTTTCAAATAATTAAAACTACAAAGAAGATACACTTTATTGGATAAATAAAATTAAATAGAGCAGATGAAAGATTATACCTTACATACGATGAATAAAATGAAAAAAATATACATACATAAACCTCTACATGGAAGCTAAAAGGTCTCTCATCTCTGCTACAGATGGGATTGTCTCGGTAGGATAAATCTTAGCCACAAGTTGGGCAAAACTTTCGTACTTATCAAGAAACTCCTTCTGCAAAAGTTTTAAAAAAAATTATTAATTTGCATGCATTTTCTACTTAGTTTAAACCCGCATTCTAGTAGATGGTGCGTGAATGTGAGATCAGGTGGCCCCACCATAGTGGTTTGTAAATGAAAGATTGTGCAAGTACCACTTAGCATTGAGATTTATGCTGCCTCTATTTCCCCCCCATACAAATAGATCTCTTGCAAGTTTCAATGACTTTAATTTTGATATACAGAGTGCAAAACTTTTTTTTTTTTTGACTGCAAGTGCAAAATAAAATTTTGATCCACTGTGTTGCCATTTTATTAATAGAGTGTTTGAAATAGCTTCATGGTGAGAAAAAATCAATTAAATTTTCACGGTAAAGGTGAAGCAACGAATAGTTGCTTCTACTTTTTCATGTATCACCATTAAACAGGCCCTAAGTACAGCTTACCTTGCATTTGTCCCATAAGGAGGGTAACAGTTCCTCTGAAGTCAAATTCTTTTGCAGTTTCTTATACATCGCAGTAATGGACTTGTCAACCTAAGTAGAAGAACAAAGACATAAGTTAAAAGGCAAGCATACACCAGTGAGAAGGATCTTTAAAGAAGATCAGAATCACCATACCCCAGATAAACTGGATTTTAACATCTTCCGAAGATCCATTTTTGACAGCCCAAGCTGAAAAGGAATCTGAAATTGATGCAAAACAAAATGTTCAACGTCAAATTCAATGTGAAATTTGTCTAACTGAAAATATGGACAAGAAAAGACAATTTAAGAGATGCATCAACAAACATAATTCTTTAAGCCCATATAATGGCATCACTTATGTGCTTTAATATCAATTCAATGTTTCATTCTCTTTTATCTCTCTTCCCCCATATATATCTAAAACCTCATAATTTCAATCAGAGAAACTAAGAAACACTGCAACCAGATTGTTTGACGAATAGAATTCTTGACATGACTAGATGCTGTATAGCAGGAACCTATGAAGGATTAAAAATACAGCATTATACACACAAACCTCTTCAGGTGCAACAGTGAACATCAATTCCTCAATCCTTCGAGCAAACTGGAAAAGGCGTTCAAATTGCTTTCCAAGGCCAAAAAGGGATAATTAGTGGGGTCCTAAGGATATCAATTCATGTGTGTTGACAAGAAAAATGGAAAATAGAAAATAAATTACTCACATAGTAGATAATCATGCTAATATGGCGTGTACAAGCTTGTTCATAGGCTTCACTGGCCTGATGATAAAACTTGGCCAAAGTGGGCACAATGTTGGCGAGGTCATACAAACTGGGTAAACGAACAAAATAATTGAAAAGTGGCAGATGTCTTTCTTTGCAAAATCAATTTAATAAATAAGAATTGAAATAGCCTTTTGGCAGAGAAATTACCTATTTTGAAAGGCGGCATAGTTCTCAAAAAGAAAAATATCTGCATACTTTGGATCCGTTTGTGCAATTTTTTCTAAAGTTGCAAACATTATGCTAACCTGTCAAGCAACATTCCCGCCAGCAATATTATGGTAACAGTTGCATAATAAATTGAAAAAAACAATTAAGGACTTATTTCCTCCCATGTGGGCTACAGACATAAAAGGGTAATCAGTAAACCAATTAAATTGCTCATAGTAACTATCAACACAGTGCATAAGATTTATAATTATTATTTTTCACCAAGGATTCAACATCATTTATAGAAAATGAAGAACAAAAACATAGTTGTTGACCCACGGGGTATAAGTAATACAAATATGCAGGCAAAAATAATAAGCTTAAAACGTTTGACTGAAAGATGAACAATATTTATCAATCAAATGGATAATTCAATTTACAGAAAACTTAGCAATAACTCATATTATAGAATATCTCCATCTTACAAGATGGCATCGAGACATGCTACACCATATCTTCAAGAAAAAATCATTGCTTGTATGATTCCATTGAATTTCATCTATTGTATATTCATTGTACTTATTTTTAATTTCTGATACTCCTTCCTTACTGTAATTAGAAATTGGAAATATGCTCTATTTGATCCAAGCACCTGACAATTAAAATCTATAAAGTCTAATCCCTTTCTCTTATTTTAATCTCATTATTTTTTTGGAAAGCATGTGCTTGAGTTGTCAGCAAAATCATGAGACATCATATAACTGGATAGCTTTCTTAAAGAATCACTTACAAATTTTGTATATGCTTGATCAACCAAATCCCTAGACTGTCCCTGGATGTACTGCTCCATCCGAGTTGCAAGGGTTGCAAATCTATGCAAAACAACAAAGTATTTAACATCAATCACAGAGAAACTTGACAGTTGAAATAAATGCATACTAGAAAGAAACAGTTGCAGCTGCAACTTCTTATTGCTTCCTAAACAAAAACCATTATTTCATATATATCAGGATCGATTGAAATGATGATTTTAACCAATTCAACTATAGAACTGTACCTAATTAGCATGTTGATCTTAGACCAACTTGAGTGTGAGAGGAGTTAATCTTTAATCATATAATCATACATAGAAGGTCAAGATTGCTTTTAGCTTTAATCTTAGTCATCCATTTAAGTTATATGGTTAAAATTTGCTCCTCTCATACTCTCATTACTCACTTGATACACTTCTTATATATATTAAGAAACTAAGTTCACAGCTTTCTATCTTCATTTTTTGTACATTAAAATATTCTTTACTTTATTCACATGTTTGCCGAATAAACTAAACATAGGGTTATAAATGTAAACATCAAATTAAATATTTTATACATTTAATAATATGCAATTTTCTCCAACCTTAAGCTACCTCCACCACTTTTTCTCTCACCCTGTTCTCTCTCTCTCTCCACCCCAATACTTCTATGTACAAACATGTGCTCACATGATGATGGCAACTTAAACCGTTGAAACAAATTATCTAAAAGACTATCTGAAGTGTAGAGGTTACTATGGTGTACATAAAATGTACATTGTATAATGTTTGCACTTATTGAGGATGCAGAAATTTAATAAAATCCATGGTTGTAAATTTCAAATCCTACCTACCAACTGAAATATAAGAGTAGAAAGTCTATGGCTAAATGCACTTAAGATATAATAATATTAATTGTTTTGTGATTCTCGAACATTACTTTGATTTCAAAAGGCAAGAGATACCAATTTACAAACCAGTAAGTAGAAATATATAAATTTGAAAGCTTAACATCTTACAAATATTAGCTGACTAAATGCATTTAAGATCTATAATCTTGATTTGTGATTCCTGAACATCCAGTTTGATTCTAGAAAGCAGGAGAAACCATTCTCAAAGCAGCAAGTAGAAGGACATACAAATTTGAGAGCTCAAAATCTTTAATTTTGAAATGGGTCCAAATTCGGATGGGAACAATAGAAATTAACACATTAATACTCGTGCAGAATAAATTGATATAAACATTCCATTTGATTTCTATGAGAGCAAATATGCGGATACATCAGCAACTTTTTCAATGATTCCATCTAAAGTTGAACCAAAGTACACCACAAATATATATATATATAGGAAATATATCTAGTGAGAGGACTTATCTTATATGAGAGTGAGAGGAATAAATATTGACTATTAGATCTTATTTAAATAGTCAAGATTAAAACACATTAAGTCATGTGAGTTTTTTAAAAAGTCACATGACTTTTTTAAGTAATCATATAACATTAAATTTTGACCCTCCATGTATGGTTATATGGTCCAGATTTAACCCTCTCACTCTCATATAAGATGTCTTCCTCTCATAAGAGATATATATATATAAAGTCAACTGAAAAAGCAAATTATCAAGGATGAATTTGAAAAATCATGTAAATTTCAGGAACCCAAAATGAACTAACCTAGTGCAGTTTGCAAAAAGTTGGGTATCAGAATAGAACAATTTTTAATGTAACGTCATTAATAGAGATAAAATATGGTGTTAGGAGCCTTTCACACAATAAGAGATACTATTCTACTTTTCTCTCTCTATATTCCAAATTTTGTATAACTTGCTGAAAAGGTAGCATACAACTGTACTATCATTAATTATCAAAAAGAACTTCCTATTTCTTTGGAGAAGGGGGACAAGTAGAAAACAAGGATTCATTTCACCTGGGAATGTAGGATAGAACACCCATTTGGCGAACATTGCGTTCATTTCTTTCAATTTGATGGCAAGCTTCGTCAACAAACTGCAAAAGGATTTCCAATTAAATGAATCAGGTTAGCAATTCAATTTTCCAAATGCATTGGAAA
The DNA here is from genome assembly GCA_026413185.1 of Pueraria montana var. lobata. Taxonomy (NCBI): domain Eukaryota; kingdom Viridiplantae; phylum Streptophyta; class Magnoliopsida; order Fabales; family Fabaceae; genus Pueraria; species Pueraria montana. Next base: position 2,730,299 of record CM048646.1, on the reverse strand, counting down.
AATAGTCTTCTTCATGGTGCTAGCCACCTACACGGTTGAACTGCATAGATATCCGAGACTCCAGGTCACGAAGCAAATCACGTACAAATCCTGCTGCATCAGCTTTCTGACCAGAGAGATAGCGCTCTGTTATTCCGTGCATTGATATACAGCGTAAAGGGTCAATCTTGTATGCCCAATCCACAACAGCATAAAAGTCTTCCTGAAATCATATAAAAGCAGTTTTGTAGCTGTAAACACTGAAGTTTTAAATATACTAAATCACGGCCAACAACTCAAAATAAAACCTGACCAATTATAAGGAACAGTATGATGTTCAGTGTTGGTCCGTAAAATAAAATAGATTGTATTCATCTTATATAAACAAATCCAATAATGTTGGCCTTCTAAAGGCCTAGGTTTCATTTTAAAATGTTTCCTTGTATACCAGCGTTAGTGCATTCTAGCACCTAGCTACTGTTATGAACCTCTCCTTTGTCTACATTTTCTGCTTATGTGCAGACATCTCATCAGTTGAGAACTCTTTCCTTCTATAAACCTGTCAAGTAAGCAGAAGTACACAAATATATGAAGCTCACACTGCTGCTAAGGGGAAAGGTTGAGAATTAAGGCACATTGGGCTTCAACAATTTATCTTCAATTTACCCTGGATTCAGTTTCTTGTGAACACAGTAGTTATGTTAGATATAGAGAGAGAATGACAAAACAATATACACGGATCCCCTTTTACCATTATGGTTTATATTCTTAGCCACTTGGTATCTACAGCTGATGGACTGGTCAAGGGGTGATGGTTGGTCTGGAAGGGGTTTACCCCCTGAATTTGCTGATGACACTGTCTTATTGGAACCAGAGGTTGATTCCTTTGTCAATGTTCCGTCTATCATAAGATTCTTTGAGTTCATTTCTGGACTTGAGATTAATTAGGCTAATAGCAGCCTAGCAAGGTTTAATGTGAACGGTCAGATTTTGACTGCTTTCATTACTTTGGCTGGATGTCAATCTCTTCAATAGCCTTCAATTTATCTAGGCATCCCTCTGGGAGGTAATCCTTGTGCCTTATCCTTTTGGGATCCAGTGGTATGTAAAATTTCCAAGCACTAAGATGGTTGTAGGGGTGGGTGCGCTTTCTTTTGGGAGATCAGGTTACTGTTACAGTCTCATTATCTAGCATCCTTTATACTTTCTCTCCATGTTTTGCATTCTGGTGACGGTTCATCGGAACTTTGAGAGAATTATGCAGCATTTCCTTTGGTCAGGTGGGAAAAATCAAGTAGAGACTATTTCTGAGTTGGGAGGTTTGTTTTAGACTTCAGAGGGGAGGGGGGTTCTTGGTAATTTGGTGTCCAAGAATGTGGCATTGACAACTAAGTGGCTTAGGCAGTTCAGTTTCCTTCACAGTTTCTTTGTTATGGCATAAAGTTAGTTGAGGCAGGTATGATTTACACTAGAATAAGTGGGACACCAAGTCTGCAAGGCGAGCTACTTATGTTAGTCCTTCAAAGTTTACAGGGTTTATTCTCCTTTCCCTCACTTTGGATGATAATTTTCATATCAAATTGTGAAATGATACTCGGGTTGTATCTTCTAAAAAGGACTAAATCTAAGTCACTAACTCATGGCAGGTAGACTGTCCAAGTCTTCTAAGAACTGCTTTGGCCAAATTCCTGGCTGACTTGAGACATCTTACCATGCACGCATCTCTCACACCCAGAACTGGTCATCTACAGATAGCTCAACATATAAGGACTAGATAGGTTCTAATACCATATTAGAAATGAACTGCACCTAACTGAACCCCGAAAGCTAGTTTAAGGGTGGAGCCGAGGAGGATCGCCAAGTCTTGTAAAGAGTACTTTAGCCAGATTCCTAGTTGATGTGATGAAGAACATCTTAACAGGTTGAAATTTTTCCCTTTTTCAAAGGCTTTTCAAGGCTCTTTCACCTTTGGAAATTCCCTTCATAATGTCTCTTTTACAGTTTACTTTTCATAATCTACTGGAATTTTACAGTTTACTTCACTTGATTCTGTTAATGTCCATTGTTCTTTCAAATGATAGATAAAAGAATTTAGTCTCTTGACTCCAGGTGTTTTCCTTTTGTTTCAAATCTCCCGATAAGGTCAAATCTTTTGTCTAGAGTCTCTAGACTGCTAACCTTAACAGGGATCAACATTAATGACATGCTAAAGCACATACCTTCCACTACTTTGTCTCCTAATATGTGGGTAATTTGAGGTTCAAATTTGGAAACTGGGACTCATCTTTAGGAACTTCTTCTCTAGCCAATACTTCGAACATGGTTATTTTTTAAGTTTGTCTATGGTGTTCTTCTCATGGATTTTATATGCAGGGAGATTGGCATGCCTTGTTACATGACTCAATCTATTAGTTTCTAGATGTTTTCTTCTGTAAGTTTCTTGTTAGGATGCCTTATCCTCTACTTTTGTACTCTTCATTTCTTCCTTAAATAAATTTCTTTTTCTATCACAAAATACCCAATAAGCCTAAATCTTATCATGTCTCTCGCCACTATGCTTATGATTGAGAAGATCCAGATCCCTTCATCTCACAAATATCAGAAACACCAAAGTACATTCAAAGTGATATAAAGCATTGTTATGCATACTTGTATTCCATCAAGTAAATCCTTAAGCGATTTATTCAAAGCTTCAAGCTCCGCAGAATTTTTACCTACAAAATGGAAGAAATGGTAAAATTCCTGAAAAAATGATACAAAAGGAACTAAACTATAATAGATTAAATATAAACTTGACAGTAAAGAAAGGCTATTTGCTGAAAGTCAGGTATGAGTACCAGATTTGCTGTCATTCTCATCAATGTCCATAATTCCCAAATCATCATCATCATCATATCCAGCTTTGTTGCCATTAACAACACCTCCAGGAGGAACAAGTGTAGGAACTTCAAAGCACATGAAGTGTGCAAAAAAAGAACTCTGCAATGTATGCCACGAAGAATTATACATTTGAAATATTAAAGACAAATTTGTGTTGAAAATGAATGAATATCAAACGAACACCTCATCCACCAGAAGCGGGATAAAAATCGTAAGCATCTTTGCATAGGCATCAGAGACTGTGGAAGTGTCAGTAGCATTTACATTCTGACCAGAACCTGTGGAACCTTCAAGCCAAACAGTTGGATTTCTAGATGCTTTAGTACTAGCACGAAGTTCATTTGCAAACTCACGGGCCTGTAAAAGGATGTGTGAAACTTTAGACTCCATACATATGCATAATGTAGCATAAAAAACAGTAGGGGTAAAATGTATTTTAGGTCCTTCAATTTTTGGTCAAAATTGATTTTAGTTCCTATACTTTAAAAATGGCGATTTTGGTCCTCGTATTTTTTATAATTGGTGAATTTCGTCCTACTATAGTAAGTTCCATAAAGGGGACGGAATTCACCAATTATCAATACAAGAACCAAAATCATCATTTTTAAAGTATAGGGACTAAAATCAATTTTGACAAAATTGAGAACTAAAACACATTTTACCCAAAAACAGTATATATGACCCAGAATTCTAAAATAATTATAACACATCTTCGGGTCAAACACCAAATTGCAATCAAAACTCAATGATCTCCAGTTAAGGAGGACCAGAAAACTCATCATACAGCAGATCATGCAGAACTAATGGCGGAGGATCTGCTATTCAAATGTTCACAAAATTAATCCAGGTTGTTAAAGTACATCCCCTCTTCAACTAGTTAAGCAATGATAGATGTAAAAAAATTGTTCACTGTTGAAACCTTTTTTAAAAGATAGTTGTTGAGAAAATTGTTGAAATTATAGGGTTTTAGGTATATAGAGAGGTAAAGAAGATAAGAGAGCCAGAATATATTGACTTGATATGACATGATGTCTTGAAACATGATGAAAAAACATAAAGCACCCACCCTCATTTATACTAATACTAGAATTAGATTATAATCCTAATTAAATAAGGAAATAAATCATGAGATAATAAGGAAATGTGGAAACCAAGGAAATAAGGAAAAGTAATCCTAAGAGATAATCTAACATACCCTAAAATATTCTGAAATAATATAAGATATTATGAGATATTTTTCATATATTCTAACAAAAATATTTGATAATTTTCTTTGTAATGCTTTAGAAGATTATTTTCTGACAGGAACAAAAAAAATTGTAAAAAGTTCCTTTTGCTCACTCCCAGTTATGTCAACCATAGAGCAAACAGTCCAGGTAACCCAGCTCCTTCAAATACTAACAAGGTAAGAACGAAATCTTGGAAGTTTAACAGGGCCTGGGTTGAAGCAGGCTTGAGTGCTGAGTCTGAGAGGATCAAAAAGTTACATGCACGCAGAGGCTTAAGGACAAAGCTAAGCACTCTACCTGAAACACATTTACATAATTTATTTCCCATTATGTTTGAATTCAGAAATAGCACACCTAAACTTCTGCCTGGTTAGACAAATCTTAAAAATAAATGGGCTACAACATTAAACATGCCAGCTGGCACAACAACTTAATCTGGAATGAGTTACACTTTAATGTTATATCACTCAGAAGATAGTCAGTGAGGAAAAAGATTTAAAATTGGGAATTTATTCTCTCTAGGAAGTTTATAATCCTCCCTGAGTAAGTAATCACATTAATTAATAGTTTTTCACATGTATAATGGCTACTTCTCAGTTCATACAAAGATAAAGGAGTGCATCATAATAAGAAAACAGACAATTAAGAAACAAATAAAACCAACATGATGTGCAACAGACCTCCCTGCGAAGAAGCAAGTTTAGAGAACTGCAATAAGCTTTTCTCAGTGGACCCAAACAATTCTTGTCAAGACTCTGCAAGTGCCCAGGAAGATAATTTAGGTAGAAAAACAAAGAAAATCACTGAATATATGTATCCAAAACAAAACTCAAGCGGGAATAGTAAGGATTTTGATTTGAGAAAATGTTTTCTAATTTCATTTTCTGTTTTGACCTTTAAGTACAAAAATGCCACAATATTTTCATTTATTTTCAAACATTTGTATAAGAAACAGGGAAATCAACTTTTCTCAAAGCTTTGAAAATAGAAAACAAAGTGAAAACAAGGTGACATTTTTGTACTTAAAAGTAACAGAAAACATTTTCTCAAAGTAAATAGGTCCTATGTCCCAAATTTTAACCTTCAAATGTTGCAGAAGACGTGCATATGTCCTGCACTTGTACCGCAGGTCAGCATGATCAGGCCTCTTTAACTGTCCCCGCTGTTCAGAGCAAGAAGACGAAGTGATACCAATAAATTCAATCAAAATAAGACTTCAAAAGTGACAATTCTATAACAAATTTACAGAAAATACCTGAGAAAAGTAACTTTTATCGCTTATCATGAAGTCCACCAAACTAGCAAAATAATTTCTCAAGAATTCAGAGGCTCGCCTAACGAAAGTAGATTTTAATTTTTCAAGTTCTGCACACTTCTCTTTAACCTGTAAGGGGTAGCAGGAACCACCATCAGAACAGATAACTTTTAGGTCCAACACATGTTTGCCATATCAACCAAAGCCAGAGTACTCTCACTTGGTTTTGTGATCCCAAATTCATAGTACTCACAATTCTCTCCAACCAATCAAAATGGTAGAAACTAATGCATGAAAAATCATATGCCACCTTAAAAAGATTTCCAATAATATTTTTCTAACAAATACAACAAGCATTCTATGTCTCATGGATAATTTTGTTTCCTAAATGGCTAAATCATGATCGACTTATTTTACCAGATGATTTTTAAGAGAAAAGTAAAGGGAACATACAGCTCTCATGTTTGCATAACTAGGGTCTAGATTAGGCACTTCAAGACCACGCAAGGCACTGGTCAACCATTCACATGCTTCTACATTTTGAAGCATTCGAGCTTCATCAAATGAACCTCCTGTCAAACTTGCAGCATACTACACCCAACAAAACATTGTTAAAATAAATACAAGCTACGAAGTTCATCTGGCTTAAATTAGGATACAAGGCATACCTCAGAAGGGACACGCAATCGCTCAAGAAGCTTATCAAGCTCTTCAATGAGAGATTTGTTATTTACTGATTGCATTTCTAGGTTGTTATTGCGGATTTCTATCTGGACATAAGAAAAGTTATTAAGACAAAATAAAGAGGCCAGTGCTTTTCAAGAACTCTTACAACTGAGATTATATCACCTAGATAACCAAACAAAACTGAAATCTCATAAAGCAGAAAGCAACCTCCACAGCACCACAAAAATGGTCACTTTGTAGAAATAATTGTGACCATAACCCAACTTTACAAAGGTAAAATCCAATTTAGATTAATATCATTTTAAATTCAATGAAGATATTTGGCAAGAACCAATTGTCCCAAATGCTTAATCCATTAGATGAAGACGCAGTTTTTATTAGAAGAATGGGATGACAAAGGATTGAACTCTAGACCATTTGGTCTTAAGAGACTTTGATACCATGTCATGAACCAAACATCCCAAAAGCTTACGCTGTCAGGAGAAGACACGTAAATGATTTTATAGTATATCTCCAACAATTTTAAAAGGGAAAAGAAATCTGTTTTATATGTTTATTTTTAGAGAAAATAAGAAAACTTAGGAAAGAAAAGACAGTGAGTATATACAATGGGAGGAGGATAAACTATCCTCCATGACAAATTCACTCAAGAGAGAGGAGGGGAGAGGGAGAGAGAACTTTAAGTATAGTAGTACAATAACCCTTTGTTCGGATGAGTGTATTTAAGAAGGAAGGAAGGAAATGGAGAGGATGAAATAATTTTCCATGGTTTGGATGGGTGGAGATTAAAGGGGAGGAGAATTAAATTTGTGGGACCCATTACAAAAATAATTCCCCCCTCATATAAGGCATGAAATGGGAGGGAAGAAACTGCTTTTTTTTAAGTTTTAAATATTTAAAAAATAAAATTATATTTTATAACATAAAAAATAAAAATAATAATCATTTATATTAAGAAAAACTAATACAATAAAAAGTTCATATATTTTTAAGTTAAATTTAATTTTTTAATTAATATAAAAAATTATAATATTTCGGTTTAATTACTTTTTTGGTCCTCTAATTTATTTGTTAAGTTCAATTTAGTCCTCTTATTATTTAAATGTTTTATTAGGTCCTGTGTTTTTTAAAAATGGTTCAATTAAGTCTTTTATTTTTAGAAGGTTCAATTAGGTCCTTTATTTTTTTAAAATGGGTTCAATTTGGTCCCATTTTTCTTCAATTTGCTCCAAAAATTTCAAAAAATAGGACCAAAATTAGTTTTAAATGGGACTAAATTGAACCCATCTTTAAAAAAAAAATGACCTAATTGAACCATTTTTAAAAAACACAGGACCAAATTGAACCATAAAATAATAAGATGACTAAATTGAACTTGAAAAATAAATTAGAGGACTATAAATGTAATTAAACCTAACATTTATTTATTTCTTTCCACTCTGTTTTCCACTCATCCAAACAAGTGGAAAGAAATTCCCCTACTTCTTTCCTTCCTATTTCTATTCATTCAAACAACACATAATTTCCACTATATTTCTCTTCCATTTCTATCCTTATTTCTTTCCTCTCTATTTATATCCTAATCCAAAGCATAAAGCTCCTCCATGGCTCCATCCCTCTCTAAAGAAAACCCCCTGATGGGACAAAAGAGATTCCATAAACAGATCAAGTGGTAGCAAAATATCCTTAAAGCACAAGGAATTTTACTCTTACAGAATATAAAAACTGCTCCAAATTAAGACCCGAGATTCACCAAAGCTTCTAACTATTCCATTTCTGATTAAATTGGAAATTGAGTAATGTAAAAATATCTGGACAACTGTTTCCAAGCTAACACAAATATCAGGATATAGATGTTTTATTTTCATTGGTTTACCTTTTATATACCTATGTTATTTGCCATTGTTCTTAATAATGACTTTGGGAAGTGAATTTTAAGATGCAAATAAATATGAGCTATTATACAACAGAGAAAACAAAAGAAGTAACACAAAAATCATGGACAACTTGGTTTCATAACCGGAGGAAAAGAGAATCGAGGTTGCGCCACATAAACTAAATACAATGTACTAGACTAATGCATAAATTGCCTTGCCTTAACAAAGGAACAAAGAAAACTAAACAAATGAACCATGTTTCCAGCAAACACAGCCATTACAACCGCAAAGTGAATTGTATCTAGGAAATTTATATTCTTAATTTGAAGGGTACAGGTCCTTACTGATGCAATATCCTCCCTCATGTGCCGGAGTTTTACATTGAATATGCTTAACCATTCATCCATATCTTCCACACAACTGGTTGCTGATTCAAGCCCTTGCAACACCTGCAAGGCACAAAGTAGTATGAGCACTCTATGAAAACAAACTATTTTTTTATAAATAACTAATAGGAAAAATGGAGATTCGTGAAATTGATTTGCATTATAATAGCAAAATGATAATAATGAGATACTGTTACAACTTAAAAGTATCAGCACGATTTATAGTTTCAAGAAGAAATAAAATCAGAGAAATTGATTGATTTCATAAAAAAAAATCAAGAATCCAAGATGTTTAAATAATTAAATCATAGCTTAGACAGCACAAAAGCCTAGTTCAGTCTATCATTTAAAACATAAAAAAGGTAGAAATTAAGCTGTCATAAAACATCTGAACCAAGGGGCCTATTTACAAGAACATATAGCAAAGGCAATACCCAACAAAGAAAGATCTTAGAATTTGGGCTCAAGGCATAACTCAACCTCACAAAATCAGCTTGTAAAGTGAGAATAGACCAAGCTTTATAAACTCTATTTAAGTCATATCTCTAGTCGATGTGGGACTAAACACACCTCCTCAATGTTGCAATTAAGGCAACCCAAAGAGGCTGCAATTAAGGCGGTCCAGGGGAAACCAAAACTCCCAACAAAAGGTCATCAACTAAGAGAACGGTAATACCTCATCCATCAAAGGTTCACTTTCTAAAAGAGCATGCACATTTGCTGCTTCCAGAGCCTGGAGCTCCCTCTTCAACCTTTCAGAAAATTCCTCTGCTTCACCAATACCCATGACATAACTGCACAATTAAAAAAAAAAGGAAAAAACACTCAACCATTTATTTGTTCAAATTGAAACTGAAACAAGTTATAAGATCTGACTTAGCAAAACTGAATTATATATGTATCTAACCGGAATAATTATTTTCATTTGAAATTTGACAAATATGTTACAATCATTATGTACAACACTTTCCAATAATTTATGAATTCCCTATATCAATGTGAATCATAAAATGTGGCCAGAAATTTTGTAAGAAGACACAGAGACTCCCTGTAACCCTAGGATTTAAAGAACTCAATTCCGCAATTTACCAAAACAGAGGCCATTACTTGAAGAACATTCTTACTCATCATAAATATCTAACCTCGATACCATTTAAGACAGAAGAATAGCACCTACGTTCCCAAAAGAGCCTCCATGTCCTCTTCCTCTGCCTGCGAGACAAGTTCCTTTTCAACATTGACTTTCAATTCTGTCTCAGTCACAACAGATGCAACAGGACCACCATCTCGCACTTTATTCTGAGCAGAAACAGGTGGCGTATTTTCCTATTTCACAGTTTGTGAAAATAAATAATTAGAGAAGACAACTTATATACAATAATTAACTGCATTTCATCACTGTAATAAGAAGTTTGGACAGAGACAATCCAACTTGGATAGTCCTACACTATGTTTGGATGGGAAGTAAGAAGGGAAAGGGATAGAAAAGGAAAAGGAAAATTTGACTTTAATCATTGTCTGGGAGATTTTTAAGGAGAGGTAGGAGTGAGATGTATTCCCCTTCAGTGGGCCCCATCCCCCTCAAAATTGGCAAGCAAACAGGGAAAATTATTTATTTCAAATTAAATAATGAGAAGTAACTCTCATCTTCTCTGCTTAACTTTGAAGATAAAGGGAATTCCCCTCCTTTCTTACTCCCTCCCCTCCCTCTACTCGACGTCCGAACTTAGAGTTTAACATCCCAGCTTGAAGTCATAGACTTGATACCCACAGATGGGATAAGTCGCGTTCCATACGGAGTAACAAATACCAATTAATTATTTATTAAGCAGGAAAAGTAAAAAAGTATTCATTAGAATAGAATGATGGCTACTTGATTGTAAAGGAGCACTACAATTAAGAGACTAGAAGATCATCATATGCACCTTAGCCCAAAGAGCCATCTCCACAACATCTACACCAACAACCTTTGGAAGGCGACCCAAAACATCTTTACAGATGTTCAAGATGCAAAGAAGGAGGCGATTCCTACAAGAAAAGTGATGGACACGATGAGAAAGCTTTCATCCCCTCACATAGAACTCAACTACTAATTAACTGCCCATGAATAGATTAACATTTCTCTCAACAATATAACCTGTCATCAATATTGCGCATGGTCCATTGAGGAGGAGCCACACTCTGGCTTCTAAGGTTATCAAATCCCTGCAAGATACACATGCATCAGCCCAACAAGCAAATGATTGGGAAGACATCAAAAAACAAACTCCAAAACAGGGAACAGTAGGAGGCTTCTCGTATTGCTTCTGTGCCAGAAACTGAGATCAACATGTCTAGAACTAGAACACAAAGATCTCTTCCATTATGGAACTTTACCAGAGTAAATGTACATCCACTGGGATCATTTGCTACAACTTCCACTTTTGACAGGTGCTTTAGCTTGTATAGTTTTGCAGGCTGCAAGCACAACAGTTTTACAAAATTGGAATTACTAAACAGGAAGGCGAAGAAATGCCACCCAAAAAAACAAACAAACAATGCGTGGCAACAAACAACAGCTAAAGAGGAATCCCTAGCTACTCTGCATTTAATTTGAAAGGGGAGTGGGGATGATGAGGAAAAACCATTGCATTTTCCAGGATCACCAGCCGAGCTTTTCAGATTACGAGAAAGAGTTAACAAATATCGATTATGTATCATGTGGAGATTGACTGGACTATGTGATCCGGACCATATAATAATCTCTCGATCATGAGCTGAAACGCAAACATATCCCAAAGAAAAGAAGAAGAAAAAAAAAACAAATTACTTCAAGAACTCCTCCGGTAGAATACTTCAAAACGCGAAGAAAAGCCGTTGTCCTCTGACCCTTGGATTTCGCTGCAGGAAACACCACGTCATCACCGACAACTACACAAATGTAGAGTTCAACAAACAATTAAAACAGCATCACACAAACACTTCAGCCTTATGATCAGTTGAAGATAGATCCAACTAGCTACATATCACAAAAAGCACACGAAACGAATAGGAAGCATTATCGCATAAACCATAGCTAATCCTAACATGAATTTCATGCGGAAGCTTCAAAGTGTAGTTATAAAAAGCCAATGTTCACATCAGAGTAGTTAATTTAATTTCTTGAAAGCTAAAACATCGATGGAATCTCGTGCAAGCAAAATCGAAGTAGCGAGTATAGGTAAATATAGTTGAATTGCGAATCGAAGAGAGAGATTTAGGAAGAGGTAGGTAGGTAACTGGAGAGAGCGAGAACCCTAGGCTTGGCCATGCGACCGAGCTTGGAAGAAGATTTTCCTAAGATGCCGTGACTCTTGGCGACGCGCAGCGCCATCACGATCTTCTGCTTCGGGTCCTCAATTGCGGCATCACAAGCTCGCCGGAGCTCGCCGTCGTCGGCGCTCGATTTCGCCATTTCTCGCTCGTCGCCGATCTCGAAGCTCCGAAAGAGAGAGAAGAAGAAGAAGCAAAGTGAAAATTGTTGGTAGTAGTCACAGTTAAAAAAAATGAAAAAGAAAAGAAAACTTTTCTCCGTGCTGGCCTTGTTGGATTTTTATTTATCCCTTTGCGTTCGTTGAGTCTTGTCCGCGTCCTTCAATTGCTTACTTTTCTTTTACTTGCGGTAAAACGTGGATTACCTGCAGTCAACTTTGACGCACTTCACCCCTCAGCGTGCAGTCATAATAATCCAAAGGCTGTAATTTTTTATCTTTTTATATTTTGTTAATTTTACGAGGGTTGAAAAGAAAATGAAGGGTAGAGATTTACCCTATGTTTGGTAGAAGAAAAAGAAAATGAGAGAGGAAAGAAATTTTTGAAATTTAAATTAGAGAGAAAGTGGAAAGAAAGAAAAATTTTAAATTTTGTTTTTTAAAGTTAATTTTTTTTTCTATTTTTTCTTCAACCAAATAGAGGAAAAGATATCGTTATATGTATTTTTTTTTTTACTTTTCTTTCCTTCCACTTTCATTCCTTACAAACGGATCTTAAGCTTTTCTCTTCTCTCCAACCGCAGGTAATACGATGTTTACTTACTTTTACTGTTTTACAGTTTTACCAGGAGCGACTTTTCCTTGGTTCTTGTCCGAATTGGACTCAAAAAAATATCCATTGGAATTATAAGGTTTTTTATTATTATAAATAGTTTTACTCCTTTTAAAATATTGTGTGATATACAATAAACAATTGTCATTGCCTTTTTCGGGTTAAATTAATTTTTTAATAATATTAATGTTAATAATATCGCTCAAAATAATAAGTATTTTATGAAAGATTGTTTTGGGATTATTAGTTGTAAATTTTAAAAATAACAACTAGGTTTTAGTTTCAAATTTTTTAAAAACTAGTTTTTAAAATTTAGTTTTGGTTTTTCTCTAATTTTTAGTTTCAAGATAAACTTGTTTTAAAAGTTTCCAATCTTATTAAAATTAGTTTAAGGGTGTGTTTTTATGGTGATGACGACGACAACGATAATGTTTGTGGTGACAGTACCAATGTCGATGGTGGTAGTGACGGTATAGTTAAGATGGTGGTAGTGATAACGGTGGTAGTGGTGGTGGTGTCAATGGTAATGGTGGTGGTGGTGATGACAATAATGGTGATGACGGAAGTGGTGTCAATGTCGGTGGTGGCAACGGTGGTGCAATGTCGACGGTGGTGATGTTGGTACTGGTGACAGTGATAGTGGTGGTGGCAGTGCCGGTGGTGGCAACAGTAGTGCTGATGGTGGTGGCAACAGTAGTGCTGATGGTGGTGGTGGTGCCAGTGCTAGTGGTGGTGGAAGCGGAGCACTGTCGATGGTGATGTTGGTGGTGGTGGTGGTGGTGGTGCCGGTGTCGATAACAATGGTGGTGGTGGCGATGGCGGCAATACTAGTGGTGGTAGCAGGAAGGGTCATTGTCAAATGTAGAGAGAATGTGTTTTTTTAAAACAAAATCAAATTTACAAATCTTTTTTCTTGATTTAGTGTTTTGAAATCGAGTTAAAAATCATTTCAGCTCTATTTTTGCCAAACACGTTTTGTTTCAAAAATTGCATTTGAAATTAACAGCTAAAATCATAGGTCACCTTTACTGTGACGTTGTGGTTTTCCTAATTGTATGATTAAGTGTTTGACTAATAATGCAAGAGAAAATTAAAATTAAATTATGTTAATATAATAATTAACTTAAGTTCTACGTTGTGCTATGTGTTGTGGTATTACTCTTAGATTTTCATGAGGTGTTGGACTTAGAGTGTGTGTTGAGAGATTTTCGGAATTTTACGTGAGTTCCGTAAGTTGTAGAAGAAAATAATAAGAGAAGGGAGTGTCCTTAGAGGAAGGGTGGAGACAAATAGCAAAATTTCATGCAAATCTCTTTATTTAAACGTGTCAAGCTTCCTATCTCTTTCATTTCCTTCGTTCTTATCTTTCTTCCTCTCTAAGTTCTCATTTCCGTAAATGGAAGTTTGATTCCTACCTCAACTTGAAGTTTGATTTCTTCTTCCCTAGAGATTTCTTAGTTGATTTTAAGTGGTAAGTCCAGTTTCTCCTTATTCTTGATTTCTAAGTAACTTTCTCATCTCTTCCCAAGAACATGAGAAATAGGTCTTGGTTAGATTTTAAGAGATGAGAGAAATCTTGATTTTGAGTTTACTTTGATGTTGATTTAGGTGTCTCCTAGTTGATTCTGTAACAAAATTTGAGGACAGATCACTCAAAACCTCAAAGTTATCATCTCTAGCTTTTTCTCCACGGTTTGAGTCAAGAAGTTTAGGTAAGGGAAGCTTTAAACATGTTTGAATGATTTGGTGGTGTTTGGTATTTGAGTTCTGCTCTTTTGGATGTCCTTTGAGATTTAGTTTTATGACACAATGAGTTTTTCTCTTTTTTTGTGTTTTGATGATTTGGTTGAATTTGTGACTTAAGTTGAAGTTAATACAATATCATGATGTGTTGTTTTGATTTGAAATGATCTGGTAAGTGTTGTGAATTGTCCCTAAACCTTTGAGGCATGTTTTTGGGTGCTTGGGATCCTTTGGGAGGCCCTGGATTCTGCAAAAAATCTTGTTACAATGTTCTGTTAGTTGTAAATTTTGTGAGAGTCCGATTCTGCAGACCAAGCGTCCAATGACCACCCAGCGTCCAATAACCCTCTTAGCTGACCAGCGTCCAAAGACCCTCTCAGCTGACCAGCGTCCAGTAACCCACCCATCGTCCAGTGACCCACCCAGCATCCAGTGACCAGCGTCCAGTCAACTGTGGTCAACTCTAGTGCTTTTGTTCAGTTTTGAGTCCAGGACCCAGTTTTGTTATGAATGTGATATATATTAGTTTTCTTATATAAATAATTATTTTAAATGTGCGATTGACATTCTTTGAGATGTATAATATAATTGTGAGTGTAGATTTGAAATATTGAATGAGAATGTTGGATAGGCTACCACTTTGGTTCTAGAACTATGTTAGAAAATTCACCCTTAGTTAAATTTGGTGTTGTGTTGTGAGTAAGGATTCGAGGTGTGAGAATGCCTTACTTGTGCTTACTAAATTGCTAGATTGGGTTCATAAGCGTGATTTGAGAAAAATGGTGAATTTATAACATAGAGGGAACGTGTGACAAGCCGAGTTGTTTGGTTTGTGCATAATATTGCATGCGGGTAGGCACGTAAGTTGAGGGTGCTAGGTGGGCTCTCAACCTAGTGCTGGAGGATTTCGTGGTGGCCAATGGTGGGCATATAGAATAGACAAGTGAGCGAATTCCTAAAGATGGAAGGTTTTGCAAACCTGACAGAGGTAAGCCAATACCAACACTTGTCTATATTCGATTAAATTCACACTTCCTCCACATGGTGGCTCAAGGGACTCCCTGAATGGTCTAAGGTGAGACTAATGGTAGGGGATGGGGCCTATGGGGACCGCCCGAAATTTGTTGAAATCTCCATGGAGTCGAGTCAGCATAATATTGCATGATGATATTGATGTATGAAGTGACATATGAAATGAACTGAATGTTTAGTGTGAATGATGTTGATTGTATCTTGTGTATATTCTATCATTCTTTTTATAAGAAGCTTACCCTTGCAATTTGTGTTTGTATTGTATTACTGCAATGATCGTGTGTTGACACGGGAGCAGGTAATAGTGATGGTGCAGGCTCTCATGCTAGTCAAGGTTGAAGATTGGACGATCCTTTTGTTCCTTTGGATTGGACGATCCTCCAGTTCTACTGTTTTTGTTCCTAGTATATATGTACATATTATGGAGACC
Organism: Pueraria montana var. lobata; assembly: GCA_026413185.1. Lineage (NCBI taxonomy): Eukaryota > Viridiplantae > Streptophyta > Magnoliopsida > Fabales > Fabaceae > Pueraria > Pueraria montana. The sequence goes on along the minus strand of CM048646.1, from coordinate 2,714,739 downwards.
AGCTTAGGACTTATGTATAAATATTTATATTGTTATGAATGTCCTTTAAAAGAGGACTATATTGGTATTGTAGGTATATATATACTTAAATTTTGTAAAGCCAGACTTAACACTTTCATGATGTGATGAAGTACATTATATGTAGGAAAGCAGGTACATATAATATGTGTTAAATATGAAAAAAAATTCTTTGAAATTTCATATGATAATATTTAGCCACTGTTTTAAGTATAACAAAACTGTAACGAAGATGGGTCGTTACATTTACTACCACTTTGTTGTCTTCATATTCAAATGTATTGAGTGTCCAAGTCACTTTTTATATGCATATGATTAAGAATTGAATCCTAACTAAGATGTTTAGATAAAGGACTTAATTATTTTCTAAACATAAAGATGAAAATGTTACATGAAAAACTAAATCAACTTGAAATCACAAGAGAAACATTGATGAGTCTCTTAGTTATTAGCTAAAATAAAATAAGATAAAAATATTATTATACAACATTATTGTGTAATCTATAAATTCAAATATACATTAATCTCTTTTTTTTATATAATTAATTTAGTTATTTTTTCCTTTATGATCGAAACATCTTTTTTTAAAGAAAAAACTAATAATTATAAAATTATGTATATGTAATATAATTTTTTTATTATTAACATTTGTTTTTAAAATTGTGTAAATGTCCAAGTTATATGCAAATGCAAATATATTTATAAAGATAAGAAACAAACATTTGAATAAATTAAAATAATATAATATATATCAATATTCATAACTATGTTAATATTTTTGAAATTTACATTTATATCTACTAATATATAAAATTGAAAAATAATTGGAAAATATAAGTTATAAATTTAACCTTGTGTAGTTTATGGGTTAATACACTAGTATATTATAGAGATACGTCTATATTAGAGTGAATTAATATATAAGTGACAATTTGGTGATATCTTATTAGATTTGTTTAGATTAGTTTAAATTTAATTAAATAATGTCTTATTAGATTTAATTAGATTAGTTCAAAATGGACAATTTTTTATTTTTCAAATTGATTAGATAATATCTTATTTGATTTGATTATATTAGTTAAAAAAATGAATTTTCAAATTAATTAGATAATATCTTATTAGATTTGATAGATTAATTTAAGTTTCAAATAAGGTCATACATAACATATGATTGAATTAGGCGATAGGGGGACACTGATGCATGTTATTCACAACGTGCATCGAAGAGAGCCATGTCTATGACAAACTTTTTTTTGAAAGTGTATATATACATATATTATGTAATAAAACAAAGGATTTTATTTTTGAAAAAGGATTTTATAGGTGTTAAATAGTAAATTTTGATATTGTCATGTAAAAAATATCTAAAAATCAGACTTATTAATAGATTTTTAAAAAAAAAAAACCACAACCCTTATAAAAGAAATTATATTCGAACTAGATAACATCACTATAGACAATAAAGTTATAAGTATTTAACGCAATTACATATACAATATTCAAACATGAGACCGCTATTTAAATTGAAACAATCCTATGCCAATTAATTTAAGCACTTTTTTTTTTTTGAGAAAATTTAAGCACTTAGCAGTGTTAAGTATTGTTTTAAACTTTATAGTGACATTTAAAATAGTTTTGATTAGGATGGTACAATTACATAATTGTTGAAAATGAAATGCATGAAAATAAATATGTCAAGGTGAAGGTACTCATATTTCTAATGTTAATTGAAGTAAAAAAAATTCTAATGTTAATTATTACCCATTTGAACTTATCTATACTTCAACAACCATGGAAAGCATGCTTCAGGCAATATCGAAACTGTTCAAATAACAGTGAGCTGACCAATCTGACCTTTGCATTCGGAAAAAAAATTGTTGCAGTATACATTACTATTCTCGATTTGCTATTACAATCATTCACTTTTTATTTATTGAATTTTAGAGACTTCATCGTTAGTAAACATTTCATTTTATAAAAATCATAATATTTTATTTTAAAATTAGTATTTATCACATTTTGCATTGAAAAAATGTTTGTAATTTTTAACTTATATTTTCATATTATTATATTTGAATTAATATATGATCAGCAATTATACTATAAATTTTATTTTATAAAAAATTAATATTTGGTAAGCAATTATACTATAAAATTCATTTTATAAAAATCATAATCTTTTATTTTAAAATTAGTATTTATGACTTTTTGTATTGAAAAAATGTTTGTAATTTTTAACTTATATTTTCATGTTATTATATTAGAATTAATATTTGGTCAGCAATTATACCAGAAACAATATTTTTTAGTGGACTTTGTAAATTCATCATGAACATGTTGCAGTACCATATATTTTCACGACCGTGAACCCATAAAATACATCTAAATTGAATCATTACGGTCAACTAATGTTCAAATGTTTATGCACTTACCAATTATTTTGGTGCTTTGAAATTGTTTTACATGACAAAATGACAAAATTCCATGATTATTATATGAATTTTTTGTTGCATTGCACGTGCATAACTATTTGGACATTTGTGTTGACTAAGATAACCATGTGTCGTAGTATGGCAATACCATAATGAATTGTAGTACTTGCAAGTACACAATGCATGAACCATATTTGTTTTAAAGTGTTAAGTGGTATGCAGGCTTCTTCATAGTTTCTCATATTTTATTATTTCATGTGATGGAAGGACGACAAAATTATCTCAGAGTATCCAAAATTTCATCATTTCGGTATTTGAGTAATTTGTTTCTTTCTTATTTCAAATTTGAATATCCCGCTTAAATATAACTCATTCCACTATAAATACATAGTCTGATTTTCTCAATGTATCCACATTCTACTTCTTCTATTTACTATCAACTCTTATTCTTATAATCATCCTGAGTACTAACATGGCAGCACTCTTTGATAGTATTTGCAATGTTACCAATGCCAAACAAACATGGAGAATCAAGGCTAGAGTTATTCGGCTGTGGAACATGTGCCCAATCGAAGAAATTAATAAACCTTATGCGGTTGAAATGGTTTTACTTGACAATGATGTATGCATTACTAACTCATCCTTTTTTTAAATATAGATTTTGATATATTTTGATTGTTTTATTTTGATATGTGTAATTCATCAATTTAGGGTGGTAAGATACAGGCAACGATTAGGAAACCAATGATGAGGAAGTTCAACGATCGTATCATTGAGAACGAGGTTTATGTAATGAGTTTTTTTGGAGTCATTGGAAATGGAGGTTCTTATCGTGCTACGGATCACAAATTTAAATTGTTGTTTCATGCCAAAACAATTGTTTTGCGATGTGATGATATTAACATACCCATGAATTCATTGAATCCCATGCCTTCAAATGAAGTCACAAACACAAATGAACAATGTGACTTCCTCATTGGTAATTTTTAAGTTATATCAATATTATATAGTTGTGTTCTTTGAATTACATACACGCTATCCGATAATAAATAATTGTGTGAATAGATGTTATGGATGTGATGAATGCGATATCTGCTGAAAAAATATCTGTCAAAGATGGGAAGTCCACAAGACGTATTGAATTGCAATTAGTTGATGAAAGGTTAGTATTATGTGGAATCTTGTTTTTTATTTGATAACATTATGGTTTGTGATCACTAACCATTTGTTAATTGAATATGTATAGCGGAATAATTCAGTGTGCATTATTTGGAGATTACGTAAACGTTGTCACTGACAGACTCGACGTTGTTGGAGACGAGCTTCCAGTCATAGCAATACAGTTTGCTAAAATTAAAACTTACAAAGGTCTGCAGAAAAAAAAATCTTAACCATGTTTGTATAATAAAAATAGCTAAAATTGTAATGATTATTTCAGGTGAAGCGGTTGTTCAGAATGTCATGAACACCTCAAGGGTCATAAGGGATCCTCAAAATGAGCAGGCTATTCAATTTAAAAACAGGTGAATTTTGTGTATTAGTTAAAGGTTTTTTATATTTTTTATTAACCATTGATTAAAAAATTAATGGTTGAGTTCAACAAATAATTTGTTTAGGTTAAGTGCAAGTGGTTTCGATTTGTCTGACCCCCTTGCCACAATTGGTGAGACTGCACCATATGTTCCTATGGATGAAGAGTTCTTAAAGTTGTATCCCAAGAAAACTATTCTAGATTTGCACATTTCTGAGGAGGTTTATATAATTTTTTTATTTTCATATTGTGTTTTTTTAAATGGACTATGACGTTAATATTATTTCACTTTGTTTTAATATATGTAGGATGGTGTGTTTATTGTTCTTGCGACCATATTGTCTGTCTTAAACACTGAACATTGGTATTATCAATCCTGCAAGTATAAACGTACTGTTACTATGGATTCTGGTGTTTATTATTGCTCATCATGTCAGGTTAATGTGGTGGAAACAACACCAAGGTGATAATTTATATCTGACCATACCTTGAATTTACGAAAATATATTTCACTTGGTTCTTGACACATTGTTATTATCAGATACAAGTTGAAGTTGGATGTCGATGATGGTGTTGATATTGCTGCTTTCGTATTGTTTGACACTAATTGTGTCAAACTTCTTTAGCAGTCATGCAAATCTTTATTGAATGGGCTTAAGGTCTATATAACTTTTCTTTCGGAGTTCTGTATTTGTCATACTTGATTCCGTAAACTAACTTAAAAGTGTTTCATATTTTTAGGATAAGGATAAGGATCTTAAGGAACAACCCAAGGCATTTGATAAATTAACCAGAATGAAAGTTCTTTTCAAGGTTGAAAAAGATTTGGATTATGCATTTCGATTTGATGATTTATTTAAGGTGAAAAAAATATGCACTGATGAGGGGATAATCGAACAATACAAATCTGTTGCATCCTTGACAACTCCTAAAAAGGTGAGAATTAGTCTATTATTTATTGCATTTTATACAAGTTTTAATGATTTTTTTAACATTAAAGATATTATTATAATATTTGCAGTCGAAGTTTCATATTGGATTACAAAATTCAAAGGTAGATGATCTTGACGATTCTCAGATTGGTTTTTCTGTTGAGGAAGTTGTGTCCCTCGGTGATGATAGTTATTGTCAGCCCACACAGAATTCTGAAAAGGTTTATCAGGATTCAGTTGATGTTTCTGATGTGGAAGAGTATCATGGAAAAGATGCAAATGGTTCACCTTTGCAGTGTAAAGGCAAAAGTGTTTGCACTGAAATAAAATCAAAGTTCAATGGCGATGATGTCCTTAGCTGCAAAAAAAGACTTAGGTTCAAGAATATAAAAGTTGAGAAGTGATTATATGTATGAAGTTGTTGTAAGCTTCAATGTCTTTAACTTAGGGCTTTATATTTCTTCGTGTCCATGCTTTACGTCTCTCATGTATTTAAGTAGTCATCCTTTAATGCTTTTTTTTCCATTCCAAAAGGTTTATAACCATTTGTAATTGTTATCCATTGTTGTAGTGCTCTATCTGTTATGTTATGTAATTTGCACTTTAAGTTAATGTGACGTGCCTATTATAATGGTTGATTTGACTGTTTGTTTAGGTTGCTTATTTGCATGCCTTACCACGACTCATTTCATTGGCAAGTAATTTTTTCATTACTAGCATGCTATGGACAAAATATTTAAATGTTATGCAATCTACATTACCAGCAAATCTCTCATTGTGTGGCATATTATATTTTACATTCCCGAATGATATAAAACACTTTTTACCATAATGCAAAAAACTGTTGTCGTATATCAATCTCCAATGTATATAGTTATTTATGATCAATCTTATATCAGACCAATTTCACAATTAAAAAGAGGAAATGCATATATCACGAGAGAAAAGTTGAGAGGAAATAAAAGACGACAAAGTACATGCACATGCAATCATATGGTCATATTCCTTGAAGGCTGGGATAAAGATGAATGCTAAATCTTTTAGATAAAAGTTTACTTCATGACCATTAGGAAACTACTAGATATGTACTGTCTGGTCAACAACGGCATGGCTCTCAAGATTTGTGATTGATTTGTGATTTGAATTTATGGATTGAAAATTCACTTTTGTGAGTTAGTTAAGTTAGAAATTAATTTCAATCACTAACATTAATTTTTAAGTTCATATTCATAGGGTTAAGAATAATTAGTTGTCAATTTGAGAGCTAAGTAAATTAATTTAATTATAATTTATTTTATATATAATAAATAGAATTGTTGAAATTATTTTGATCTAGCAGTGGAAGGACCAATATAGAATTTTTAATTGTATTCGTACATTTTCAAGATATGTGATATCTTCTCTACTTATATCCCATCACATCACCTGGTGTTTCTAATATTTTAAAAATCTTCATATATCAATAAATTTAATATTTGTACAAATGTGCACCATTTGAGGTATGGTGTCATGATTGTGAATTCTGATGATTTGATTGCCATGGAAATGATTTCCACCAAATAGGTTATTTCAACTTTTGAAACCAGTTTAGATTAAATATCATTTACTAGACTATAGGGATATATTAGTAATTTACTAGACTATAATGGTTTTGTTAATTTAATCTAAATAAATGAAATTATTATTAATGTAAAATCAAAACAACATTTTTATCGAAAATTTTGTGGTTAGTATAGATTAGATGATGCTATTTATTACACGAAATTGAAAATTTTGACTTTGCCAAATTTCATAGTTTTTGGTTCATTCTCTTCTTACCTCCCTTTGGTATTATTGTAAAGGTACTTGGAATGGTGGGATAAAACTTTTCAGCCTAATAATTAAACTACGGTGTTCACTGGTTTATCATTTATAGGTAGTTCCAATTTTCGAAAAAGATGAAATTACTTCTTAACCAAGGTCGCATTGATTTCCATTTTTATATTCATTTTTTATATATTAGTTTAAAATTTAAAAAATATTCCTAAGAATATTAAAAGTTAGGCTTAAATATGTTTCGGGTCCCTGAAATATTAGCGAATTTTGCATTGGGTCCCTATTATATTTTTGCTGTCTGTTGAGTCCCCAATAAATTTTTTATTTTGTTTTTGGTCCCTAAAGCGCTTAGATAGCGCCTTAAATTGCTTTAAAAAGTTCTTTAGATAGCGCTTTAGATAATAGCAAGGACCTGGATCAATTTTTTTTTATTAGGGACCAAAACAACACAAATTTTTTTCAGGGACCCAGAACAAAAAACACGAATTTTTAGGAACCTAAAAGTTATTTAAGCCTAAAAGTTAACCAAACGCATTTTTAAAAATACATAGAAACGGAATGATTAGCATGGAGAAAAGGAATGTTCTGCATAATAAATTCTGAGTCGTATCATTTTTTTTTCTTATTAACATTAAAAATTTGTATTGTTTTATCTAAAAAATATAAATAATTTTAATTTTGGGTAATAATATACACGATTTTGACCAACAATAATATTAAGTTATCTTAAGTAAAATCTCTTATGTTTCTATCAACCGGATAAAATTATATATTATTAGTACTCGAGTTTGTTAACAACGATGAGTGGAGATGATTGTTGGTTAATCAAATGAATAAGTGATGTGCAAATTGGTTATGTGTAGTGATAGAAATTAGTTTGAAAAAAAAGCATTAACATGAGTTTTATTTTTTAATTGTCTCCGTACATGAGATATCCTCTCAACTTACATCCCATCACATCGTTTGGTTGTTTCCAATATTTTAAATTTATTCATATATCAATAAAAAATTATATTAGTACAAATGTGCACTATTTGAGGTATGGTGTCATGATTATCATTTTTGATGATTTGATTACCTTGGCAACTAATTTCCACCAAATAGGTTTTTTTCAAATTTGAAATCAGTTTGGATTAAATATCATTTGCTAGACTATTTGGACATATTAGTAATTTAGTAGAATATGTTCTAATTGCTTATTTAAATTAACTAAATGAAATAATTATTAATGTAAAAGATATATGAAGTTTGTAAGATATAAAAAGTATATAACTACAATTATACTATTTGTAGGAGTGAATTTAAGTGTAATTATTTTTATCAATTTCCCATTTGTTTACCAAGATTGTTTGAGTTTGATGATTGTTGTATTAGTTTCAATGATTAATTATTAAAGTCTGTAATGAAGTTTTGGTATTACCTAATATTCAGTCATGACACACGAAAACAATATATATATATATATATATATATATATATATATATATATATATATATATATTAGTATTGATAAAATTACTGATCAAGTTTACTTAATATATCAATAGTTAATCCTAACATATGTATATTTATTAACCTTTGTGTATTAACAATTTTAAAGTATAAGATAAAATTAAAATTATATATGTATTATAATTGGTTAATTATAATTAGGTTTAATGTAACGAGTGTGACTTTTTTGACTTTGAATATTCCTGAAGTACTATGATTACGTGAAGTAACTTTATAGCTAGCCTTAGGGTGTTCATGACTATCCTATTGTTATAGCCGTAGTTGGTAATTCATTCCCGGTAAGAATGCATTGATTTGTTTTAATTTTCCCATTTCAGGGTAGGTGTCGATCTTCAATTTTTCAACCTTGTATGTACCATTTATGTACTATTATGTACTATTGTCAGTTGTTTACGTGTGTTATAGGTGAATATGTGTAAATGGCTTTTACTATGGTCATAATATAGTATATTTTATATTTCATTTTTTAAAATAATATTTAATAAGTGTGATGCTTATTGCAGGTGATTTTGGTTCGAAACTTACTGCAGTTGACATATATCTTTCTCATACTTTCCCTAATTCAACAGGCATTCAGATTGTTTAGTAATTTAATAATGCTTGAGGCTTTGTGAAACTTTGGAAAATATTTTATTATGTTAAGTTAAAAAATTAGACGATGGTTAATAAAAAAATTAAATTCTTCATTTTAATAGTTTATATTATATTTTTTTTATACAATATGACTGTATCCAAACATACACTTATTATATAGACCATCAATTTGTTTACATTTTTACCAATGAATCTATGTAAACGTCATTTAATTACTTACGTTTAATTTTATAGGTTTATTTACTAATTTTATATATTTAAATACAATTTAAATTTATTTTTTTGATACTTTATATGATTAGATGAAACATGATGACTTGAAATTTTTTGAGATATGGCAAGAGATTTTGTAAGCACATATGTTGCATTGTTGACATTGATTTGTGATAGTTTCTCGATTTTAATAGGCACGGTTCATTAGTAATCGGCTAAGGCGAGTTTTTTTGACATTTTATTTTTGTAAAAAAAATTGGTTTATTTTATTTAATTTTTATATGATATATTCATGAAAAATTTAATTTATTTATCTAAATAATTTAATTGCAATTGTGGGTTGTATATTTCATGATATTATTTTTTATTATAACAGTTTCATGAGTTATTCATAGAGTCAAATAATTTTATTGCATGGAATATTTCACTGTTAAATTGTCATGGTTATTAATTTATTTTTAAATTATCAATTATATTAATTATTAACATAATAGATTTAGTTAATATTTTTAGGTACATGAGCCAACTTATATATTTGGTGGAAAAATGATATTGAAAATATATATTATTATTAATATTTTTATATAATAAATCACATTCTATTCTTCTATGAATATTTTTACTATTAATAATAAGATAAAAAGAGCTATGCACCAACAGTGTTAAAATTTTTTACACAATCATCCAAACACAACCCACCATATATGGTAAGTTTGTTAATTTTTACAAAATTACCTTAAAAGTAATATCAATGATGATTTATGATTTGATGATTGTGTAAAATATTTTTTACACTGACGGTATATCACCATTAAACTCTAATATTTTACTTATTTATATTTTCTTATATACTAATATTATACTATTATACTAACAAGTGGATACTTTTTGATTATTTATATAATCTTACCTTTTTTTAAGAAAAAAATTGAAGCAAAAACTTCCAATATATATGCCTATATATAGATAGTGTCATGGTTTACTTCTTCACGCTGAAAGAGCTTCCTCAACATACGATTGGAAACTTTATCTTGGTTTTTAAACCGCCCACTAATATGAACCCTTATCATCTTATTGGTAGAATAAACCTTGACCCTGTAGAATGGAATATCAAGGCCAGGGTCATAAACATGTGGAAGACACCATCTTCTACTATTCGAGGAAATTTCGAATCAGTTGAACTGATTCTTCGTGATGTTAAAGTATTTTTTTAATTTTTTTTACAAAGTTTCATCTGTGTAGATCTTACTTGATTTTTTAATAATATTGTTACCATTGTTGTTGTGTCACTGTAATTGCTTGAATCTTCGTGATATTAAAGTTTTTTTCTTTCACTTTTTAGCCAAAGTTTCATCTGTATATATATTATTACTTGGTGTTTAATGTTTTTTTCTTCTTAAAACTATTAATATATCTCTTTTTATAGTTACCACCTTTGTTCTATCGTTGTCATCACTGATTGTTCCTGATTTTAAATAATTTTTTTTCCATTTTTAGACAAAGTTTCATTTCTATAGATATTACTTGATGTTTAATATGTTTTTTTATTGAACTGTTAACATATATCTTTTTTATAGTTACCACCTTTGTTCGTCGTCACCATCGTGCATGCATTTTTACTTTGATTTCTAACTCTTACATTTCTCACGTTTACTCTTTATTAATCTTAGGGAATTAAGATCCAAGCAACCATATTGAAGGAACTGCTTGAAAACGAAAGCTTCCATCTCTGTGAAGACCATGTGTACTTCATAAAGGATTTCATTGTTTTGGAAAACACTGGTTCATGCAAAGCTACGACCCATAGATTCAGAATCAAGTTTACACCTTCAACTGAAGTGACCATGACTGTGTTTGACATTCCATATAGTATAGCTGAAGACACCATTCGGTGTGTTGATATTATGAGAGCTAGGAATGACATAAATTTTTAGTTGGTATGATTTTTTTTTTTGGTTAGTATCAGGATAAAACTATGTATACTATTGTTTATTAAATCTTTACAAAAGTTATATTGTTGTATCGTTATAATGGCATGCTTATTGTTAACGAGAACTAAATAGTCTAAATATTTTTTTAGATGTAATGGGGATGGTAACATTCATATAGTTAATTGATTAAAAATTAAATTTTTTTTGATATATTTTATTGATTTATTTATTTATTTCAGTGGTAAGGTAGAAGTGAGATTTTCCGAAGATTTTTCGGATGTTTTGAGAGGTCAGTTGATGTCCACTTTGAAATCAAAACCAATGGTCGTTATTCGTGCACTGAGGCTGACTTCAGAAGACGGTTTTCTGTTTGGTAAATAGTTTTGAATATTAACATATTAATTTTGTAATTATGTAAAATGTTTAACTGTATCTTAGAACGATATGTGTTTATCATTATATTGTTGATAATGAATGGCATAGGAATTGTCATTCTTGATAATTATCTTACTGTAACCAAGGTCAGCTTTGAGCCTAAGTTGGAAGAAGTTACGAATCTAAACAGTTTGTAAGTCTTTTACTTAGTACATCTTTATTGAATATAGGTCTCCCATTCAAAAAAATGAGTTTAAGTGAATGGCTGAATAAGGGTTTTTTTTTCGACTGATAGAATGCTGAAGAAAAAGATGGACATTGACGGTGTTATACCAACTTTGCCTAGATTTGATAGAAATCTATGAAAGATGAATTTCTCTTTGTCCTTGAAAGGTTGAAAATTGGCCAACTGAATTTAACCCATAAGGTATATATTAAGTTGTAATTTTATTTCTCTAAATGATATTTATAATACAAATATCTAAGGTCTTATGTACTAGGTTGATAACTACATTATCGGTGGGCACATTGTGAACAGTCACTATGGTCGGAGATGGTGGTATTTATGTTGTGACTGTGGTGTTGCTGTGATTCCTCAAGACGGAATTTATAAATGCTCTTTCTGCCGCAAGGACGTTGCCATGCCGACATTTAGGTATAAGAAGATAACATGAAATAGTAATTAAAGTTATTTAATGTTAAATTTGTAGATTTAATGTTGAACTTGAGATTTCGGATGGGGTTGAGTCTGTCTCTCTGTCGGTGCTTGATTCAGATTTGCAACGATTGCTTGGAACATCATGCAATGATGTTATGGCCAAAGTTAAGGTGATACCCTAAGTTGATAGTTATATTCTGATTAAAAGAGTATCGAGCATTTTAAAAATAAATTTGATTAAGTATTTTTATTTTAATTTATATTAAATTAATATATATTCACTTATAGGACCCATTCAACAGTCCACTTCCACATGCTTTTGGAACCCTGAAGGGGAAACATGTTCTAATGAAGATTCAAAGGCTTGCTGCCTACTCTTCCAAATTGTCTGATGTGTTTTATGCTTTAAAGGTTTGTGACGATGTCGACATTATTAGGTTATTTAACAATGGAGACAAATTAGTGACCCCCATAAAGGTATTTTTTAAAATGTTTAAATATAATTTTTTATAAGTTTTGTTACTAAATATTTTTTTGCAATATAGTTTGCTGAGGTGGAGTCGAGAATGGCAATTGAGTACAACTTCCTTCCGCTGGTGAACCATTCTCTGGCATGAGCTGAAAAGGCAAAGGAACTTGAAAAACATGAAAATGATTCATCGCCTATTTATGAAGGTCTTGCTCTACTTCCATCTACGTCCACGTCCTTTTATCAATGTGGATGACTTTCGTAGATTGTTGGAGCTGGAGAAGACGAAAGAGATTAATAGGGTGATGTGGAACAACAACAATCCATGAAATCAGCATTGAGTTTTTCCTTTTATGTGTTGCCACTGTGGTTGGATAATCAAGTTTGAAGTGTTTGTCTAATGGAACTATTGTGTTTTGTGAATCATCTACCAACCAAATAAGTGGTTGTGTTACATTTTGCTTTGGATGTTACTTTGACTTGGATATTTGTAATGGTTTACTATCCTATGTTTGTATGCTTATTATATATTTAATATAATATTATGTTTGGTGTGTACTAAATTGAATCAATCATTTTATGTCTCTGCAGCTTGTGACGCAAACATTGCTCACGACTCTTTGGTGTTAGCTTCAGCAATCGAAAAATTATCATTTTCACAACTATTAGTATCTTTCAACAAGTTTGAATTATTTGCGTTATAACTATATTATTTTTAATTTTTCTCATAATGATTTAATATTAATATTAGTGGCAATTCAAATTATTAGAAAATTATATTTTTTGTAATAATATTGGCATAAGATCAAAGTCATTAAGTATGATACTTTCGAATGATATTGATCCAGATAGTTATTTGAATACTATAGTACGTTATTTAAATATATATATATATATATATATATATATATATATATAATAAGATATAGTTAGAATAACATGCGATTATCATGTACCTATTTGTTAAAAATCTTAAATTTAACATGTAATTTTAATAATTAAATTAAATTTCAATATATCATTGTGTTTGAAAGAAGTTTTTTCATAATTTATTAAATAAATTAATGAATTATTTATAATATTTATCTATTTTCTGAACATTTTTTAGTTTCTTTACTAATTCATTTTGACACTTTTAACTATTTTTTTATTGCGTGTAATACTAAGAAAGTTACTATCATTATCATTCATTTTCTTGAAATATAGTGATAGGAAGTTATTTAGTAAAAACATTAGATTTCAATAAAATAGATAGGAAGAATAAGTAATAAATCTATTAGATTTATTCTTGAAGTAAATGGATTTATCTTCATTATATATATATATATATATATATATATATATATATATATATATATATATTATACGATAATTTTTTAAAATTATTGTTTATTAAATATAGTAAGGCTTAAATGATTTTAAGGATTAAAAATTACATTTATATTAAATTCATAATAAAAGATGTTAAAAATGTTCCAAATTATAAGAGTGTAATTTCTTGGTAAATGTTAATTTAATAATTTGGAGAAATTTTATAAATTCAATTGTATACGATAAAAAATAAATATAAAATTACAGATAAACATGAATAAAAACTATGATATACGTAATAAAAAAATTAAAAAGGTTGCACACTTAATGATAATCTTGATTTAATGAGCAATTGTAAGAAAGAAACACTATTTTTTATATTTAATAAGAATATTTTTCTTTATACATGTTGATGATGACGTTTTGTCAGGCGTGCTCTGCAAGTCTATAGTTAGCTGTGTGAGGTAAGTGCCTATACAGTGTCTTCCACACTATATGTCTTCTTATGGTTGTCTTTTTCATCTCTATATTTTGCTTGGTGAACTTCTATATATACTATTAGAAATGATAGTAGCCTCCGCTGTGCAGCTGGTAACTACACAAGTTAACACTTTCAACCCCAAAGAAGAGATTTGTCGTTGCTGTGCTGTAGTTACTATACGAGATGGCTTCGAGTGAACTGTTGGAGATAAAGTTGAAGGATATCTCACAATTTCTTCATAATTTCTTTGTTGAGGCCAAAGTTGTTTGCCTATGGAGTGTTCAGGATAGTTTTTTAGAAGGAGGCATTGCAACTATTGAGACTGTTCTACTTGATTCTGAGGTATGCACATGTCTAATTATTTATGCTCTGCTATTGATAATAATCAATATAATAATGGATTTTTGCTTTCTATAATGTAAACTTTAGCTATTAAATAAAATATATGGATTTTACAGGGTTGTAAAATCCAACTATCCATTGCTAAAGACGACATGCATTGCCTTAAGTTGGATATCCTTGAAGGAGGTTCTTACAAATTTATAAATGTTGATGTGGTCTGTAATCACGGTTTTATCCGTGCGACCAACCATCATTATAGATTGGTAGTTAATAAACGATCCAAAGTGATATTCCAGGGATATGACACAGTAACATGTGATGGTTTTGATCCACTTCCAATGAAAACAATTGTACATGTTGCAAAGACTGTGTCTCATGTAATAGGTAAAACAATGAACTTTCATTTTTTTTAATGAATTTATAAAATAGTTAATGAGTTGCTTTTATTTTGAATCAGATATTGTAGGATTGATAACTGACATTTCATTTGAGAGGGAGTATTTCAAGAATGGGAAAGCTGTTAAGAAAATTTATGTTGAACTATCAGATGAGACGTATGTTTACTTAATTGATTAATTTTTTATAGCGATGGTAACTGATTGGTATTTTTTCTTCCACCATTTTTAATGTTAACTGATGTATTTGTTAATGTTTATTTTGATTCAGTGTTATTAATTTCTTGCAGTGGTAAAATTGAATGTGTTTTGTCTGGTCACAATGTTGGAAATTTGAAAGCAATGCTGAGAAATCAAAGCAACTCTCCACCTTTCTTGATTGTTAAGTTTGCAAAAGTGAATCCATATGGAAGTGTTATTTGGTATGGTTTTTATACTAATATTTTATTATATATATATATATATATATATATATATATATATATATATATATATTTAGATGAACATGATTTTGGAAATTATTTTATGAAGTAATAAATATGTTAATATATTAATAATTAAATTACATTGAAGTCCTCATTTTTTATTTAATTTTAGGGCAAGTTGGTGTGGAAGATGCATTGAACATTACTAATGTTTTGTTCAATGCTGACTACCCTGAAACTAGGTATCTTAAAAGAAGGTAATTCATTTATAATAAATTTAATGTAATCAATTTAATTATTTAAGTTTGTTCGATTATAAATTTGTGTATGTATTGTTTTTTCACAGATTAATACATGAAGGATTTTCGTTGGATGGGAACGTTCAATTTATTGAACTCCATAATTTTGATCCAATGTTAGGTGATAAATTCTTAGTAAAAAATGCCAAGATGAAAGGAGACTTCTTGCATTGTAGCGGAGTGGTTAGACTATTTGTCATTATTTATTATTTAATTAGATTATGTTATATGCATTTTAATGTCAAACAATAAACATTTCCTTCATTTCATAGGACGTTGATTATGTAGTATGGGCCAAAGTTGTTGAGATATTGGACCAAGGTCCTTGGTTTGAAAGAACAGAAGAATTAGATAACAATGTTGAAAACTCTTCTTTAAGGAATGTTGGACAATCATCTCGAAAGTTTGTTCCCAGGTAATGCATTTGTTCATTCATAATTTCTATTTAATGCTTAATTATAATTAATTGCTATAATTTGGTGTCCTTATTTTAAAATATTATCTTAATAAAGTTGTATTTATGTAGTAGATATTCAGTTTGGGTTAAGGTTGTTGATGAAACTAGGATAGCTTTTTTAATGCTATCCGATGCAGATGTTGAGATTCTCCTAAATACTCCTTGTTCTGAATTGTTGTCAGTTAGTGAGGTAAATGTTCATTTATTTGATGATAAATTTTGGTTTTTCATACTGAATTATTATACTACATCTTACTCAATGATAGTACATTTTTTATTTTTCATAGGATAATGATCCATGCAATTATCCTCAGACAATTTACTCAATTGTGGGGTTGGAGTTACTGTGTTTGGTTGCCAAAGCTTCAAAGAGGTATGTTTGTAATGAAGAGGTTTTTGAAGTGAAAGAGATTTGTCATGACAAGGAAATTGTAAATATGTTTAATCACTTGGAGTTCATATCATGTTGTGACAAGGTGATGGCCGTAAATTTGTTAAATTTATTCAAAACTTGCAAATACTACACTTTTCTATTTACAATTTTTAATTAAATTTTTAAATATGAATAGGCTAGGGCAAGGTGATTTCAAGATCTGAATCTTTCGACAAATGAGTATATTTTTCGTTGGACAAGGAAGATTGTAGACTGCCATGTTGATGATAACAATCATGAAGAAGTTCCAAGTGATCAATGTTCCTCGGCTGGATCTGATTAAATCTTTTCATTTGGAAGATGTTATCTTATTTATTATTAAATTTCTATGATGAATATGTTGTTATTTATATTTTTGTATGGTGTTTTTTTATTAGTTTGTTTATCACAACTCCAAATACTTCAAATTTGTATTTGCTATGGTACTTGATTGTTTTTTTATGTATGGTTAATATATTTTTTCTTTGTATTTTGAAAAATTAATGAGAACATCTCAAACTAAGCTATCCATGATATTTTTTTTAATTAGAATATAATATTTTTTACAGTCTTAGTATAGAATGTTGATTGAAAATTATTTTAAAAAGTATGACGTTAACATCACCTACATAGCAAATGTTTTGTTTTAACTTTTTCATGAATTGTGGTAGAGCTTTTCCATTTGATTATACATTTAAATATTTTTCCTTTGATCAATAAATATTTTACTTAATTTATATTCATTATGTTATATATTTCAAAAGTATTTTTGAAAAGCAGGTTTTTGTATTTATAATTTATAAATTTGATAAATTTTAGTAATTTGTTAATTTTATAATTAATATAAGGTTTTTACTTTACAAAAGTTGAAACATCTAAGGTATTTTTCGCTTGGACGAACATCCAAGTCAGGCATGCATGACAAAAACACAACCGTAGCTTCTTCCCTTTATTAAGTTAAGTAAGCGTTGCATTCATGATTCTATAAAAAAATGATAAATGGCGAATGGATGATTTTTTTTCTATGTGAGTATGAAACAAAATATAAATATTATTAATTAAATATTTATAACAGTAATAGAGTTAAAAATATTCAATGAGATTAGTGTTGTTGCGGAGGAAGAATGAAAATGGCCATATGTTTATGCCATGCTCTCCATTTTTACACATTTTTTCTCTCTACATTCAATTGGCTCTTAATATGTAGTTGAGCTGACTTACTCTAAGATTCAAGGCAATAGGTTTTTTGCACAAACTCTTTGATTTGTTCCTTATATCTTCTCCCCATTCATCCTATGTTCTCATTCTGATCATGCATTTTCACCTCTGTGTGGCACACGAATGAGTTCTCGCATTTCCTAATGGATGAGTTTTGGGATTTTATTTGTTCTTTCTATTTCTTTTAGTGGGTTTGGTGATTCTTGATTTTAGGTTTATGTTCCGGTGAGACAACATTCAAATGGAATTTTCTATCTTCTTTTCTATTTCTTTAAGCAGGTTGGTGATTCTTGATTTTAGGGTTCTTATTTTGGGGGTTCTGTTGCTTACTCATTTTTTTTTTATTTTTTAGTTAATGTGTTCTCTTGCTTACTCTTTTTTTTTTTTTGGTTTGTTTGTCTGAATAGGACTCTGAGACTGAGGAATATGAAGAAACAAAAGAAGAAGTTCTTAATAGGTGTGCTAAAGAAGTTCTTGACCATTAGTTTATTGTTATAATATGACCACTTTCTATTTATCTTTAGATGCCTGACTTCTTTGCCTTTTGACATTGGCAATTTAGAACTCATTAGTCTTTTCATGTTTGGAGATCTGTCATTGCCCCCGATGACCACCATGATGAGGTGAGTTATGTCTCTCCTTTTATTTCCCATTTTCCTCTTCCTTTTTTTCGATTTTTTCCCTTAACTCTAACACTTTTATGACATACTATATTCAACACTTCTGAGTCTGTTATGTGATTGGTTTTCGGGTCTGCGAATCTGGCTTTGTTGCACATGGAGGCTTGGAAAAATGTTGGGTTTATTGGAACTGTTAGCTATACTTGTGATTGTAAACCATTAGTTAATTATGTAGTTAGTAGTTAGGTTAGTTGGTTGAAGAAATAAGGCATGTGCCTGAAAATAAGAGGGGAGGTGAAGAGAGAGAGAGAGAGAGAGAGAGAGAGAGAGAGAGAGAGAGAGAATATTTTGTCATTTGTGAGATAATTGGGACTTTTGGATATTGGGAGGTGCAGACCCTCAAAGTTTTGTAAGTTAAGCACTGTATTGAGGGGAGGAAGCCCTTATTCTTTCTAATAAGATACCTAAAATGTTAATGCTTTGACCAATGTCTATAATATTTATTTTAATTTCAGTTCTGCATATTTTTATTTCTTCACATTTTCTTTCAGTTCCAGGTAATGAAATGACAACGTATGATTTTGCTAAATTGGAGGAGCAGGTGATGATATTGTTTGAATTGATCAAGGGAGAATTCCTAATGCAATGGTTAATGGTTTGGTTATCATACTGCAAATTAAATTGCAGATTAAGAATAAAATTTTGAACTTTATCATAATGGATATATGGTGGTTTAAAGGCCCGTTGAGCTTTCACAATTTTTCACTTACAATTCATTTTCTTCAGGATCATAATAATAATCTTTTCGTAGGACCATGAATGTTCTTAGTTTGATTATGCTAATAGGGCTTTAGGGAAGGTATTTTCTAACCTCACAAGCGACAATTTATTGTTATAATAAACTTAAGTGTGATATTTTTTTTCATGTTTGGAGTCAGTAGAAGGTGGGCCACGTGAATGGGTGCAATTAAATATAAGTGTTATTATAATTCATTCAAGTGTAATTTCATTATGTATTTAAAGAAATTAAGAAAATTATTTTACATTTATTTTAGATTCTAATTAAATACTATGTAAACAAATATTATTGAAATTAATATAGAGTTTAAACTTAATGATGAATCTGTGATTGATAATATCATGCAATTTTTTTTACACAATAATGTCATACATTTAACTAAAGATTCTATTAGTATCGATTATTTTGTATTAATTATATTAGATTAATTTTTCTCTTTAATTGGAAGTTTATTTAAATAAAATTCACTACAAGAATGCAGGGAAATAGCTGCGACATATTTGTGTAGGCCACATAGCGGACGCAAATAGAGTCGGCTAAGCCGACTCTTAACCGACACTAGAGCAATTTTTATTTACTTTTTATTTAATTTTCGAAATTTTTTAATTTGTATAGGCTTAGCCGACACTTAATATTATTTTCTTTATTTTTTAAAATATTTTTATTGTTTGTGTCCGGTATAAACTGAGGCTTGGAATTAATTTATTTTAATTTTAAAATTTTTTTAATAATATTCGTCGGATTAGCCGACGCTATGTAAAAATAGATTTTTGGTATTATTTAATTATTGTTAGCGTCGCGCATAAGCCGACGCTTATCCTAAATAAAATTTCACCTTTCTCGCGCCTATGTGTAAATAGAATTTCACTATCGCGCCTATGTGAATAAAACCTAAATCCCAAATAAGATTTCACCGGTATTCTCGACGCACTCGCAGTGGAACCCTAGATCTCACTCTCGAACCCAACCTCACACTCTCGAAATCAATCTTTCACTCACTAACCTATTCTGTTCTAGGTTCTCAATTGAAGCCACTCATTGTTACAATGTGTCACTGCGTCGTCCCCTTCTTCAAGAAGAACCTTCAATTTCGTTGGCGACGATGAGTGGTGATGGTCGAAGACGGGACCGGAGAGACACCATGGCATCAAGGAAGCAGAAGCTGAACCGCACCCCTGAGGAAGAGCTCGAGGCAAAATTAGGGTTCGATCTTTTCTTAAGCACATTCCTAATTTTATTTTTCCTTTTTCGAGCTCTCAACCTATGATGTAAACATGTTCGCTAGTTACGGTATTTGATTCACGAAGCACGAATGCAAAAGTGAATGTCACTCACTCACTTGCAATTCACAGGATAGAAATATCAGTTTAAAGGAAAACAGTGGCAAAGGATGATTTGGGGAATATGTTCGTTGAGCTGTATGTAGCATTTGCTTAAATCGGTTCTGTAATGGCTCTTCTGTGCTTTGCTTTCTGGTTATTTTCCACATAGAGAAGAGGTACCTTGTATACAAGAAACATAGGGAGGTTGGGTTTTTGTTGGTTTGGACTCGTGAGGGGGGCGGGTATATAGGATCTTTTCACAGAAACTGTTTTTGCTTTCTGGTATAGTTACTGCCATGTATTGCTTTTGGTTAGTCTCTCATACAACTTGTATGAAGGCTATTCTATAATATAACTTTTTTACTGACAAAAAAAAGGGGGGATAGAAATATATTTTATGAGGAGCTCTTACTATATATTGATTTGTTGTTTGTTGTTACAACTTGTTGGGGAGGTTCTTGTGGCCCATTATATCAATCAGTAGCGCCAACATCACTGAAAGGTAGTTTTTAACAACATTAACTTTCAGGTACTTTTATACATAATTATTAGTTGTTGTAGTAGTGGGTTTCTCATATGGTTTTCCAGACTTATGTTTTTGCCTTGATTTTGTAGGATACTCTGCAAAGGAGGTTTGGCACATACTTGCAGCATCATAAAAGTTATCTAATTGAGTACCAATGAACACAAGTTGGCAGAAGAATAGCTGCAGGATACTCTCTTAATCCCTTACTTTGTTTGTCAATGTCATTACTTTGTATGTGTCTTGTTAATTTGTCTGCAGTCATGTGGATTCATTCTTTGAGGTGATAGTGAATTGACTATTAATTGGGCAAATGTGAGGCTAAGTGTGATTAGGGGGGGACTAGGATAGAAGGCTTTAGGCTCAAGTTTGTGAACTACTTGTTATGGTGCTGTGAGATTAGGGGGTTGTTTTTTATTCTATTTTGAACGGCCAGCTTGATGCAAATGTTAACATTAAGAGCAAACAAGCTATTAGGAGAGATAAGAGCCTTCATATAGAACCTCTGTCAATTGTTTCATTTACATGTAGGAGAAAATATGTTAGAAGGAAATATTCCTCCTAGTATAGGAATTTCAACCTAATCGGGTGAGCTCCAACCTAAACATTGTATGCAAACAAATTAAGGTTCCCTATTCCATATTACTCATTTTCTTAATCAGTCTGCAAAGTGTCATTAGCTCATCTTTCATTCTTTGAAAGTCATGGATTTGTCTCTGACCTTTGTTCTTTAAATTCTACAGATGGGGATGAAGGAAGGAAAGCAAGAAGCTGTCCACGTAGAGCAGAATTTTCTCCTCTTGATGACACGAGCAAGTCCTTAGTGTTGGTAAACTATTTTTGATCTGCTCCACTTAAGCCAATCACATGCGAAGATAACTCTGGAGGTCTCATTGAAATGCTACAGACCTGTCATGGTGCTACTGGCAACAGGTTGGCTAATTATGTTGCATATTGACTATTACAAGGTAGGACTTGGCATATTTTCTTTTTTCCTACTAATTTTTGTTGCTGAAGCATAAACTTTTGGACTCATTCATGCTAAATATTATTTATAATTTGGTGATCATTTGTAGAGGAGCGAAGTAGGAGGGTTGTTTGTAGCCATGGACACTCTCATGCTTAAATAATCTTTTTCCCCAAAGGAGCATCATGATATCTCTGGTTAAGTTTTAAGGATGGTCTCTTTATTTAATGTTGTTAGTAAAAATATATTGTACACAACTACTCAATTGATCTTGATAAATTGCAGTTCAGATCCAATATTTGTCAAACTGTGGATCTTTGTGATGATAATATGACTTGAATTTCCAAATTCACTGTATCAGTTTTTGGAGGCTGTCACTGGAGTTATGGATGCTCATCTTCGGTATTATCAACAGGTATATGACATGGTATATTTGAATTGATTTCAATGGTTCCTAGTTTTATCTATAATTTGGTATTTAACTAGCTTAATGCCAGATATTGTTTGGTTGATTTGTTTAATGCCGCAGACTCAATTCTGAATTTTCCTATTAAGAAGATTATGAATCTGACATACAAGAATAATGCATGGCTGCTAAAACTCGTAAGTCATGAGTAAGGAAGCACTTAAACAGTAAACTTGTTGCATGAAAGAATACCTTGTTGAGTTCTAGTCTTAGATTATCCTAACACATTCCTTTAATTAAGGTCCTGTCCCTGCATACAAATCCTCCCTATCTCCTAAAAAGTTATATATACACACACAGACTATTTTTGGCTTCTGTTATTGTAGTTCTGGTTTCTAGGCTCAGGTTGTGATTGCTACAAGTAACATCACCAATATTTGAGCAATTGTTTTAAAATGGATTTAGAAGGAAGTCAAGGAACTAAACACTGCTCCTTTGAGCTTGGACTTGAGATTGCTACAGATGAGCCTGAAGCCTGGTCAATTCATTTTTGCTCAATCAACAAGCACACTTGTATTAATCTGTTATTTTTATTTAGATAACCAACATATTATAACCATGCATTGCTTGTATGCTTATATGTTTATTACCACTTGTCCTTTTTTCCCAGGAAGCGGATTTTTTATGTCTCTGACTTGTTATTTCTTGTTTCACCCCTTTACTTTTACTGATGGAAGTGATAAGAAGAGCACCTCATGAGTTCAAGATTGCTGGTTTAGAGGTAACTACCAGAACATAAAAGCATGTCACTGATATATAACTCTGAAATGTTATTGGAAGGCATCTTCTTGCCAACATTATAATAATAATGTGATGCAAGATATCAAAATACTTTTCCCTTCTAACTATAATCCATTCTATGCAGGATTTGGCAATAGAGATACGAATGAACTTAGTTACAAAAAGATTGGAGTCCTGAAGGGAAAAAAAATTATTATTAACCCTAAGGTGTGCTTCCTGGACACATATTTGATTGATGGGCATGACCATGCCCTTGT
Organism: Pueraria montana var. lobata; assembly: GCA_026413185.1. Taxonomy (NCBI): domain Eukaryota; kingdom Viridiplantae; phylum Streptophyta; class Magnoliopsida; order Fabales; family Fabaceae; genus Pueraria; species Pueraria montana. The sequence goes on along the minus strand of CM048646.1, from coordinate 2,691,224 downwards.
TTTCCTTCTTTTTTATCTGCATTAAATCCAAATTCATTATAATCCTCCTATCAACAGAATCTTATAACATTTGGCTTACTTGTTATATTGTACTACACCTTTTATATTTTAAATTTTCATTGGGGGTGATCATGGAATAATGACATAGATGCTTATCAAAGCAACTTTTTCTCTAGCTCAAATTTTGGGTTGGGTAGTATTAAGTTTGTATTTCATGCCATGATATGGAGCTTCAAGTCTTAAGTCTTAACTGGGTATTGATGTTTATCTTTAGTTTGTCTATCATGCGTAAAAGGAAACCAATTGGACCCTGTTGGAGTGAGGAGCTAGAACAGGGCAAGCAACATGAAAGCCAAGGTACTAAACACTCGTGTTTGACTTTTTATAAATTGGCTTGATTATAGATTGCGAAAAACTTATTTTCCTCAATATTGTAATCTCAGAATGGACTACTGAATTGGCTAAATGATTTGTTTGGTGGCTTCAATTTTGTATTTTTTCCAGTGACTCTTCTACCGCATCCATGCCATAGGAAATACCAATATCAATATTATGTACAAGACACCCATTCCATGCCATAAATAGGAGAAATAGAAACATCATGCATGTTATGTGTTATATCTATATTTTCTCTGCAATTTAGTCATATTGATCTGTCATTGATGCTTTTAATTGTGATTCAACTTACCAGTATAACTGGCAAGAATGGTTATGATTTCAAATCTACGAGGAGATGGACCAGCCAAAAGAAATTGGGATATGGCCTTCATCAATGTGATAATTATGTTGAAGAAATTATCAATTTTTGCTTTTCTTATAACCAATCAAATTGGTTTTTATGCTGATTTTTTTTACCTTATTAATTTGTTGTTCCCAGATATTTGTCCCTATCCATAAAGTGATCCATTGGTGCTGGGCTGTTCTCAATAAGAGAATAAGTAATTTCAGTATCTGGACACACTGAGAAAGGATATCCAAGTGATGAAAGTTCTGGTAATGTTTTTTGGTCTAGTGGAGTTGATGTAAAAAAATTCAATATCCAATAATATGTCAGATGTATTCGTTAATCTTTGAACTATACTGACATAATTAACATACTGTATTGCTTTATTAGTTATTTATTTGAAAAATCATACTGTGTTGCTTGATCAGTTATTTATTTAATTCTCATGATTGTGGGCTCCTTTGAAAGCTATTTAGATGTAGGTAATTTCTGTTTTCAGAATTGAAAGTTATGGATTCCAGCCTTTTAACGATGTATGTCTGATGTTTCACTCCACTATTGCTTTATTTTTTGGATTAAAAAAAAACCAGCGTCGGCTATGCCGACTTTAAACAGTCCGCTAAACCGACGCTCAATCAAATGATTTTTGAAAAAGAAATAAATATAGAGTCGGCTTCACCGACGCTTGCAAAAATTAATTTAATTTAGCATAAAATATGTTAATTTGTTAGTAGCGATTTTAGACTCGGTTAAGCCGAGTCTAGTTAGTGTCGCACTGAAATAACCGACGCAATTATTTTAGCCGCGGGCCTTTTAGAGTCCAAGTCGAATCCGACGCGTATCCGACGCTTAAATGCATTATAGCGTCCGTTTTTACCTGTTAGAGTCGGCTTTTGGCCGACTCTAATCAGCTGTTTTCTTGTAGTGATTTAAAATATGAAATCATGTTCAATTTTTTTAATTCTAAAAATTGAAAACTTTAGATGAGGATAAATTGAAAAATATATATTATATTACTCTTGATTTATTTTTAGAAATAAATATAGTGCAAGAAGTGCATAAAAAATTATATTCTACTTAAAGTATTTCATTATATCATAAGTTTTTTTTTTTTTCAAATTCATGCATTGTTTTTAAAATATCATTGGTAATATTTTTAACTATTATTATTGTCGAAAAAATATTTTTTAAGAAGTAAAATTATTTATATCTTATTTTTATGGTGTCCCTCACTCACTTTTACAGGGTCTTATAAATCACTCACTTTATCGTTGTGTTTGTATGGTAGAATGAAAAGAAATTCAACATAAAAAAAGCCACAAATCAATTCAAATGTCTGTATCGAATGCAGAAAAGAGTCACGGATCAAGAAATGGAGACATATAGACTAATAGACTAATATACATATAGAGAAAATGCTAAAATAATCAGGCTTTAAGAACATCCAATGTACGTTCTGGCAACTCTATTTGGGTCATGCACTCATGTATATGGAGCAGCACATGAATATATAGCAAGGACTATGAATTGCACAGTGTACCAAGGCCGTATATAGGCTACCCTTGGATGTTGGAATCCCCATTTTTATATCTAATTATTCTATCACGACAAAGCTCACCAAAAAAACTTAGAAATTCTGAACCGTTGCTTAAGATCATTTATCGTTTTTTATTAAAAAATTTAACACAGAATTTTATTAACGGGTTAATTTTATTAATATCACTGTCTTCTCATTATATAGGTCCTTAATGAAATTGGCTCACTATCTTTCTTTCAAAAAAAAAAAATGAGATTGGCTCACTGAGGTAGAAACAAGATTTATATCAACAATATCTAATTGATCCAAAGAAAAATACATGCATACGAAAATAATAATAATAATAATCACAAATATTATTTCATGAAGATATCAGTAACAAAATTCATGTCACAATCACAGAAGCAAGAAAATAAAATTAGGAACAAACTAAAAAATTATTACATAATTGTTCCCCACAAAACCATAGTGACACGTACCTATACCCAGCAATCACACATGACCAAATTTCTTGCCCTAACTTCAAGTACTCACCACACTCCATGGACCAGCTCACTTTTACCCATATATCCTTTTGGGCCCCATCATTCAACATGTGCACAGTCTAACGTGACCACCTTCTACTCACTCCAAACATGAATGAAAATATTGTCTTTGTAGATGTTGATATATTATTTATTGCTATTTTTATTAGTAAGATTACAAATCTCAAGATATAAATATAAGTGTTATTATAATTCATTCAAGTGTAATTTCATTATGTATTTAAAGAAATTAAGAAAATTATTTTACATTTATTTTAGATTCTAATTAAATATTATGTAAACAAATATTATTGAAATTAATATAGAGTTTAAACTTAATGATGAATCTGTGATTGATAATATCATGCAATTTTTTTTACACAATAATGTCATACATTTAACTAAAGATTCTATTAGTATCGATTATTTTGTATTAATTATATTAGATTAATTTTTCTCTTTAATTGGAAGTTTATTTAAATAAATTTTAAAATATGAAATCACGTTCAATTTTTTTAATTCTAAAAATTGAAAACTTTAGATGAGGATAAATTGAAAAATATATATTATATTACTCTTGATTTATTTTTAGAAATAAATATAGTGCAAGAAGTGCATAAAAAATTATATTCTACTTAAAGTATTTCATTATATCATAAGTTTTTTTTTTGTTTCAAATTCATGCATTGTTTTAAAAATATCATTGTTAATATTTTTAACTATTATTATTGTCAAAAAAATATTTTTTAAGAAGTAAAATTATTTATATCTTATATAAGATATCCTATGTTAAATAATAGATTGAATGACATCACATTTGACCTTTATACTTGGATTTTAGTGTTCATTCTTAGCTTTTGTCAGACATTGTAGTTCGTAATGATTTGAACCTATTATGATGTGCTTTTTAGTGTTGGTAGATTTTTTTCTAAGTGATGTCTAGGTGAACCACTATGTCAAGTGGTTCACCATGCACAATTTTTAAGAGTCTTTAGATTAATCTAAGGCATACAGTCTTATCATAGACCTTTCACACCATAACTTTACTCTCTTTAGACTCCTTCCCTCTCCGGCGGCTCTTCCACCATCAATGGTGGTCAGTCACCACCCACCACCATAACAAACGCCGTCGTCACCCACCAACCTTCCACTTCCCTCTTCCCCTTCTTCCCCAAATCCCCTTTCCTCCTCAAGGCCATGAGACCCACTTGAAGGCCCCTCCTAACCATCGTCTCCAAACACTGCTCAGTCGCGCGTGCGCCGTGAAGCCTCTGCCACCGCAATTGGAGCACCCACCGCAGACATTACTTGTCGGCGTGCGCGCCTCTTCCACACAACGATTACTAAAATCGACGTTCACAAAGGAGCAAAGCCGACAGCACCGCGCATGTCACCTACAAGGCCATCGCCGTTGCGCTCTGCCTCGCTTGCGACAGCGAATCCACTTTGCCAACCCCGTCGCTTGGAGCGTTTTCAGATCTGAATGTTTGGAGCGTTTTTGGTTCAATATGGTGTTTGTTTGTTGTGCGTTGATTCAAATATGGGATTTTGCTATTTCATATCTGATTTCATGATTTGGGTTTTTACTGTGTTGTGCGTTAATTCAGATCTGGGTTTCTTGTTATGTTCAGATTTCTTATTCGCTGAAATGGAGAAGGGATTTGGGGGAAAGAAGGGGAAGAGGGGAGTGGAGGAGGTTTGGTGGGTGACGGTGCCGTTTGTGGCAATGGTGAGTGGTGACTGGCCAACAGTAACAATGGAGGAGCCATCGGAGAGGGAGGGAGTCTAAAAGAGTAAAATCATGGTGTGGAAGGTGTATGATAAGAATATGTGCCTTAGGTTAATCTAAGGGTTCTTAAAAATGATGCATGGTGGACCACTTAAGATGGTGGTCCACCCTGGACATCGCCTTTTTTCTATTCAAAATTTCATGAGTGTTTTACATGAACTATCTTAACTTCGTGCATTGTAATACATTCATTCATTCTATGCTTCTTCTTCTCTTAGAATGAAACCAGACACAGGTATGTAATTTTTTGAATTCCATTTTTTTCGAAATACTAAAACCATACAATAACGCATTAGAAAAATACATAAATTTTTTGTATTTATGTATTTTTCAGACGTTCTATGAAAAAATATTATTTCCTTTGTTAAACTTAATAGATTGTATTTGTTTTGGGTTAACACTCTTCTTATAAGTAGATCAAGATTTGGCTCTTGCTCCGTTATCATCTTATTGTATACGCAGACTTTTAAGCAGGCTTGCTCTTGATCTGGGAATAAATAGATTTCTCAAAACACTCATCATCAAGCAATGGCACAAATGAGTCGATCAAATTTTGTGAAGTCCAGAAACAGCAGACTTCATTTCAGTTTGGTTTTAGTTGATATCTTGCATTTTCTCCCAACTTCAATATAGTTTATTGTGTGTGTGTGTATGTATATATTCATGTTGTGGTATTAAACAAGGAAGCCTAAAAGCTAAATTACTACAACACACATATTTAATTATTTGGGATGAAGCGCCTATGGTTAGTAGATGGGCTTTTGAAGCACTCGACAGAACTTTACGTGACATTATGCGTTTCAAGGTTCACAATAATCATGAAAAACCATTTGGAGGAAAAGTTGTGGTTCTTCGTGGTGATTTTAGACAAATTTTGCCAGTTATTCCAAATGGAGATAGAGCTGCCATAGTTATGGCCACAATCAATTCATCTGTACTATGGAAATATTGCAAGGTTTTAAGGTTAACTGAGAACATGCGTCTAAATGCTAGTAGTACTGATGTTGAAAATGAAGATACGAAACAATTTTCAGAATGGCTTTTATCTATTGGTGACGGGAAATCTTCTGAGTCTCATGGAGGTGAAGATATTATTGAAATTCCAACAAGCTTATTGGTTGATGAATGTGGGAGTCCCATCAGTGACATTGTTAACACAATTTATGCTTATTTGGTTAGTAATTGGCAAAACTTTGATTTTTTTGAAGATAGAGCAATTCTTTGTCCAACATTAGAAGTTGTTAACTCTGTCAATGAGTATGTTATGAGTTTATTACCAGGTGATGAGAGGACTTACTTAAGTTCGGATTCCATAATAAAAATAGATGAGGATATTGGTATTCAAATAGATTGGTTAACTGTGGAGTTTTTGAATGACATTAAGTGTTCTGGTCTTCCTGATCACCAGTTAGTATTGAAAAAAGGTGTTCCAGTCATGCTTTTGAGAAATCTTGATATGCCCTTGGTTTGTGCAATGGAACAAGACTTATTGTTAATGAATTAGGTGTCAACATTATTGGAGCTACAATCATCACTGGGAAAACACTAGTGATAAGGTTTTTATCCCACGGATGAATTTACAACCTTCGGATACCTTGATGCCAATAAAGTTTCAAAGGAGGCAATTTCCTTTAGTTGTTTGTTTTGCAATGACAATAAATAAGAGTTAGGGTCAAACGTTATCTCATGTTGGAGTTTTTCTTCCTCGACCAGTATTTTCACATGGCCAATTGTATGTTGCGCTGTCAAGAGTTAAATCAAAGTTAGGGTTAAAAGTGCTTATATGTGATGAAGACAATAAAAGGATATCAAAAACTCAAATGTTGTTTACAGAGAAGTATTCAATAAAATATAAGTACGGTATGTTTTTTTTTTTAAATTTTCATGATTAATTAGAATTATTTATTTGATTATTGTTAGTGTTTTATTACTCATACATTAAATTAATCTGTTTTTTTTTCCAATCAATTGATAATTTATTTGTCATTTTTTATATTGCAGATTAACATGGGAAGGCTATATAATAGGTCACTCTTATAGAATTTTCCATTTAATGTATCTATCAAATACAAATTATGTTAACATTATTAAAACAAGTTGATGAATTATTTTTTGGGTAAAATATGTTTTTGGTCCCTCATTTTATCTTGATTTCTGTTTTTAGTCCCTCATAATTTTTTTATTATTTTTAGTCCCTCATAAATTGTTCTATTCTGTTTTTAGTCCCTCATAAATTGTTTTGTTCTGTTTTTAGTTTTTAGTCCCTGACGTTAATTTCAACTGTTAAGTGATGACATGACAGACATAAACTGTGTGCGTGAAAATTTCCTAATTAAGTTTCTAGTGACTTTTAACCGCTACAAATTTTTTTGGCGGTCAGAAATGTTTATTTTGTAACATTTCTTGTGATTTCAAAATATCTGGTTTCGAGGTTTTGATTTTTTTAATTATTTTTTTAACATTTCTAACAGTTTTAGTTTGTCAGAAAATTTGCAGTAGTTAAAAACCGCTAGAAACTTAAACAAAAATTTTTCAAGCACAAATTATACTCGTCACGACATTACTTAACAGTTAAAATTAATGTCAGGGACTAAAAACAAAAGAAAACAATTTTTGAGGGACTAAAAACATAGAAAAAATTTATGAGGAACTAAAAACAGAAATTTAGATAAAATGAGGGAACAAAAACATATTTTACCCTTATTTTTTTTATTTTGTGTATGATCATTTTGAAAAATGTATCATCCAATTTCAACTTTGCAACAAAGATAACTTAAATTTTGTCTTTTATTTATTTTATTTTTAATATACTTACATATTAACACTTTTTCTTCCTCGACCAGTATTTTCACATGGCCAATTGTATGTCGCACTGTTAAGAGTTAAATCAAATTTAGGGTTAAAAGTGCTTATATGCGATGAAGACAATAAAAGGATATCAAAAAGTCAAAATGTTGTTTACTGAGAAGTATTCAATAAAATATAAGTATGGTATGTTTTTTTTTTAAATTTTCATGATTAATTAGAATTATTTATTTGCTTATTGTTAGTGTTTCATTGTTATTGTTACTCATACATTAAATTAATAATTTTTTTTCAATTAATTGATAATTGATTTGTCATTTTTTATTTTGCAGATTATCATGGGAAGGCTATATAATATGTAACTCATATCGAATTTTCCATTTAATGTATGTGTCAAATGCAAGTTTCGGTTAACCTTATTTAAACAAATTGATAAATTTTTTATTTTTATTTTTTTTACCATTCTGGAAAATGTATCATCCAATTTTAAAGTTGCAACAAAGATAACTTAAATTTTGTCTTTTATTTATTTGATTTTTAATATACTTACATATTCTTTTATATCATCACAAATAAATAGATAAAAAAATGATGTTGTTATAAATGGACTATTTTAATTTAATAAAATAATAATAATAAGTATTGGGCAAGTAGTTCATAATTTTTTCTATTTACAGTAATCACTTAAGTTATTAAACATATTATTATTTTATTATTGTATAAAATATAAATATAAGGTTTAATTTACTATTTTCACGAAGATATCCATTCATTAATGTTATAAAAATACATGTCCCGTGCGTTGCACGGATGACATACTAGTTATTAACATGTTTCCTTTTTATCCTTTTTATAAGAGATGTCCCGTTAATTTCTCTTGAAAATTACACCATCCTACCAGTTATGCATATTTTTCAAACGCAAATTAAAATAGAACATGGCAATACTTGAATTATTTAATATTTAATATTAACCACATTTGTCTCAAAACATTCAAGTGTTGCCGACGTGTAAAGAAAAGTCTCCAATAAAAACATAACTGAAGAAAAAAGAAGAAAGAGACGAGAATTTTTATGTGGTTCAGTCATATGGACCTACCTCCACGGGTATAATAACAAATAAATTTCACTATGATAGACTATTGAGTACAATCTACGTGTAATTTAAAAAACAACCCAAAAAAAAACCAAAAAGAAGAAAAATAATGGACTCAAAAACAAGGCAAATAAATAAATAAATAAAAAGCCATTTCCGCTGCTGCTGATGTTTGTTGTTCTTTCGAGATGCGAATTTGGACTTCACACGGCCTGATCCTTCATGTGAAATTGCTCCTGCTGTTCGTGACCATTGACTGATTTCGTAAACTAAATAAATAAATAAAAAAAGCATGATTCATATCCCTAGCTTAGCTAAAGTTTACACCTAAATTGGCTGATCTTTGAACTACACATGCGTTACTTAACAACTCACGTACCATTTGTGAGCAGTTATAAAAAAGTTTATAATTTAATAATTCAATTTGACAATCAATTCTACTTGCAATTATGTTTATGATAACATACATTATTCCTCAAATCATTAGCCAACAGAGGTTTTAATAAATAGAAAGCCTTTTTTTTTTAACAGGTTTTTAGTTTTATTAACTTATTTTCATCTAAAAATTTAGCAAGAAATTATCAATAGCAAAATTTTGTATTATTAATAAAACTAAAAACCTGTTAAAAAATGATGATTATGATGCATACATTATTCCTCAAAATTTTATTATTTGAATTTATCTTTACATTCTTAGGTAGAAGTAATAATATTTTTAAATTTCAATTGCAGTACAAAATTACAAGAAAAGCCGAGTTACATCACATGATAAGAGATCTCTTTTTAAGAACAATAAACTTCAATTTTAATACATCACCCAAAAATTTCTAAAAAAACCACAATAATCTTATCAACATAACTTAAAATTAAAGTTTCAGCATAATTATCAATTATCAATCTCGTCTCGTTTACATTATCAGCATTCTAATAAAAGTCGTAAAGATTTCATCTAAAAAGTTACTAAAAACTTAAAATCACCCAAAAATATAATTTCTACAATAATATATAAAATTCAATAACTTATCAACATGACTTGAATCAAAGTATCGGCATTGTTATCAATCATTTAACATAATCAGCATTCAAAAAAAGTCATAAATATTTCACGAGCAATCAAAAAGACAATAAAAATTAAAAAGAATAGCCTGTAGGACATTTTTTAGGGAATTTTTATAAAGTAATCGAGGAATATTCAAAATTTCAAAACGTTCTGTAATTTCTACTAAAAAGAAAGCTATCATGATAAACAAAATAATATCTATATATTTCAGTACAAGTATAAGACGAATTGGATCCTTAAAATAAAAGGATATTCCTAGGAAATATGACAAACCCAAAGTAGGGCTGCTTCTACCGTGGGAAAGACCAGTAGGTCTCCCACCGTGGGAAAGACCAGTAGGTCTCCCACCGTGGGAAATAAACTCGGTGCGTAGGATAGCAACTTTTTTTGAGATTTGTGAGTCTACGGTAGGAATGTTTACACTGGATTAAATTAAAAAAAATTGACTTCCACTTTTTTTTCATTTTCTTTTTTTCTTTTTTATCTCTTCTTATCCGATTTGCCCTCCTTATGCTTCTTCCTTTTCCTCCCCTGCCTCCATCACAGAAGCCACAACACCTCTCACAAGAATCACTCTATGAACCATACCATTGCAAGCCGCCGCCCCTCGTTGAGCCACACAACCACCATCCCTCATTGTACCGCACCACCGCGAGCCGCCATCCTTGCTCTATTAGATCTGATTTTCATTTTTTCAGATCTGGGTTTTCTGTCCACGACGGCGAGCAATATCAGGTTCAGCCACCAAAAGACAGCGGCGATGTGGTCTGTTGCCGGGGAGGGAGGGAGCGCGAGAGAAACATGATGGGGGAGATGGTGGACGCGATTAAAGTATTGTGCGATGAAGATGGAGATGGCGAGGGAGATAGACAGCATCGCGGTGCAGCTGGAATTTTTTTTTTTTTTTTTGTAGTTTTTCTTTTTGGTTTACTCCAGTATAGTCATGCCGACGATACTACCTCACATCTAAAAAAAAAACCTATATCGGACGGCCCTACAAACTTTCCCATCATGAGTGATTTGGGAAACTTTCCCACGCTAGAATCGCCCCCCAAAGTAGATGCCAATTCACATTTGTTTCAAACTTCTACATGCCTTTGACCACATCTAAAGCATACTGAAATGAGGTAATGTTGAGCGACACCTAGATCAACAATCCTGAACCCTGTTTTCTAATTTTCACTGTGTCCCAACGAACCATTGCAGCATTAACAGAACAATCTGTAAGATCCAATTAACACTCAAAAAGATCGCATTTCAATTTCTATTCCAAATGTACTTCTCTGAATTGACAAATGATATCCAATTTTAAGAGGATATAAACTTCATATAAAAAAGCAGCATAATTCTTTAAACCAAAGATGTAGATAACAAAGATTAAAGACCTGACAAAGGCTGTCAAATATACACGTCCGTTGAGAAGACAAAGTATAAGATAAATTCTTCAGAAACAGGTTAACTGCAGCGCCTAATACCCACAGTTCATGACACAAAATCACACAATATAAATTCATTGTTCATCTTCCCAGTAAAGCCACATAATATTCCTGATTAAACCTCACATACTTGAAACGACAAAGTTAAGATGGATGAAACCAGTGCCACTTTAAGGCTCGTACAATTCTTGATACAGAAACAGCGAGGAAATCTGAGATTCCCAACTTACCCTACACCGTTAAGTTAAAAACAACCAATCCAGAACCCATAGAAGATAACCAGTCAAGAATGAACATATACAATTTAAAACGAATGTACCAAGGATAATTAAACCTAAGGCTTTAGGTGGAAGTCAATCAATCCTACTCTCCCACCACAGCATCCACAGCCCTCCACACATTCATTGCTCATCTTCTGTACACGACACTAGGGAAAATCACCGAGAAGTAAATTAAGATAAAAATAGAAATCCAACAATTCAGAATCTAGTGAAAGAACATAAAATCAAATATGAGGCTGATGCTATTCAGAACCTGTTAATACTCTTACAATTCGAAAACAGAAACACACAAGAACTCTGACTCTGCCAGAACCCTACACTTCAAAACAAAAAATCCAGAACCCACAGAAAAGGAAAGCCAGTCCACAATGAACATAAGAAGATAATGATTGTATCAAGGGTAATAAATCCTAAGGTTTTACTCAGAAGTCAAAAGTACTCTCCCACAGCTGCTTTCAAAGCTCACACAGTACATTCTCATCTTCCCTGTAAGACCCAAAGCCAAAATCACCAAGTAATAATAATAATAATAAAAAAACCCCATAAAATGGATGTAAGAGAGACAAATCCAAGACTTCAGAAAAATCGAGGTAGAGATCACCAAATCACGCATGAGGCCGATGCTATGTGAAGTACATTAAACGGAAATATTCACCACACCCTGCAGAAGAATCAGCGTCACAATTCAATCCATATTCCCCGTGAACAAAATGAAAACAGTACAAAGTCATCGAAGACATTAAATTTATCGGTAGCCAGATTCTAATCCACGGCCGGCAAAAAGGCATAATAATTTATTGATTCAATCCTAAATCAGTAACACCCACAGAAATAAAACTCATCTGAATCCAGCATGTGGGAAATGAATAAATGCAAGTAGATCCAGAATCGGCAGAGATTAGATCAACTATAACCACGAATAAGATAACCACCGCTTCCACAGCCAACCACACATCCACTAGTCTTCCTCCCTGTGAGACCCAAGACGAAATCAGGGAGAAGTAAATCGAGAAATGCTCATCCTAGATCAATGAAAAGTAGAAACGAAAGACAAATCCATGAATTCAGAATCCAGTGTAGAGATCACCAAATCATGTAATAAGATAGCCACTGCTTCCACAACTAACCAGACTTCCACTACTTGACTTCCCTGTAAGACCCAAAGCAGAAATCATGGAGAAGTAAATTGAGAATTGCTCATACTAGACCCAAGAAAAGGTAAAAATGAAAGACAAATCTGAGAGTTTGGAATCCAGGGTAGACATCACCAAACTATGCATGAGGCTTGATGCTATGCAGAAAGTAACACAAAACTACTCAGCACTACACTGCAAGAGAAGAGGTTTAAAACTAAATCCACATGCCCCATGATCAAATTCAGAAACTAACAATACTGAAGATATCAACGAAGAAAAATCAAATTCATCTATGTTATAGCCACATCCTAACCCGTTGTATGAAGAATGAATGGCAAATTGATACACACCGAAATCTAATCTACATACTTCAAGTGTAAGTTGAATTATATAAATAAAACAGAAATAATAAAAAGTTGAAAACCAAAATTTTCATATGAATTCACAAAAAGTAGACCTCGTGTACATTTAGTTAATACCAAAAAAAAAAAAAAAAACTTAACCATAGTAAAGAAATTGGAAAAAGGCTTTATTGGAAAACATTTTCAAGATATCATATAGCAATCTTTCTTTAAAAGATTCAAAATTAAAAAAAAAAAAAAAAAATCTACAAAGAAGAGAAGTATCGTGATATGTATAGATACACAAATACACAACTCCAAGCAAAAATAATCAATTTGACCATTTAAAAAAATAACCTATAATATACTCTTAAATCCAACAGTTCCAGATGACAGAAAAACCTAATCCACATAGGAATTCAGAAAATGAAAGTGATACCAAACCCAGCACATATTTGCCGATTAATCTGTACAAGTTAAATTGCCAAAAGTCAACACTTGTCATAAGTAAAAAAAAAAAATGAAAAGATAAAACCATGAATTCTAACTCCAGGTTCACCTAAATTATGCAAGAGTTTTATTGTTTTGCAGGAATCAACACAACATCTTTCCAAACACTAAACTGCACAGAAAGACAGAAAGAAGTTCAAAATTCAATTCATGTGTGCTGTGATATGCAGGAAACAAAAACAAGAGAAAATAAAGTTATCAAAGAAATAAAATCAAATAGTCCTGAGCTCTTGCTGATATATCATATGGTAAAATCGAAGGCTATTCTCTAAGATCCTGTCTTCAATTTGGCTACACCTAAGAAAATAAAAAAAATAATTTTTCAAACAACAGAACACAGTTACCTAGATCAATAATGACTGATTCTAGGATGCACAAGTGGTGTGAGTCTTGTATCATGCACAAATAATAAGGTCCGTTAGATTTGGGTTGGTAGATTTGGGTGACTGAGATAAATGTGGTCCACACCACACCTGTTTGTACTTGTTTGCCTATTAAAAAAGGCACTGGTGTGTTGCTCATTTTGTTAGTCTAGGATTTTAATATATTAAAAAAAAATCTAAATCAGTCAGAAGCTTTTTTGTTGACCTTTCTCTCTCTTCCAAAAATAATTGGTAGGTATTGTCTTCACCGAAGTACAATCAAAATAAATTACATTATTATGTAAAAAAATCAATGTGGTTTTAGATTGTGTGATTATGTTTTTGGTTTTCGATTCTTGATATCTGCAGTGGTAGTAGTTGATTCCATTGGGGAAAAATATTGAAGGGAATTTGTGTTTCTTGGACGGTTTTTATTAATTTGATTTTTTTTGTTTTTTTGTTTGTAACCGAAACAGAGCCTTATGTGGTCTGTTGTAACCGCAACGGTGTGGTGTTGCAACCCATTACTGTGGACAAGGTTAGTAATGAAAAAAATAAATCACATTATTATGTAAAAAAATTAAAATGATTGAACATATTCGGAATCTTCAGGTTTGGGGGATTTCACCAACGGAGCACGTGTCGCACAACATAGCTAAACAAACGAGTTATGCTACAGCCGAAAAATTGAATCACGAAGGTCAAAAGGGAGACACACATACTCCGACGGAGGAATGAAACGCCCATGCTGTAAAAACACAATATTGACTCCGTCCATGCTACTCGGCATTTGTTTTTTGAAGACAAAGGAAAGGAAATTTCAAAGAAGCACTTACTCCGGCGAAGACACTACCAATTCTCTTTGGAAGAGAGAGAAAGGTCAACAAAAGCTTTTGACTGATTTAGGTTTTTTTTTAATATAAAATATTAAATCTCAGACTAACAAAACAAGCAGCACGTGGGTGCCTTTTTTAATAGGCAAACAAGTTCAATCAGGTGTGGTGTGGACCACATGCATCTCGGTCACCCAGATCTGCCAATCCAGATCTAACGGTTCTTGTTACTTGTGCATAGTACAAGACCCATGCCACTTGTGCATCCTAGAATCAGTCATCGATAATATGTCAACTAAGAAACTAGATAGAACAAACTCGTCAAAGAAATTAGTTCAGATAATCCTGAGCTCTTGTTGATATCATCTGGTAAAATCCAAGGACACTCTTCAAGATCCCATCATCGGTTTAGCTGCTAAACCTAAGACCATAAAAGTTTCATTCAGACACAAAGTGCATGAAAACACAAGCTACCTAGATCAACAATCTTCATCTAAGAAACAAGAAAACAAACTCATCTGTGAAAATTTATCATATCTAATATAATCTGCTAGATTGAACAGTTCCAGGCAACTCAGTGTCTCATCTACAAAAAACAGTTCCAGGCAACTCAGTGTCTCATCTACAAAAAATTAACAACATTCGCATCTCAAGCCTTGTATATAGTATATAGTTATACGAAAAAGGAAATCCAACAGTTCCAGATGAGTCAAAACCAAGACGCAGATCATCAAATCAAAGAGTCAAAAACCGAACCACACTGTCCCATATTACTCCAGTGGTGGAAATAATGTAACAAACGAGTTCTCCCCAAAAACTCCAGTGCCTCCAACAAGTTCCTGTTAGAAACACAACAATAACTCGAACACTACCAGGTTACTATACACTGCCAAATTCGACCAACAAGATAACAGCCAGTCCAGAATGAACAACACATAAGAAAATAATGAATGCAAGGGCAATAAAACCCAAGGCTTCACAGTAAGTCCATCAATAATCTCCTGCCACCTCTTCCACAGCCTACCAAACATCCATTGCTTATCTTCCCTGTAAGGCCCAAGGGGAAGTCACAAATAATAAAATCAAAAAACAAAAATAATAAAAATGAAGGATAAAAAGGAAAAGAAAAATCCAAGAATTAAAAAACCCAGAGAGACATCGCCAAATCATGCACGAGGCTCGATGCAACACAGGACATTACACAAAACAATTCCAAACAACACTGCAGAAAAAACAGGTTCACAATTCAATCCATATGTTTCGTGATCAATACCAAAAAAATAAAATAATACATATGAAACTCATCAAAGAAATTAATTTATGAGAGCTGTTAGCCAATCTAATTCGCTGTATCAAGAATCGCATAATATCTTTTATGATTTAATCTTCAATCCAAAACAGAAATCTCTCATATGAAGATTCAGCGTGCTGCAAACAAATAAATGCAGAGTGTTCAACACCTAGATTTATCTTTCATATATTTCATATAAAAAATAATCAAGAAAACGGTGGTGAAAGAGTTGCATAGTTCTCCAAACCCAAATGCAACAAGCGAATGCTCCGCAAAATCTCCAGTGCCTCCAATATGATTGTTCCTGTTAGAAACACACACTATAACTCTGACACTACCAGGTTACTGTACACCGTCAAATTCGACCCAAAAGATAGCATGGAAAGTCCAGAATAAACACAAGAAAATCATGAAAGGGTAATAAAACCTAAGGCTTCACAGGAAGTACATCAATATTATCCTGCCACTGCTCCCACAGCCTACCAAACATCCCTTGCTTATCTTCCCTGTAAGGCCCAAGTGGAAGTCACAAAGATTAAAATCGAAAAAACTAAACGCCCATAATAAACAACGAAGGATAAAAACGAAAAGGAAAATCCAAGAATTCAAAAACCCAAAGAGACATCGCCAAATCATGCACGAGGTTCGATGCAAATGCAGGATGTTACACAAAACAATTCCAAACTCTGCACTGCAGAAAAAAACAGGATCACAATCCATATGTTTTGTGATCAAGTCCATAGAAATAAAATAATACAGATGAAACTCATCAAATAAATTAATTTATCCAGTGCTGTTAGCCATTCTCTATTTACGCTGTATCAAGAATCACAAAATATCTTTTATGATTTAATCTTCAATCCGAAACAGAAATCTCATATGATGACTCAGCGTGCTGCAAACAAATAAATGCAAGCAGTTCCACACCTAGATTTGTCTTTCATATAAAAAATTATCAAGAAAACAGTGAAAGAGTTGCATAGCTCTCCAAACCCAAATGCAACAAACGAATTCTCCGCAAAAACTCCAGTGCCCCCAATGCTCTTATCATTCCTGTTAGAAACACACAGGATAACTGACACTACAAGGTTACTGTACACAGTCAAAATCGACCAACAAGTTAGCATAGCCAGTCCAGAACAAACACACAAGAAAACAGATGTAAGGGTAATAAAACCTAAGGCTTCACAGGAAGTCCATCAATAATCTCCTGCCACTGCTTCCACAGCTAACCAAACATCCAATGCTTATCTTCCCTGTAAAGCCCAAGTGGAAGTCACGGAAAATAAAGTTGAAAAAACTAAACACTCAATAATGAAGAGTAGAAATGACAAAAAAAATCCATGAAATCAAAATCCCAGAGAGACATTGCTAAATCATGCACCAGGCTCGATGCAATGCGAAATGTTACACAAAACAATCCCAAACACTACACTGCAGAAAAAACAGGTTCACAATTCAATCCCTAAACAGAAATCTCATACGAAGCCCCAGCGTGCTGCAAACAAATAAATGCAAACAGATCGACAGCTAGATATATCTTTGATATAAAAATTATCAAAAAAACGGTGAAAGAAGAGTTGCATAGTTCTCCAAACCCAAATGCAGATTCTCACAAAAAAAAAAAAGTGAATGCCAACCAAACCCGTCCCTTGCTCCTGTTGAGAAGATAAATCACAAACAACATTTTATCTTCCCTTGAGACCCAAGCAGAAATCATGAAGCACTAAATTGTGAAATGCTCATAATGGAACAAAGAAAAGATAGAATCAAGAGAGAGAAATTCCAAGGATTCAAGAACCCAGGTAGATTAACAAGCTTATGAGATCGCAAACAGCAAGGAAGTGACAGAATCAGCAATGGATTAGATCAAGAAATATAGCCAGCAATAAGATAGCCACTGCTTCCACAGCCAACCACACATTGTGAGACCCAACCCGAAATCAGGGAGAAGTAAATAAAGTTCTCATACTAGACCAATGGAAAGTAGAAATCAAATCCAAGATTCAGAATCCAGAGTAGAGATCACCAAATCATGTAATAAGACAGCCACTGCTTCCACAACTCACCACACATTCACTGCTCTTCCCTGAGAGATCGAAGCAGAAATCATGGAAAAGTAAATCAAGAAACGCTCATACCAGGCCAATGAAAAGTAGAAACTAAAGGCAAAATCTGAGAAATCAGAATCCAGGGAGTAGAGATCACCAAATCAAGCATGAGGCTGGATGCCATGCTGAATGTAACCCAAAACTACTCAAAACACTACACTGCAAGAAAAGAGGTTCACAACTCAATCCATATGCCCTCATGATCATATTCAGAAACTAACAACAAAGGGATCCCATCAAAGAAAAATTAGAATTATCTATACTTGCTTGCCATTCTAATCATCTGTATGAAGAATGAATGGCAAATTCATACACACCAGAACCTCATATCTGTACTTCAGCTGCAAATGAATAAACTTAAGCATTTCAACACCAAGATCTCCATGATTAATATGATTGATGTAAAAGAGAAAGTCACATGAACTATCATTTTCTTGAGATCTTCAACCCAAAGCACATAAATAAAATTAAGAAAAACAAACTTTTAACAATTGGAAAAGCAAAACCATACAATTTTGAGAATAAATCTTAAGAATAAGAATAGCAAAGCCAAGAATCATGAAATTGAAATCATCAACTGAATAGAATTGAAAAGAAATCTCCAAATAGCATTTCATTGGATTAGTTAGTTCCTATTTGTTGGAATGTTCAATCAACAAGAATACAAGAGATCCAAATCAAGAAACAAGAGTACAAACTACAATGGAATGTAGGGAAATTATTCAATCCATTTGCCATGATCAATCACATAAACAGAAACAAGACAAAATTAACTCATCGGCTAAAATCTTAGGTCCCACATCTTCAATTTGGCTATGCCTAAAAACAAAAAAATTTCAGAGCCTACGTGCTGCAAAACACAAGTTACCTAGATTAACAATTGCCATCTAAAAAACTAAATAAAATAATCCAGAAAAAAACTATTTGAATCAAAAGACATGCATTAAGATCCTGTCCTACGTTAAGATAGACCAACAATCCCCCACACCAAGCTTGTAATTTTAATTCACACTGCAGGAAAAACTTCTTTAGTAGAGTGAACAGCATAACAATTTTTAAGATCCAATTGAAAACCATAAGACGTCACATCATTAAAAAATTTAGATGATCATATTAAAATCACAATAACGTTTGGCCCAATATTTCCATGCCCCTGCAGATTTCACGTTCAGTATTGGAAGAAATCATTCCTATTCCCAGTGGGAGGCCTCGTGCCGCTGTGATGAAGAGGATATTCAATTAGAACAGGGGATATACTTTTATATATTTCATTAAAAATTATCAAGTATAAAAGATGAGTAGCAGAATTTCCCCAAACCAAGACGCAGAACATAAATGAAAGAGTCAAAGGCCCAAACCACACTGTCCCACACTTCTCCCCAAATGCCAGTGCCTCTAACACTCTTATCGTTCCTGTTACAAACACACACAATAACTCCCACACTAACAGGTTACCATACACCGTCGAAATCACCAAATCAAAATCTAACCAACGAGATAGCATAGTAAGGGTAATAAAACCTAAGGTTTCACTGGAAGTCCGTCAATAATCTCCCGCCACTGCTTCCACAGCCTACCACAAGCCGAAGTCACGGAGAATTAGATCGAGAAAACTAAACGCTTATAATATACAACGAAGGATAGAAACAAAAAGACAAATCAAAGAATGCAAAAACCCAGGGAGACATCGCTAAATCATGCACGAGGCTCGATGCGATGCAGGGCGTTACACGGAATAATTCCGAACACTACGCTGCAGAAAAACAAGTTCCCAGTTCAATCCGTGATCAAGTCCAGAGAAATAAAATAAGAAGAAACTCATAAGAAATTGATATATCCAGAGCTATTAGCCTTTCTAATTCGCTGTATCATGAATCGCATAATATCTTCTATGATTTAATCTTCAATCGGAAACAGAAATCTCATATGAAGACTCAGCGTGCTGCAAACGAATAAACGCAAACAGTTCAACACCTAAATAGAACTCCATGATCAAATGAAGAATGATATTCAAATTCAAATAAATGATATACTATCAATTCTAGAGATCTTCAATCACGGAAAAACCATTTCAATCGGCAAAACCCTACACAAACTCGATTAAGATCGGAACCAGCACGAAGCATAGCTATCGGCAAAGCAAAACCAACAACACAACTCGATTACGGGAAAAGATCGTAAGAATAAGGACAAAGAACTTCAGGATTACGAAATCGAAACAATGAACAATCAAGAGCTAGAAGAAGAAACTGAAACTATACGCTAAGCCATATTATGATAGTAACCTACTCTGGAATGAGGAAGAGAACTTGGCCAAGGGAGTTTATATAGAAGAGGAGGGTCGGGATTGACGGCTGAGATTACGAGCTTGGTGGAAAATTTAACGGTGATGATGCAATTAAAGTAAAGTCGTTGACGCGGCGTTCTAAAAGGCGGTGGAATGCTGAATAAGTTTTCGTTGGACGCGTCTTAGAATGAACGCTAACACGCGCCAAAAAGATAACTACCACGGTGGACTTATCCTTTAATAACGAAGGGTAAAATAATTTATTTTAATTATTAATAAGAAAATTAACGGTTGAAATAAAAATATATGTATCATTTACTAAATATATATATATATATATATATATTTATATAATATAATACTATTAATAGTTAACTTTTTATTACTATTAGAATTAATTATTTTATATTTTAAAATATTTTACTCACCTTAAAAGAACTAGTCCTATTGCAGCCTTAAGTGGTTCATAGACTTTTTAAATTGTGACCATTAGATATATAATTTTTTAAATCAATTGTAAAGATGAATTTTGGAATACTCAATATTGAAATGTAATTTAATCTTGATCAGATCAAGTAATCTAGAAAATTTTAAAGATAAGGAAATTATTGTATTCAAAGATAAGTTTAATTATATAAAAATACATAAATAATTAATTATAAGTAATTTCTTCCGCGAACACCAAAATTTTCGTTAGAATTAACAAAAAGAAGCCCTCGAGTACATTTCATTTGATACAGAAAGAAAATTTAATCAGGGAAGATTGAGGTTTTTTTTTTTTTTTGCTACATGAAGCAATCTTTTCAAGGTAGATTCAAGATAAAAAACATTAATTCTATTAACAAGAAAGGTATCGTGATAAACAAATTTATACACACATACTATATACACCCACACTTCTCCATGCAAAGATAAGATTAATATGATAATTTTTTTTAGAGATTAACGCCTATGCACCGTTATTTATTTTAATTTTTATTTAATTAAAATACTATTATGTGATGTGGTAAAATAGAGAAATGTGATTGGTTGTTTGTATAAAGCACTTTTATACTGACAAAAAAAAAACTATACAATACTCTTAGAAATACAACTGCAAATTCTACCGGAGAAACTTATTACATGCCTTTGGGTTTATAGAATATTGAAAAAAATATATTGACTTAGATATGTTTTTTTTATCTCTTTAATATATTTTTTTAGTTCTTATAAAATTATTTTTTTTAAAATAGTCCATGTAATTTTTTTTATTTTAGTTTTTGGTATTTTATTTTAATTCTTATAATATATTTATTTTTTTGTCAAAAAAATATATATTTATTATTTGTTTTTGTCTTTATAATATATAGATCATTTAATTTTAGTCTCTATTAAATATTTAAAAAAAAACTAATTCAAAATAAACAAAATATTATAAAAACTAAAAAAAAAATAGATATAAACTAAAACAAAATAACAATGATGAAAAAAATAAATAAATTTTACATGGACCATTTAGAAATAAAAATTATTAAAACTAAAACAAAAAAAATTAAAGTGACAAAAAAACATGGCAAATTCTACCATGGACAAGTGGGTTAAGTGTTTCATAAGTAAACCACTAATTATAACCGTCAGATATATTCAAAAAATTAAACGAATCAGATTTAAAGTATTATAGAATTTATAATTAGTTTTTATTAAATAATTAAACATAATTAATTCAATAATAAAAAACAAAACTCGAAGATGCTTCTCTCTCTCTCTGAACCTCTCCGCCTCTCCGGTGAGTCATGGATTTCCCAGTCGGCTCGTTCCTCTGTCATCATCGCATGTGTCGGCATCTCCGGTTCTGATTTGTAGGATTGAGAATTACTCTTTAGTGCCTTGTGATCCTTCCACTGTGGATGGGGTTTTCTTTTCTTTCTTTTTTTCTTTAATTTTTTTGTAAAATTTGACAGATTGAAATCATGCTTTTGGTTAATTTAAATTCTGTGCATTTTGGAAAATTTGATGTTCCGAAAGGATCGGGTTTTGTTTTATTGATTTGGTGTGCTGTTGATAATAATTTTTATTGAGATTTTGAGAGGGAAGTTATCAATCGGGGTTGGATTATGAGCCACCGGCGCAAGCTCCACCGACACGACACACCGCTGAAACACTCCTTGTAGTTGTGAATGCCGACACGGTGGGAGACCTCGAGGATCACCGGGTTGCATCTAACCATTCTTCGGAAGAGTTATAAGGTTGATTTGACGGTGAAGGAAAAAAAGAATGAGAGAGAGATAACAGGTTCAAATCTCCTACTAACAAAATCTAATAAATTAACCATTAATATTTGTCGATAAAAAAAAAATCTAGCCATTCAATTTCAACGGAGATGGTGACACCTACGATGGACGGAGAACGTGTGTGAGAATATTGTGTTCGTACTATGTTTTGGTTGTGACAAATGTGTTGGATTAATGAATTAATTATGTCTAATTATTTAATAAAACTGATTATAAATTCTATATAATACATTAAATCTGGTTCGTTTTTTAATATATCTAATGGTTATAAATCAGTGGTTCGCCCATAAATCACTTAGCCCAAAAACATATTTAACACAAAAGATATTTTTCAACTTACTTCTTTTCCAAAAAAGAAGGGTCATGTGTACTAATATAAAAGATTTTTTTAATATTTTTTTTGTGTACTTGCACTGAGATTCGAACCTATTAATTCTATACATATTATTTCAATCTCCCACCACTAGGCTGATCCTAGTGGTTCATTTTTTTTTTTAATATCATTGGGGCACCAAAAAGACCCAAAAAGAAAACAACAAAATAATGAAACGAAGGGTGGAAACCCCACTTCTATCAGCTATGAGCAATTGTTTCAAGAACTCCGGAGATTGCTCAAATAGCACGAACTCTTCCTCAAGAACATGAAAGATATTTTGTGACAGTAAAATCATAAAACCTTCTCAAACTGGGATTAGAAAAATGTTCAATTAAAAAGAACATAAAAGATCCAAATCAAGAAACAAATAATCAGTACAAAGAATGAAGGGAAATTACACAGGTTCAGAGTACTCCAAAGGGGAAAATTTTGGGGTCTCAACTTTGATGACTTTATTACCACAAAGGAAATCCAGCAGTTCCAAATGCCAAAAATATCTAATCCACATAGGAAGTCAACAAATGAAAGTGATACCAAATCCAACACATATTAATTAATTAATCTATACAAGTTAAATTGTCAAAAGTTAACACTTAAAATTGTCATCACAAGGAGTCAAAATGAAAAGATAAAACCAAGAATTCTAACTCCAGGTGAAGGTCACAGAGAACTAAATTGAGAATACTAAACTCTCATAATAGATGATGAAGGATAGAAACGAAAAGAAAATTTTTAAGTATTCGGAAACCCAGGGAGACATCGTCAAATCATACACGAGGCTTGACGCAATGCAGAACGTTACATAAAATATTTCCAAACACTACGCTATAGAAAAACAAATAAGAGAGAGTTCAACTTTTATTTCTTTTCTACCTCTTTAATTGCTTTTTTTCTCAATTCAAACAATAACATTTACCCATTTACCTTTTTCACCGTATTTTTTTATTTCTTCTCATATTTATCACCCGTCCCAATATAAAAGTATTAAATGTTTCATCTAATATTTTTATTACAAAAATTGTATTAGTAAATCTTATAAAAAAATCTATTAATCAAATAAAAATTGATAACTATGGGGACAGTCATAGATGTAGAAAATAATATAACATTATATTTAAATATGTTACTATAAATTTTTCTGATATTTTATAAAAGGTTAAATAAATAATATATTTAACATTTCAAAAGTAAAATCATTATTAAAAAATGTGAATAGGAGAATTTTAAATTATTGTTATTAGAGTCCTGTTAAGGGAACTAATTAAAGAATCAATAAATATAATGTTATGGTTGGTGTTGTATTGGATATCATGGAAAATGTTACATTTTATTTATTGACTCTTTAATCAGTACCTTTAACGGGATTCTAATAATAATAATTTAAAATTCTTCTATACATATTTCTTTAGTAATGATTTTACTTTTGAGAAGATTTAATATTTAATATTCTCAAATAATTTTAATTTATTTTATATCCAGGAATAATAATTTAGAATTCTCTTATACACATTTCTTTATTTAATTTTTTTATAAAATATCAAACGAATTTATAGGAGCATATTCAAAAAGGATATATTGTTATTGTTTTCTATATATATATATATATATATATATATATATATATATATATATATATATAGTTATCGATTTTTATTTGAGTAATGATATATTTTTATATATTTTTAATACAATTTTGTAATAAAAACATTAGATGAAACCTTTAATATCTTTTTTTATTGGGTCTGGGTAATAAATGTCTTTTATTTTTTGTTCTAATGTGAGAAAAAATAAGAAGAAAAAATATGGTGAAAAAGGTAGAAAAGAAAAATGAGTAAATGTTTAAACTGTTTGAATTGAGAAAAAAGAAATTAAAGAAGTAGAAAAGATATATAAAATAATAAAGAGGACACTTAATTGAATAAATTAAATTTATCTAAAGTTGTTAGTCGTCTAATTTTCTATAATTTAATCTTCAATAAGCAAAAGAGATCTCATGTCAAGACTCAGTATGCTGCAAAAATGCAAACAACACAACACCTAGATATATCTATATGATCAAATGAACAATAATATTCAAATAATTGATGTAAAAGAAGAGTCACTGGCTTGTCAATTTCTTGAGATCTTTATATCAATCGTCAAAACCCTAAACAAACTCGATTAAGATCTAAATAAATCTCTATGATCAAATGAATAATGATATTCAAATTATTGATGTAAAAGAAGAGTCACTAGCTTGTCAATTTCTTGAGATCTTCGTATTAATTGCCAAAACCCTACTCAAACTCAATTAAGATCCAAATAGATATCCATGGTCAAATGAATAATGATATTCAAATATTGATGTAAAAGAAGAATCACTAGCCTGTCAATTTCTTGAGATCTTCATATCAATCACCAAAACCCTACATAAACTCAATTAAAATCTAGATAGATCTTCAGAATCAAATGAATAATGATATTCAAATAATTGATGTAAAAGAAGAGTCACCAGCCTGTCGATTTCTTCAGATCTTCATATCAATCACAAAAATCCTACACAAACTCAATTAAGATCAAAACCAACAAGAAGCATAACAATCGACAAAGTAAAGGCAACAAGACAACTTAATTATGGGAAAATATTGTAAAAGTGAAGACATCAAACTCCAGGACCAAGAAATCAAAATAATCAACTAGACATATAAAAAAGATGAACAATCAAGAACAACATGAAAGCTAGAAGAAGAGATCGAAACCATATGCTAAGCCCTGTTAACCTACTTTGGAATGAGGGAGAGAACTTAGCCAAGGGGATTTATATAGAGGAAGAGGGTCAGGATTACCGATTGAGATTACTCAATAGGTGGAAAACTTAACAGTGATTATGCAATCAAAATAGTCGTTGACGTGGCTTTCTAAATGCCATGAATATGCTAAATATGATTCCATTGGGTGTCCTTATCTATTTGTGGATCAACTTAGAATGGATGCCAACACGTAAAGAAGATAATTACTGTAACATCCTGAAATTTTAATATAATTATTGTTATTTTAAAAGATTAAATTGTTATGAGAAATAGTATAAAAATGATTAGTATAATAATTTATTTGAGTTAAAAGGATTGAGTTATTATGATATAATATGATATTATATTCAGACTGTTGTATCATGATATGTTATTTGAATTGATTATAATATTATTTTATTTGGATTGAAATCTTATCTTAGTATATTATATTGTTTGTGATATTTGTACTATATTTGATTGAAATATTTGAATTAAAATATTACTATTTAGTTACTACATATTAAATATTATTGAGTTAAATAGTTACTTTATCAATAAAAAGATTAGGTGATTAATACAAGAATTGTTAAGATTATCTAACAACTACAAAAGAATGCAAAAGATAATTAATATAGTAATGATATAGTATTATATATCTAGTTTAGATAAAATATTCATTATATATAATTTAAATTGGTCCTCGATAACGATTTAAATCTTATCATGTTCTATCTTAATATATATTGAAAGAAAAGAAAATAGTAGATAATGCTAATAATGAGATAAATCTAGATAATAAATAAAAGATAAAAAACAAAGAAAGATTGGTTAAACCAAATCTGTTGAAAATAATAAAAGATATCATGCAATCAAATCTTAAATCATGTACAACACTTATATAAGGATGGGTAGACAGTTCCTTTTCCTAGAACTAGAATCACATACTTGCTAAATAGAAAATTAGTGGGCTGCTTAAGGATTGAGGAGAAGAAGGAAACAAAAGGAATCACGTTGACACAGTCAATATAGAAGAGGAAACATAAAGAAGAGTGTGAATTACTTTACTTCAAGAGGTGAGTAAAACAACCTTTTCTAAAACCTTCCATGGTATATTTTTATGGATATAATTCTTAAGGTTCTTAATAACTTTTGAGTGCCTGGTTTATTTTCTTATGTGTAGTCCATAACTGCAATTAATTTAGAATTGGCCAAAAGTGGTCTTTATTGGAAATGTTGAAGTTAATTTCACCTTTACGATCTCCCTGGATGATAACTTGCGTTAGCTTTGCATTATAGTTTTCTTTACATTCAAATTAAATATATAAAAATATATATACCTCTAGATTATGATTATGACTTTATTGTAATTTCTTTAATTGTGTGGCTATATATAGTTAACGGAAAATTGACATTTGAATGACATATGTACGAACTTGGGATTTGAATTATATATATTGTGTACATATACGTTGAATTAACTTTGTGAATCATGTACCAGTGTGCTTGTGCCTTGCGTTTAAACAAGTATATATGTACATGTATAGTTATCTATATTTATGTATGAATTTAATTTAAATTGTGTACATGTATTGGTGTATTGTTCACGTAGTTAATTGATATTTATGAAATTATGATATTGGCATGGTGTGATCTTAAGAATTATGATTGACATGTGTTTGAGAATTTATTTTGCAACTATTTGGAATGATATATTGTATTATTACTTGAGTCAGTCATTACCTTCCGGGAAGGAATGATGGTAAACATTCTAATATGAGATTTATGATAGATACCTCCATCTGGGATGGGGAAAAGAATTGAGATACCTCCATCTGGGATGGGGAAGAGATTCAGATACCTCCATCTAAGATGGAGAAGGCAGTGAGACGCCATTGCATGGATATGAGCTCATAGACCTTTTACGAATCTGAGATCCACACCTGTTCTGGGAACAAAAGAGTCTAGTCTAGTAATTCTGGGAATCACTAAGTTGTGTTTGTGATATCTATTTGAATGTATTGAGGTGTTAATTTTATTTATTGAAATATTTACCTTAATGAGAATGATATGAGTGTGATTTGTGATTGTGTTAATTTGGCTTCTATTGGAGTATATATACACACACACAATATTTTATTTTAAATTCTTGCGAGTACCATGGTTGAATTTTTCCGGATCACCACACCAGCTGAGAACAATACTATTTGCGAACCCTTTTAGAACTTGTTTTATTCATGGGATTATTGTCTCATTAAAAGTGTTGTTTTCAGAGCACGAGGGAGAGATTATTCAGACGTCGGAGACTTGAAGACTTATTCATTTTTAGTTATATTTTTGGGTTAATACCTTTAGAATAAAGGGTTGGTTGTGGTTAATTTCGCTACTGTTTATTATTCATTGTTTTAGAAGCCCATATTTGAGAATAATGTTTTTATATATGTAAGGATTTATTTATTCAATCTTATTTTATAATATATGAGGTATTTCAGACTATTATATTTTCAAAAAAACAAAAAAAACCCTATATTATTTATGTTTTAAAGAATGTTTTATAACTGGTTGTTATTGTAACGAAGGACGTTACAATTACCATCTTAATTATGAAGGTTTCCAACCGACATTACCTAGCTAGTTTTTTGTAATAGGATTAACACATTAATAGAATTAATAAGACTTATATAAATAATTAATTTGTAGAATTAATTAATTACATATAATTTTAATAAATTTTATTACATAGTAAGTAAATATTGTACAATGTTTAATAATAATAATTATTTTTAGATAAACTAGTATTTTCGCATATGCATGGTACAAAATAAATATCTTATAAAACTATATACTAAAATTTAATGACCATGATGTACAAAATAAAGTCGTTCACGTGACTTTCTAAAGGCTATGGAATCGCTGAATAATTATCTGCTAAAAAGCAATATGAAATAAATATATAGTCCATTAATTAAGAATGGAGGTTACCTACCACCAGTAGTTAGCTAAAATTATTGGAAAGAAAATCCAAACTGTCAATTATATTCTTATATATAATTTTTTTTTAACTAAGTAAATGTTGCATACTTTATTATTTTTTTTCTCCTATTGAAATGTAAATGATTTTTTATTATAAAATCACATAATTATAATAAAGGCCACATTTAGCAGGGTTGTAAATTTTCAGTTTTTTTATCAATAAAATATATTTTTATCTCTCATTTTATCTTGATTTCTATTTTTAGTCCCTCGTAAATTTTTTTTACTATTTTTAGTCCCTCACAAATTCTATTTTATTTTTAGTCCCTAACATTAATTTTTATGACAGACATAAACTGTATATGAACATTTCCTAATTAAATTTCTAATGACTTTTAACCTCTACAAATTTTTTAGTGATAAAAAATATTTATTTTTGTAATATTCTTTGTGGTTTCAGAAAATCTGGTGTTCAAGATTTTTAATGTTGTAAAATTTGTAACAGTTAAAAATAACTAAAAACTTGAATAGAAATTTTTTAAGCACAAATCATACTCGCAACATCACTTAACAAATTAATATAAAGGACTAAAAATAAAATGAAATAATTTTTTAGAAACTAAATACAGTGAAAGAATTTGTAAGGAACTAAATCATAAATATATTTTACCCTTTTTTATTTTTAAATTTAAAACTCAAAATTTAAATAAAAGAGTTAAAATGGGTTTTAAATGAACTTACTTCTGAAATATATTATCTAATTTTTGTTTTATGTTTTTAGAATTTGACTCATCTAATTTTTGTTTTATGTTTTATCTAAATTTGTTTTATTTGATGACTCATATCTTAAGAAAAGAAAAAAAAATAGAGACAAGAATTTACGTGGTTCGGTCATAGACCTACATCCACGGGCATAATAACGAACAAATTTCACTATGATAAAATTATTGAATACAATCTACTTTTTTTTTTTTTACAGTCTACTTGCAATTTAAAAAACATAACCTAAAAAGAAAAAAAAATGGGCTCAATAACAAGTAAAGCAAATTAAAAAAAGAAAAAAAGAAAGGCATCTCTGATACATCGCTGCTGCTGATGTTTGCTGTTTCCTTCGGATTGCGAATTTAGTGTGAAATTGCTCCTGCTGTTCGTGACAATTGACTGATTTCGTAATTCATAAGTTTGGCCTACTAAATAAATAAAAAGTAATGATTCATATCCCCAGCTTAGCTAAAGTACGGTATACTGTACCTGTATACATTTCACACCTAAGTTGGCATTTGTGCACTTGATAATTCAATTTGACAACTAACTCTACTAGCAATACAAATTATGAATATGATAACATACAAACTCAAATCATTAGCCACAAGAGGTTTTAATAAATAGAAAGTCTTTTTAGCACGTTTAGTTTTATTAAAATTATTTTTATCTAAAAATTTACAATGAAATTATAACATATTTCAATTTCATCTAAATATTCTTAAATTTCAATAACAGTACAAAATTACATGAAAAGCTGAGTTACAATATGAACATTACCCAAAAATTTCCTAAAAACCCACAATAATCTATCAACACTTGAATGAAAGTATCAGCATAATTATCAATTATCAATCTCATTTACATTATCACGTTTAATGATAAGAAAAATTAAAAATTAAATATAATTTCTACAATAATAATTATAAAAATCAACAACTTATCAACATGACTTGAATTAAAGTATCATCAGCATTGTTATCAATCATTTAACATTATCAGGCATTCTAATGAAAGTCATAATAAATAGCCAATAAAAAGAATAGCCTGTCGAACATTTTTAAGGAATTTTTATGAAGTGATCAAGGTAAATTCAAAATTTCAAAACTGCATTTTCTACTAAAAGGAAAGCTATCCTGATAAACAAAATATCTATATATTATTTCAGTACAAGTATAAAACTAATTTGATCCATAAAATAAAAACTATATTCCTAGGATGACAAACCCAAAATATATGGCAATTCACATTTGTTTCAAACTTCTACATGCCTTTGACCACATCTACAGCATACTGAAATGAGGTAACGAGGTAATCCTGAACCCTGCTTCTAATTTTTCACTGTTCCTCAACGAACCATTGCAGCATTAACAGAGAATCTTTAAGATCCAATTAACACTCAAAATACTACCAGAATCATCGCATTTCAATTTCTATTCCAAATGTACTGTTCTGAACTGACAACCGATATCCAATTTCAAGAGGATATACTTAAAGATAGATCATATAAAAGAGCAGCATAATTCTTCAAAGCAAAGATGCAGATAACAAAGATTAAAGACCTGACAGGTTGTCCAATAAACTCGCCCGTTGAGAAGACAAAGTAACAAAGACAAATTCTTCAGAAACAGGTGAACTGCAGCACCTAATACCCACAGTTAATGATAAGCACACAATATAAATTCATAGCTCATCTTCCCAATAAAGCCACAAAAACTTCCTGATAAAGCTTCACATACTTGAAACGACAAAAGTTCATGGATGAAACCAGATAAAGGCTCCTACAATTCCCGATTCAGAAACAGCGAGGAAATCTGACATTCCCAACTTAGCCTACACCGTCAAGTTAAAAACAACGAATCCAGAACCCATAGAAGAAGATAACCAGTCAAGAATGAACATATCAATTTAAAACGAATGGACCAAGGATAATTAAACCTAAGGCTTTACGTGGAAGTCGATCAATCCTACTCTCCCACCACAGCATACACAGCCCTCCACACATTATTGCTCATCTTCTGTACACGACACTAGAGAAAATCACTGAGAAGTAAATAAATAACTAACCACTTAGAAACCCAACAATTCAGAATCTAGTGAAAGATAACCAAATCATAAATGAGGCCGATGCTATAAAGAGAACCTGTTAATACTCGTACAATTCCCAAAAAGAAACATCAAGAACTCTGACTTTGACAGAACCCTACACTGTCAAAACAACAAATCCAAAACCCACAAAAAAGGAAAGCCTTCACAATGAACATAAAGATAATGATTGTATAAGAGTAATAAAACCTAAGGCTTTTACTCGAAAGTAAATAGTACTCTCCCACCGCTGCTTTCACAACATACTGCAGAAGAAACAGGTTCACAATTCAATCCATATTCCCCATGACCAAATCCAGAAAATGAAAACAGTATGAACAAAGTCATCAAAGACATTAAATTTATCTGTAGCAAGATTCTAATCCACTGTTCCAAAAAGGCATAATAATTTATTGATTCAATCTTCAATCAGCAACCAATGAATAAATGCAAGGAGATCAAGAATCGGCAGAGATTAGATCGAGAAGTATAACCAGCAATAAGATAGCCACTGCTTCAACAGCCAACCAAACAGTCACTAGTCTTCCCTGTGAGACCCAAGATTAAAAAAGGGAGAAGTAATTCGAGAAATGCTCATACTAGACCAATGAAAAGTAGAAGCAAAAGATGAATCCGAGAATTCTGAAATAAGATAGCCACTGCTTTCACAACCAACCACACTTCCACTATTTGACTTCCCTGAGACCCAAAGCAGAAATCATGGAGAAGTAAATCGATAAACGCTCATACTAAATCCAAGAAAATGTAACAAAAATCTGAGAGTTTGGAATCCAGGGTAGACATCACCAAATCATGCATGAGGCTAGATGCTACGCAGAACACAACACAAAACTGCAAGAAAAGAGGTTTAAAACTCGATCCATATGCCCCATGATCAAATTCAGAAAATAACACCTGTTGAAGAAAAATCAAATTCAACTAGACTTGTTAGCCATTCTATATCTGCTGCATGAAGAACGGATGGGACGGCATGCTGAAACGAATGAACTTGAGCAGAACAAAGCCAAAATCTCCATGATCAACAGAAGATGTTTATATAATAGAATAAAAAGTCAAAAGAAATATCAGTTTCCTGAGATCTTCAATCCAAAGCACATCATCAAATTAAGAAAAACAAGCTTAATAAATGGAAAAGCAAAACCACACAAATACAAGAATAATAGATCCTAAATATAAGAATAGCACAAGCCAAAAATCATGAAATCATCCAAATAGAAATGAGAAATCAAGATTAAGTAATGCTCTAAAAATTCATTATTGTTCTCAAATGAGAAATAAGTGCCTGAATGCAATACAAAAAAATAACTGGAAATGCCGAACTGCACAAAAACAGCAACTCAAGGAAAATATTGTGAAAAGAATTGTCCACGTGATAAATTAAGTAATATCTAAAATTAAATTTCAAAAACAAGATTAACTTTGAACAAGTAATAGTAATAGGCAGATTGAGTAATCCGGAAAATTTAAGACAAGCAAATTATTATAATCAAAGATAAGTTGAATTATATTATCCAAAAAAAATTATTAAACTAGTTGAATTATTATAACATATATAGTAAATGAAGTACTGAGGAGGGAGGGAGGGGGGCTAAAGCCCATTATATATCCAAAAAAAAAAAAAGATCAAATTCAAAGATCCCGTCATCAATTTGGCTGCACCTAAGAAAATAAAAAAATCATTTTTCAGAACTACATAAGACAAGTACCTAGATCAGTAATCGTCAACTAAGAAACTAGATAGATCAAACTCATCAAAGAAATTAAATCATGTAATCCTGAGTTCTTGTATAGATATAATCAGGTAAAATCAAAGGACATCCTTCAAGATCCCATCATCGATTAGCTACTACACCTAGACCATAAAAAATTCATTATCAGACTCCAAGTGCATGAAAACACAGGACAGGTCAACAATCCCCATCCAAGTTATTTATGTTATGCATCAAAGCCATGTGCAGCAAAAAACGATTTATTAAGTTATTTTATGTTATGCATCAAAGCCTATGTGCAGCAAAAATGATTTATTTGCAGAAAAGTCAGTCACAGAACAACAACCCCCACCAAACCAAGTTGTCACTGGTTGAGAGAGACTTCTTTAGTATAGTGAACGGCAAAACATAGATCCAATTGAACACTTGAGAAGACACATAAACATAACATTAAAAATTTAAATCAGCTTATTAAATAAAAATAAATTTGATCACAATAAAAAATTGAACAAATTACAACAACGCCCGAGGTTTTATCAAATTACACTTAACTCCACTCTTTTTTATTTTTCTATACTAATCCCTTTAAGTTTGAAAACATTACACTAACACCCCCTTATATTTTTTAAAACATTATACTGACACTCCTCTATAAGGGATATGAAAGTAATGTAGGAGGTGCTTATATAATTACACAAAAGCTCAGTGGGTGTTGCTTTAATTTACTATAAAAAATTATTTAAAAATTTCACTGGAAGCACCAAGTTATTAAAATAATCATAATTACAGCAAATAATACTAACCTCCAACATAATTCAACTATAGGAACCCCCCTCCCCTCATACAAGAGATGTTGATTCACACATCTACCTGCAGATTTTAGTGCATAATATAGAAAGAAATCATTACTGTTCCAAGGGTGGTCTCGTGCTGCTTTGAGCCTGTGACGAAGAGGATATCCAATTAGAAGAGGAGATACTTTTACAGATTTATTAAACATATTATTTAGAATGCAAGAGTAGTGGAATTCTCCAAACCAAGACGCAAAAAGAGTCAAAAGCCCAACCACGCTGTCCTATATTCCTCCAGTGGAGGAAACAATGTAATAAACAAATTCTCCCCAAATATGTAAACTCAAGTGCCTCCCCAATACTTTTATCGTTCCTGTTAGAAACACATACAATAACTCTGATGACCAGGTTACCATACACTGTCAAATCAGACCACCAACAAGATATGTCACATAAGAAAATAATGAATCTAAAGATAATAAAACCTAAGGCTTCACAGGAAGTACGTCTATAATCTCCACCTGCTTCCACAGCCTACCAAACATCCATGGCTAATATTCCCTGAAAGGCCCCAAGGGTAAGTCATGGAGAATAAAATCGAAAAACTAAAGACTCATAGTAAACGAAAAGAAAAATCCAAGAATTCAAAAACCGTAAGAGACATCGCCAAATCGTGTATGAGGCTCGCTGCAATGATGGACATTACACAAAACAATTCCAAATACTATGCTGCAGAAAAAACTGGTTCACAATTCAATCTGTATGTTTCGTGATCAAGTCAAGAGAAAATAATACAGAAGAAACTCATCAAAGAAATTTATTCATCCAGTGCTGTTATCTGTTCTAATTTGCCATATCAAGAATTGCATAATATCTTTATGATTTAATCTTCAATCAGCAACAGAAATCTCATATCAAGACTCAACGTGCTGCATACGAATAAACACAAACAGTGAAAGAGGAGTCGCAGAGTTTCCCAAACCCAAATGAATAAAGTGAATTCTCCACAAAAACTCCAGTGCCTCCAATACTCTTCATCGTTCCTGTTAGAATCACACAAAACAACTCTGACACTACCAGGTTACAGTACACAATTTGACCAACAAGACATAGCCAATAGCCAATCCAAAACAAACACAAACAAATAATGAATGTAAGGGTAATAAAACCTAAGGCTTCACAGGAAGTCCATTAATAATCTCCAGCCACTTCCTTCCACAGCCAACCAAACATCCATTGCTTATCTTCCCTGTAAGGCCCAACGGGAAGTCACAGAATAAAACCGAAAAAACTAAACGCTCATAATAAACATCAAAGGATAGAAATGACAAGAAAAATAGAAGAATTCAAAACCAAGAGAGGCATTGCCAAATCATGCACGAGGCTCAATGCGATGCAAGACTTTACACAAAACAATTCCAAACATTACACTGCAGAAAACAAAGGTTCACAATTCAATCCTTATGTTTCGCGATCAAGTCCAGATAAATAAAATAATACAGAGGAAACTCATCAAAGAAATTAATTTATCCTGAGCTGTTGGCCGTTCTAATTTGCTGTATCAAGATCACACAATGGTTTAATCTTCAATCCAAAACAAAAATCTCATATGAAGACTCAGCTTGCTGCAAACAAATAAACGCAAACAGTTTAACACCTACATATATCTTTCGTCAAAAAAATTATCTAGAAAACGGTGAAAGAGTCAGAGTTCTCCAAACCCAAATGCAACAAACAAATTCTCCACAAAAACTTCAGTGCCTCCAATACTCTTATCGTTTCTGTTAGAAAAATAAACAAAAACTGACACTACCCCGTACTGTAATCCGTCAAATTGACCAAACACATTAGAAAATAATGAATGTAAGGGTAATAAAACCTAAAACTTCACAGGAAGTCCATTAATAATCTCCCGCCACTGCTTCCCCAGCCAACTAAACATCCATTGCCTATCTTCCCTGTAAGGCCCAAGTGGAAGTCATGGAGAATAAAATAAAAAAAACTAAACACTCGTAAAAGACAATGAAGGACAGAAACGAAAAAAAGTCCAAGAATTCAAAAACCCAAAGAGACATCGCCAGATCATATTGCACATGGCTCGATGTAATGCAGAAGGTTACACAACATTCCAAACACTACACTGCAGAAAAAACAGGGTCACAATTCAATCCATATGATTCGCGATCAAGTGCAGAGAAATTAATACGGAGGAAACTCATAAAAAAGATTAATTATCCAGAGCTGTTAGCCATTCTAATTTGCTGTATTAAGAATCATACAAAATCTCTTATATGATTTAACCTTCAAACCGAAACAGAAATCTCATATGAAGACTCAGCGTGCTGCAAACAAATAAAAGCAAACAGTTCAACACTTGGATATATCTTCCATATAAATTATCAAGAAAACAATGAAACAGAAATTGCATAGTTCTCCAAACCCAAATGGAGCGATTCTTGAAACCAATGTGAAAGCCAACCAAACCGCCAGTCCCTTATTGCTCCTGTTAAGAAGATAAATCATACAGCGTTTCTTATCTTCCCTCAAGACCCAAGCAGCAATCATGAAGCACTAAATTGTGAAATGCTCATAATGGAACAAAGATAAAATTGAGAGATATAAATTCCAAGGATTCAAGAACCCAGGGTAGATTAACAAGCATATGAGATCACAAACAGCAAGGAAGTGACAGAATCAACAAGGGATTAGATCGAGAAATATAGCCAGCAACAAGATAGTCACTGCTTCCACAACCCACATTCACTAGACCAATAAAAAGCAGAAATGAAATCCAAGATTCAGAATCCAGAGTAGAAATCACCAAATCATGTAATAAGACAGCCAGTGCTTCCACAACCCACATTCAATGCTCCTCCCCTGAGAGATCGAAGTAGAAATCATTGAGAAGTAAATCAAGAAACGCTCATATTAGGCCCATGAAAAGTAGAAACGAAAGGCAAAATCTGAGAAATCAGAATTCAGGGATTAGAGATCACCAAATCAAGCATGAGGCTAGATGCTATGCAGAATGTAACCCAAAACTACTCAGAACACTACACCGCAAGAAAAGAGGTTAACAACTCAATCCATATGCCCCATGATCAAATTCAGAAACTAATAAGGGATCCCATCGAAGAAAAATTAAATTTGTCTATATTCGTTAGCCGCTATAATCTTCTGTATGAAGAATGAATGAAAATTGATACACACCAAAATCTCATATCTGTACTTCAGCATACTGCAAATATGAACATGACCATTTCAACACCAAGTCTCCGTGATAAATTGAAGAATAAATTGTAATAGAAGAGGAAGTCCCATGAATATTAGTTTCTTCAGATCTTCAATCAATATTGGAAAAGCAAACTTTATGAAAAAAACGTAAATAAAATTGGAAAAGCAAAATCATACATGGAATTGAAAAGAAATTGAAATCCTAAGAATAAGAGTGGCAAAGCCAAGAATCATGAAATTGAAATCATCAAACCGAATTCAATTGAAAAGAAGAAATCAACAGCATATAAAAAATAACTGGAAACACCGAACTGCATAAAAACAGCAATTCAAATCTATAAATTTTTCAAGAGAAAATGATTCTATGAAAAGAATAGTCCACATGATAAATTAATATCTAAAATTTTAATTAAAAAACCAGTTTATTTGACCTAATAATAGGCAGATTGAGTAATCTAGAAAATTTTAAACACAAGGAAATTATTGTACTAAAAGATAAGTTAAATATATAAGAAATAAATAATTTTCATGTGCAAGTTGAACACCAAAATTTTCATAAGAATTAATAAGACCTCCTAAAAAAATTTAATCATAGGAAAGAGAATGGAGAGAAGACTTTATTAGAAAAAAATTTCAAGGAAAATCAAATTTTAAAAAAGCAATAATTCTATGAACAAGAAAGGTATCGTGATAAATACAATTAAATATGCATATGTAAGTATACACACACACACACAAACTCCATGCAAAAATAATATTAATGTGACCATTTAATAAATAATAACCTAGACGAGATATTTTTAAGCTTACTCCATTTCCCAAAAAGGAAGGTCTTCAGCAGTAACATGAAAGATCTTTTTTTTACTGTAAATCATAGAAGCACTTGAACTGGGATTCACAAAAAATGTTCAATTAGCAGGAATATAAGAGATCCAAAAAGAAGGAAATAATCAGTACAAAGAATGTAAGGAAAATATTCAGGTTCAGAGTAATACAGAGGGGAATATTTGGGGTCTCAAAACTTTGGTGATTTTAGCCCTGATACAGAAAAACAAAGGAAATCCAACAGTTCCGAATGATGAAAAAATCTAATCCACATAGGAAGTCAGGAAATGGAAGTAATACCAAACCCAGCACATGTTCATCGATTAATCTGTACATGTTAAATTGTCAAGTGTTGACACTTAAAAATTGTCATCATAAGGAGTCTAAAAATGAAAAGATAAAACCAAGAATTCTAACTCCAGTTCACCTAAAGTATGCAAGAACTCGATGTTTTGCAGGAACCAACACAACATCGTTCCAAACCCAAACTGCACAAAAACAATTTCAAAATTCAATTGTCTGCTGCAATCAATGCAGGAAATAAAAAGAAGACAAAACAAAGTTTTGAAATCAAAGAGTTTAAATCAAATAGTCCTGAGCTCTTGCTGATTATCATTTGGTAAAATCAAAGGAATAACTCTAAGATCCCATCTTCAAATTTTGCCACTCCTAAGAAAATAAAAAATTAATTTTCAGAACTACAAAACAAAAAGATCAATAATCTCAACTAAGAGAATCTAGATAGAACAAGCTCATCAAAGAAATTAAATCAGATAATCCTGAGCTCTTGCTGACATCTTCTGGTAAAATCAAAGGACATTCTTTAAGATCCCATCATCAACTTAGCTACACCTAAGAACACCAAAGTGCACAAAAACATAAGCTACCTAGATCAATAAGCTACATCTAAGAAGCAAGAAAACAAACTAATCTGAGAAAATTAATCATGTAATTCCTGATCTCTTGGAGATATAATCTGGTAGATTGAACAGTTCCAGGCAACTCAGTGTCTCATCTAAGTTGAGAGAAATCAACAACTTTGGCATCTCTAGACTTATTTAGTTACAACCCTGATACAACAGCTGCCAAAATTGATAGATCAATAAAGGTATAGTCAGAAACTCTTAAATTGTTAGAAGACTAAAAAGAGGTCACCCGAATTATTTATGCATGAGCCTGATACTTTGCAAATATGTTGCACAACACAATTCGAAATACGAAGCTGCACAAAACAAGATCAGAAGCTCAATCCATTTGAAATGATCAATCAAATAAACAAGACAAAATAAACTCATCAGCTAAAATGGACATTCTCAGGTCCCCCCATCTTCAATTTGGCTACGCCTAAGAACAATAAAAAATTCATTTTCAAATCCCACGTGCTGCAAAACACAAGTTGCCTAGATTAACAATCCTCATCTGAAAAAGTAAATAATCCAGGAGAAAAAAAAAACTCTATTTGAATCAAAAGACACGCTTTAAGATCAGAAGCTCAATCCATTTGAAATGATCAATCAAATAAACAAGACAAAATAAACTCATCAGCTAAAATGGACATTCTCAGGTCCCCCCATCTTCAATTTGGCTACGCCTAAGAACAATAAAAAATTCATTTTCAAATCCCACGTGCTGCAAAACACAAGTTGCCTAGATTAACAATCCTCATCTGAAAAAGTAAATAATCCAGGAAAAAAAAAAACTCTATTTGAATCAAAAGACACGCTTTAAGATCCTGTCCCTAAGAACACAAGTTGCAGAAATACAGAAGTTACATAGACCAACAATCACACAAAACAAGCTTGTAATTTTTACTCACTGTTAGAAAAACTTCTTTAGTAGAGTGAACAGCATACCATTTTTTAAGATCCAATTGAACACCATAAGATGTCACAACATTAAAAAATTTAGATGATCATATTAACTAAATTTTATCACAATAACTATTGGACCAATATTTCCATGCTCATGCAGATTTCACGCTCAGTATTGGAAGAAACCATTCCTATTGCTATTGCAAATGCAAGGTCTCGTGCCACTGTGACGAAGATGTTTGATTAGAAGAGAAGATATTTTTTTATATTAAAAATTATAAAAACAGTAAATGAGTGGTGGTAGAATTCTCCAAACCAAGACGCAGATCATCAAATCAAAGAGTCAAAGGCCCAACCAGTCAACCACGTTGTCCCAAATTCTCCTCAAAATGCATAAACTCCGTTTTATCTTTCCTGTTACAAACACACACAAGAACTCCGACACTACCAGATTACCGTACACAGTCAAAACCACCAAATCAGAATTCAGCACAGCCAATCCAGAACGTACACATAAGATAATAATTGAATGTAAGGGTAATAAAACCTAAGGCCTCACAGACAATCCGTCAATAATCTCCCGCTACTGCTTCCATAGCCTACCACACATCCGTTCGTTATCTTCCCTGTAAGGCCCAAGCTCAGAATTAAATCGAGAAAACTAAACACTCATAATAGACGACGAAGGATAGAAACAAAAAGACAAATCCAAGAACTCAAAACCCTGGTAGACACCACCAAATCATGGACGAGGCTTGATGCTACACAGAAAGCTACACGAAACTATTCCAAACACAACGCTGCAGAAAAACAGGTTCACAATTCAATCCGTGTGTTTCGTGATCAAATCCATTAATAGAATTAATAGAGAGGAAACTCATAAAAGAAATTAGGTTTATCGAGAGCAGTTAGCCGTTTAAATCAACTGTATCAGGAATATCCGTTTCGGATATGTTTCATGATTTAATCTTCAATCAGACACGGAAATCTCATCGTGCTGCAAACCAATAAACGCAAACAGTTCAACTTCAACAACTAGGTTGATATCCATGATCAAATGAATGATATTCTAATTCAAATAATTGATGTAAAAGAAGTCATTAGACTATCAATTTCTTCAGATCTTCATTCCAGTAAAAAGCATATCATCGGCAAAACCCTACACAAACTCGATTAAGATCGGAACCAGCAACAAGCATAACAATCCACAAAGCAAAACCAATACCACAACTCGATTACGGTAACAGATCTAAATAATCAACCAAAGCGTGAAAATATGAAGGACAGACAAAAGCGTGAGTGCTAGAAGAAGAGAACGAAACCATTACTCTAAGCAATGTTAACCTACTTTGGCACAAGGAAAAGAACTTGGCCAAGAGGGGTTTATATAGAAAGGGAGGGTCAGGATTGACGGCTGAGATTACACGGTTATTGGAAAGTCTAGCGGTAATGATGCAATTAAAATAAAGACGTTAGACGCGACTTTCTAGAGTCGGTGGAATTGCTGAATAAGAATCCGTTGCGCGTCCTTATCTTTTTGCGGACCAACTTAGAATGGACGCTAACTCGCTTACAGCTCATCATCTTAATTATGAAGGTTTCAACAGCCCATTGGATAGTTTTTTTGGTCAGCTATAATTATTGAGGGGAGAAAATCACAAACCTACTTATTTTTTTGGTATGTTTGGTCACCAGAATTGTGTAGAAACAAGTTTCACCAATTCTCTAATAGAATTAATAAAGATTTACAAAGAGGATTCATTTATTTCAAGAGTAACTAATTTTCTTAGAATTACTCTTCATCATTTAATTTATTGAAATTTAATGATTATAATGAGTAATTATTTTTAACCATTAGATTTTAAGAAAATGAATGGTGAGTATAAAGAGTAACTTTTTTAGAATTACTCTTGTAGTAGTAAGTGAATCCGTCCTCAAGATTTATATATAAATAATATAGCTTTGTAGAATTAATTTTTAATTACATATAATTTTAATAATTTTTATTACTAATAAATAAATAAACATTATGCATTGCTTAATAATTATATATTATTTTTAAATAAATATTTTTTAGAATTGCATAAATTAAAATGTAGAACAAAAATTAAAATGAAATGAGAATAGTAGATTTACATTTTCTGTTGTTAGCACTCTTCTAGATGTATTATTGCTTTGCTCTAGAAACTAAAATAGTGGATTTATTTACATTAAAAAAAATTTCATTTGTGTTGTGTTCATTTTAACATCAATTTTAGTATCCGCCACAAGTAAGAGATTGTATTTTTTTTTTTAAATTTTTCTAATAAGATATAAAATTTCATCACCAATAAATTGATATTTTAGTTATTTATTTGTTTAGTAAATTAATTTTTAACTTTTAACTTTTAACTTTTTAGCATTTGCGTAAGAAAGATTTGCATCTTCTATTGAAGATGACATGAAGGAAGGAAACCTAGGAATAATGATATGACGATGGTTTAGAAGCAAATGTTGATTGTAAAGATTAAGATGACATTTAAACTCTTTTACATGTATGCATAGAAGTCAAAATTTCTTTTTTTCTCTCTCTATGAGATGTTTTCTCTCCCGTGAGAAGGTTTCGCTTGTTTTTTAGGGTTTATTGCAGTCGCCGCTGGTGCTCCCTATCTAGCTCGACGTCGCAACCATGGATACAACGGCTGAGTTGGAAAGATTGGCGATAGAGGATGAAGAAACAGAACTCGAAATACAAATAGTAGAACCTGAGGATGGGGGGAAACAATCGTTCCCTATGTCTTTTGGGACGATTCCTCACTAACCGACCTGTTATAACACATAATGAAAGAGAGGATGGCTGGAATGTGGCATCCGGGTAGGGGAGTGGCTATAAAGGAAATCGAGTTGGGGCTTTTCTTATTTCAGTTTTTCCATTCTCTAGATGTGCAGAGAGTGCTGAAACATGGCCCATGGTCTTTTGATAATCATCTTCTAGTGTTGGGCATCATTCAAGAACGGGATATTCCGAGTCAGGTGCCACTCTTCACTGTTCCGTTCTGGATCCAAGCTCACAATGTTCCGCTTGGCTTCATGTCAAAGCAGGTGGGTCAACACATAGCAAATTTTATTGGGGAATTTCTCAAGTATGATGCCAAAAACAACTCAAACTTCTGGCAAAAATATATGAGAATTCGAGTTATGGTGGATGTGAGGAAGTCGTTAAAGAGATCGAAGAAAATCAAAAAACAGGGGGGTGAGCCAAATGAGGTCCTTTTTAAGTATGAAAGATTAGGGCATTTCTGCTTCCTGTGTGGACTATTGGGCCACGTTGATACATATTGTGATAAGCTTTTCTCTATGAAATAAGACAATGGGATTAGGGGTTAGGCCAAGAACTGAGAGTGGAACCAAGGAGAAGTAGCGGCTCGGGGGGCTCTAGATGGCTCAAGGAGGAAGGTCAGACAGAATGGTCACTAAACCAAAGTAGCCCATTCACTGCACCGGCAATGGGAAACAGGAGCAAGGAGCGTCACACGGAGGAGGGCCGGGTGATGAACCCTGTAATATGAATGAGGATCGAAAAAAGATGATGGTAGCAGCCTTCCAGAACCCTACTTCCCTGTTTCCAAATATGGCTGAATGGGGGAGCTCAAATGAAATGGAGAGTCATGCTATGATTGAGGATACATTGAGCGAGGATAAACAAATTGAAGGTGAAAAGAAGAGGAGGAGAAATGGAGTGATGGGAATGGAGGGGAATAGTACCCCAAGTGGTCCTTCTGATGAAGCGAGAGTGGTGCAGATCTTGCACAATAGTGATCTGACTTTTCTATTGGCAGGCCCTGGCAGTAAGGCCTGCCAGGGATCACGACTATCCTCAGCTGGAACTGCCGGGGTCTGGGCAGCCCGAGAGCAGTTCCAACCCTTCGGGACCTTGTCTGGAAGCACCATCCAGATGTGCTTTTCCTTTGTGAAACGTTGGTACATGCCAACAAAATTGAAGAGATACATATTAAATTGGGTTTTGCAACAGCATTTGCAGTCGATAGATGTGGTAGAAGTGGGGGTTTGGCCCTTCTTTGGAGATCCCCGTTCAAGTGTAGTATTCTAAGCTACTCTCAAAATTTTGTTAATGCTGTGGTGGAGCAAGAGGGTAAGCCAGCTTGGAGATTTACAGGTTTCTATGGTTTTCCTAAGCGAAGTCAGAGGAAGGAGTCCTGGGATCAGCTTCGAAACCTTGCTCAGATAACTCGTTGCCATGGTGTACGATGGGAGATTTTAACGATATGCTTGCTGCCGAAGATAAATGGAGGGGCCAATAACAACCTCAATGGCTGATCAGGGGCTTTAGGGAAGCAATTCAAGATTGCAATCTTGTAGACCTACCCCTGGAGGGCTATCAATATACATGGATACAGAAGAGAGGGACGGTGGATGTTATTGAAGAAAGGCTGGACAGAGCCCTGGCTACCCAAACCTGGATAGATCATTTTCCTCATAGCAGATTGGAAAATGGCGTGGCAAACAGGTCTGATCACTCTCCGATGGTCTTGAGTTTGGAGCATGGAGCTGTGAGATGGGGGATTAAAGTGTTCAGGTTCAAGAATGCGTGGCTTGAAGAGGCTGAACTTCCCAGGGTGGTTGATAAGGGTTGGACTAAGAATCCAACTGCTAATTTACTGAGTAAGGTAAATAACTGTTCTGAAGACTTGAATACTTGGAGTAAGAAGCTGAGATTGCGTTTCAGGGTTGATATTGATAAATGTAGAAGGAACTTGGAATTGGGACTTGGAATTGCTCAGGGGTAGAAGAGATGCAGGGGGTAGAAGAGATGCAGAGGGTAGAAGACTGTATGATGAGTCTAGAGAGAGTATGGGTTCTTTACTAGCTAAAGAGGATGTGTTTTGGAGACAAAGAGCGAAGACACATTGGCTAAGAGATGGCGACTCCAATTCTAAATTTTTCCATGCGGTGGCTTCAGCTCGTAAGAAGCATAATAAAATTTCCAGGCTGGAAGATGATAAGGGAGAATCTTTTGAGGACCAAGAAGGTATGAGCAATGTGGCCAAATCCTACTTTGAACAATTATTCTCTAGAGGTAGCAATGATTATGAGCCTGTCTTGAATTGTGTCAATAGCAGAGTTTCTATAGAGGATAACACAGGCCTCACTAAGCCTTTTGTCATTGAGGAATTCAAACAAGCCCTTTTCCATATGCATTCAGA
The DNA here is from genome assembly GCA_026413185.1 of Pueraria montana var. lobata. Classification (NCBI taxonomy): domain Eukaryota; kingdom Viridiplantae; phylum Streptophyta; class Magnoliopsida; order Fabales; family Fabaceae; genus Pueraria; species Pueraria montana. The sequence continues at coordinate 2,646,273 of CM048646.1, read as the reverse complement.
TAAGGCTCCTGGCCCCGATGGGTTCAACCCAGCTTTCTTCAAGAAGTTCTGGGATTTGTGTGGTGAGGAAGTTTTTCAAGCCTGTGTGTCATGGCTTCGTGAGGGTGTGCTTCCACCAAACCTAAACGATATGAATATTATTCTTATCCATAAGAAGGAAAGCCCAACCTTTATGAAGGACCTGCGACCCATCTTGTTATGTAATGTGGTGTACAAAATCTTGTCCAAAGTTCTCGCCAATAGATTGAAGCCCCTCCTGTCAAATTGTATTTCTCCGGAGCAATCTGCTTTCGTGCAAAATAGATCCATTATTGATAACGCTTTGATAAAATTTGAGACTAGTCACCACATGAAGTGTAAGGGGGGAGGGAAGATGGGTGAAGTGGCTCTAAAAGTGGACATGAGCAAAGCATACGACCGTATTGAGTGGGGTTTCCTGAAAGCCATTTTGCTTAAGATGGGGTTTTGTGATCGATGGGTTGGATGGATGCTTATGTGCCTTGAATCTGTGAAGTATAACGTGCAGGTTAATGGGCACGGGGTGGGTCCTGTTATCCCCCAAAAAGGATTAAGACAGGGTGATCCCTTGTCACCCTATCTATTCATTCTCTTGTGAAGGTCTCACAACACTTATCAAGAAGGCTGAGGCGAGGGGGGACTTTCATGGTATTAAAGTGTGCAGAGGTGCTCCAACCCTCTCACACTTACTTTTTGCTGACGATTGTTTTCTATTTTTCAGGGCATGATCGAATGAGAGTAGTTGCATGAAGGAGATTCTCTCTTTATATGAAAAGGCATAAGGATAAGTTATAAATTTGGAAAAGTCAGAAGTCTTCTTTAGCAGAAACACATCAGCCAGTGTTAAAGAGGAAGTTACTTCTATCTTCAAGGTCTCAAAATGTCTCGGCACTGGTAAATATTTAGGATTACCTTCTATGATTGGGAGAAAGAAGAAGGCGGTCCTCAACTATCTCAAAGACAAAATTTGGAAAAAGTTAAACCACTGGTTCGAGAAGCATCTTTCTAAGGCGGGGAGAGAAGTCTTGGTTAAAGTTGTAGCGCAAGCTATTCTGTCTTATTGTATGAGCACTTTTCTCATACCCACATCTTTAAGCGAGGAGATTCAGTGCATGATCAACTCATTTTGGTGGGGTAGTAACAGAGGTTTGGGAAGAGGGATCAACTAGCTAAGTTGGGAAAGGTTGGCTGTCCGGAAGGAATTTGGTGGTATGGGCTTCCGACACTTCTATGGTTTCAATCTAGCCATGCTAGCGAAGCAGGGGTGGAAACTAATTTCTGACCCAGATGCTATAATATCAAAAGTTTTCAAAGCTAAATACTACCCTAAAGGGGTTTTCTTGGAGGCAGACTTAGGCCATAATCCAAGCTATGTTTGGCTTAGTATCCAAGCTTCTCAGGTGGTGGTTAGAGGGGGACTTAAATGGAGAGTGGGAAATGGTAAAGGCATCGACATCTGGAAAGACCCATAGCTGCGAGATCTGAATGACTCTTTTGTTGTCAGTAGGCCTGCAGCTGAAGCAGAAAATTTGTGTGTTGCAGATATTATCAATGGGGAATCCGGTTCCTAGAACTTCCATCGTGTAACTCAATTGCTCCAACAGCGGGATCTTGAAGAATTAATGAAGATTCCCTTGTGTAAGGACCTTGGGGAGGGCTCAGTTATGTGGAAGCTCAGTAAGGATGGTTGCTTCTCTGTGAAATCGGCCTATTTTTATGTCATGGAATCAATTTTCAATACTTCCCAATTCAAAGTTGCTGGCAAATGGAAACAACTTTGGAAGCTCCAAGTACCAAACAAAGTCAGAGTCTTTTTGTGGAGAGCAACCCGTGGATGTATTCCTGCTAGGCAGAGACTCCGGTCCAAAGGTGTGACGTGCCCAGGTACTTGTCCCTTTTGTCAACATAATCTGGAAAATGAATGGCGCTGTTTTGTAGGATGTGCCAATACTTTCTCCTATTGGGAGGAAGCTGGTCTGTGGAATGATATAAAAGATCAGATGGATATTTCATAAGGCTTCTCCGATTTGATCTTAAATTAATTGTAAATCTGCCAAAAGAGAAAATGAATCAAGTTGCTATGTTGTTGTGGTCTTTATGGTGGAGAAGGAATGGTAGAATATGGGAAGATATAGATAAGCCAACTGGTGTGATTATTCAAAGGGCAAGGGACTGTCTTTTAGATTGGAGGAAAGCTTGGCAGAATTTTTTTTGTACATCACAGCACCACTGGTATGGTTAAATGCAACCTAGATGTTGCAATGTTCATGAATCAAAGAAGTTTTGGGATTGGGTTGTGCTTACGTGATGATGAGGGACATTTTATTTAAGCCAAGTCCTGCAACTTTGAGGGGTTGTCGCATCCTGTTGAGGCTGAAGCGTTGGCTCTGTTAGAGGCCATAGTTTGGGTGCGTGATTTGGGATATCATCAAGTTGTTTTAGAAACAGATTGTAAAGCTGTCACTGATATTATTAACTCAAATTGTACAACTCAGACAGAGTTAGGAGCCATTCTTAGACTGTGCAAAGATAAGTTTTCTTTTTTTTACAAACATAGAGATATATTTTACTAGGAAGCAAGCCAATTGTGTAGCCCATATCTTAGCTAGGGAGGCACAATTTCATGCTAGCAGCCATCTTTTTGTTAACATACCAGATTGTATCCACAATCTTATTATCTCTGAATTGAATTAAGTTTTCCTTTTCAAAAAAAACATGACATTTATTTACCCCTAAAGATAGAGTTACCATATATTATATGAATATAGTTCATGTAAAGGTTTTGGTATTGGAAAAATAATTATTTTACTTTAGCATGTAGTTGAGTAGGAGAGTATGTACGCAATTCAAAGAGTATTTTGAAGTTGAATCCTTTTACAAAAACACACACAATGTATGATTGTATGTCTAATTTGATTGCATCCATGTGTTTAGATGCAAAAATTATGTTTTAAAAGTTGTTGTTGACGATAATTATGAACTAAGCCTAACCAAAACATGTTATTTTAGTTGCAACAAGAATTTGGGGACACATAAAAGAGTTTCCAACCTAACGATTAAGTTGGGATCAATAAGAAAAAAAATTGGTGTAAAACACGTGGTTTTTGTTAGATCAACATCTAACAGAACATCTGCTAGATCAATTTTAACTTCTCTTTCTATTTTTTTTTATTATAAAACAAAAACCTTGTATTCTTTTATGGCACAATGTTAACTTCTCTTTCACACACAAACTAATTACTCATACTTTATTAAAATAAAAGTGTTATTTCATATTCATCCAAAGAAAAATGCTAACAATACTCTTTAACACACACATTTTACTAAATAAGAAATGGGACTTACAGAAGTTGTGTCTTCTTATGAAACATAGACACTTCTCTTGTTCGAAGTGTTACCGTGTCTGACATATTTCCGACACCGACATACCCCAATACTTGTTTGACACTTATCCGACACTTCTTATTAGGTGTCCAACTAAAAAATTATTTTTTATTGGCTTGGACACTTGAAAGGACACTTTCATATGGATTGACACACGTTAATATTATTAAAAAAATTATTCATTTTTTAACTTCTGAAAAAGTCAGCTTAAAATATAATGTAAAATATTAACAAAAATAATGTTTCTTGTCTTTTTTTAGGCTTGTTATCATAAAAAAAATAGAAAGTTGGTTTAAAAAGATGAATATACCATCAATTTAGATATTTTGTTATGTTACTCATATTTCATTTCATTAGAGTCTCTCTCTTTGTGTGTATATGCGGTGTCCCCGTGTCCTATATTTTAGACATTAGCCGTGTCGAAGTGTCCGTGTCATGTTTGGTGTTCGTGTTAGAGTTTGTGCTTCATAGGTGTTTACTAATAAATTTTTAACCAATAATAGATGGTGTATTGCTATTTTTTTTTCATATGCTAGACGGTCGATTAAGGATTTTCTCCACCAACAAACTTGAAAAATGGTTTTAACCATGAAGACAAAAATGTTTAATGACAATAATGAATTAGAACTTTCAACTTTGAGATAAAAAAAAAACTAAAACCAAATGACTATAAAAATTGACATCCACGAAACCCATAGGGTTAACGCAGTGGTGTAAAGTCCCGCTGCGTTTACATATGAGGGAACGATCTATTTAGCGGGAGAATCATGTTCGATTCCCTCCTTGTGCAAAATTTTCTTAGGCCAGCGGCAGTCATGCACTGTGAGCATAATTAGTCTCTGACTCAATGGATTGGAGGACACCCGTGATCTCTGACCCAAGAAAAAAAAAATTGACATCCATGAACAACTTAATCCAACCCATTTCCTCAAAACTACCCAACCTTAATATGGTTCCCTATCGTCATGTAACTTCTCTATCTCAGGATTTTCAATGGTTACTTTCTATGCTTTATGTTGTGTACTGGTGTAGCAACAATGCATCACCGAACTGACAAAGCATCTGTTGCATAAGTGGTTTGAAGTTTTGCTCTGGGCCTAACTATTTCCTTGTATGTCTCACATGACCATTTTCCTTGCCATCATTAGCTGCCTCTGGAGTAATTGCTACATGTCTGACAGGAGAGATCTATTCCAACAACTACATATGGAAGCATTTATTTATTTTCACTAAATATAATGGGCACATCAATCTCACAATTTATGAAAACATTGTTGTTATTATAGAAATTTGTGTTGGCAAACAGGTCCAAAGCAAAATCTCTTTGTTTGATTTGCCTTTCTATCAACTAGATCCTTTCTGAAATAACCTAATCAAAGAGCTCACAGTAAATAAATAAATACTAAATACAAATTGTAACCATTCACTGGCTATGAGATGAGAGGGAGTGAGGTTAGAAAAACAACACATACACCTGATTTAGATTGGCTAAAGAAACTAATTAAATAAGGAATAAGTTAGATAAATGCAGCTAGACATTGCTTTCAACAAATTTTATTAAATCAGCTTTGCAAAGGTTTGGCCTTGCGGACATGGCCCATACTATTGACAAGATCCTTGCGGGTACAGACAGGAAACATATTGATGTTTTTGAATGCTTTCAGCCGCCACAGGACATACGGGAAGCTGAGCTGATCCCTAGAAGTGAAGCGAACCACCTCGTTAAACCAGACGCACATCAATAGATTGGTTACTGGTGTATGCTTCCTCACGATAACAGAAGCTTCACATAGAGCTGCACAGCACAAGCTTGATTAAACATTTGACAATATTGGTGCAAAGGTGGGAAATGGGAATAAAATCCAATGTAAGTCAAAGTTTGGCAACAGACTCAATGAGAGGATTGGCGTCGATTGACATGATGAAATAGAACATGAATTTTTCTTTTACGAAGAAAAGAAGAAAAATGTTGAAATTACTTTTAGCTAATAAAAATACGATCTGTGCATACCTTTTTTTCCATTAAATCTCTTGTCTTCAGGCAAGCCATCTTTTTTGTATTGATTCAGTTGCACTTCAACTTCATCTGGCTTGGCTTTGTTCTTCTTGACAACAGCCTTAGCCTCATCATAGACACTACTGCGAGCTCCATGTTCTGATATAGCAAGTATAGAACTTGTGCGCCAAAGGAGTGCTTCCAACACACCTAGTGGGTCTCTCCGGAATTGGGACTTGGAGTCTACCCAAATTGAGTATTTTGCTTGAGGAAAAAGGCGATGGCTTAACATCTGAAAGATATCCAAGTGCAAACATGGTTTAAAAAGGGAACAAAGGAAAGTTTTATTAGAGGATAATACCCCCCTGCCCCCCAAAAAAAAGAACAAGTAGAGAATAACAGAGCATTCTAGGCATTTACAACAATAACAAAAGCCTTACCACACTAAGTGAGGTCGGCTACATGCACACAATGCCCTCCATCTCGGTTAAAGACCAAATTTTCAGAGATCTATTAAAGGAATATATCTTACTTTATCATTGACAAATAAAGCATATATCAATGTGCACAATTGATGGAGTTGATGTGGATTAAAAAGAGAGTTAATGAAGGACAACAACCATTATTACATGCATTTCCATCACCGGGTATGAAAATATAAGAATCTTCAGAGAAAGAATGGGTAGGACACGGAACTGATTTAATACCTATCAAGACAAAAAGAAGACACCAAGCTTCAAAGATTTAATACCTTGGGAATTTTACCATTCAACCTTTGATCGGCAAAAGGAAGATCCTGAACAACAACAACACGCCATTTTCCAATAAATCCATTTTCCCCAATTCTGCGCTCCACTAATTCCTGTGCTTTTAGGGTGATTTCATCCCAGAATGCCACATAGCAAACCTGCATACCACTAAATAGATTTGACAAATAAGATCAGCGACTTCTAATGTATATTAATAATAAACTTTTATACTGTTTATATAACCTTCTTAAGCGAAGCCTCAGACATTCCGATCGGTTGATAGAGATCATCTCCACCACCAAATGCACAAGTAGATACAACAACTTTGCAACCTTGCATGTAACTTTTATCTTCATCAGATATCTTAAACCCTCCATTCATGCTGTAGAACCCGCAATGTACCATCATTGTTTCTTTCACCTGCATGAAGAAACAAAGGGTAGGGTAGGGTATACATATAACAACAGCCAAGAAGTGAAAGCAAGTAGCTCTCTGCTCATTACCTCAAAACTTTTATCTCTCTGCTCAAATGTTTGATTTCCAGTAAATAAATTAAATCTCGTGTCCTCTGTACGCAATTGAGACAATGTAACACTCCCTCCTACAAAAGACCTATCACTCTCTGACATATATAGAACTTCACCAACAGGAGCACTAGAAGATTCTTCTTCCATAGGAATATCCAGTTGCTCAAGCTTCTCAGGTGGTAGGAGCTTCAAGCAACCTGATAGAGGATTAAATCACACGTCATATTGAACACCCTATCCTATGAATCTTGTCTTGAAATGAAAAATTAAAACCACACCCCTGAGAATTGTCCACCCAGCATCCACCCGGACAATTAACCACTTTTAAGACACAACAATAGACATTTCAATAACCTTAGACACTATTAACTATTAGTGCCACGAGTTGGGATTAATAATTGTATACACATATTCATTTACTCTTAACTACTTCTGAGGCAAAGCTAACTCTCATTAGACATTTCAATAACCTCATAACACTATTAAGTACTTGTAAGACATATTTAACCATTAGTATCACAAGTACATAAGACATTTCAATACACTATTAACCACTTGTGAGACATATTTAACCACTAGCATCACAAGTACAAATTGATAATTGTATACAAACATTCATTTACTTTTAACAACTTGCACTTGTCAGACAAAGTTAAGCATCACTAGACTTTTCAATAACCGCATGACAATATTAACCACTTGTGAGAGACATATTTAATCAGTAATGCACTAAGTATAACTTAAACAATCACATTCATTTACTCTAAAACACTCCTAAATGGTTAAATCAAAGTTAAACATATTTACACACGTAGTTGAAAAGGAGAATCTCAGCGGAGCATTAATAATTACTAATCCTGAAATAGAGAGAAAGGGACTTACGTTCTCTGACACCACCCACAACATGGGTCGTGGGATCGAGGCGATTCAAGTTGGCAGGGGGCTCCTTCCGCAATGTGGGGCTAGATCTATCAACTTTATCATTGCGAGTTTCTATGTGGGTGTTGGTGTTGGTGTTTAAACTAGGACTTCGGGCAATTCTGGTAGCCTCGTATATGAGCAAACCCGCAGCGGGAACAATGATGAGTAGCATCCAGTATCTGAGGAGTAGCTTCCTCAGCAATCGTCTGTTCCCGAGTTTCTTGCGCTTTCGCCGCGCGCGGATCCGCATCCGACCCAGCTCGTCGGATTCGTCGTCCGAGACGGAGATCGAGACACTGTTGTTGTTGTGGTGGAACATTGGAGGAAGAGCAAGAAGATGTGGTGCAATACGATCAGAGAGGAAGAGGGTATTGAAACAGCCAATGAAATGAGGTTATCACTGTCTGTCGAACTCAGAATGCAGACAGAGAATTAACGACCTAAAAACTGCCTATGATATGATTTACTTTCATCATACTTGTGCCAGCTGCTGGGTTAATCAGCGCTTTATGTATCTTCTATGGTGCCTTTCTATTGGTATTTGTACCTCAGATGCGAACAAAAATTCGGGAAAAAAAAAACCTTATATAATGGTTAGTCCATATAAAAAAAAACTTTGGATAAACTATCACTTTAGTTCTCAAATATGTACTTCATTGTCATTTTAGTCCCCAAAAGTATCAAAATGTCATATAGATTTCTGAAAGTGTAATTTTTCTGTCACTTTAATCCTGCTGGTAAAAAAATAACATGTCACGTGGACACGAATATTAACTTTAATGAAAGGTTTTTTTAGCTGTAGAACTAAAAAAGTTACACTTTCAGGAACCTATATGACATTTTAATACTTTCAAAGACCTAAGTGACAGTATATTACACATTCAGGGATCAAATTAACTGTTCACCCAAAAACTTTCTATTGTTCTTTTTAATATTTGTTTGTATTAAATGATTTTTTTTTCATTTTACTATGAACAACACGCCCTTACTTTTAAATTAGTTAAAATTATGAAATATTTTAATTTAAATTAATAATAAATATACTCTTACTTTTTTATTTTACATATTTACTCACTTTAGCATAACTAGATTTTGACTAACACACGGGATTAACAATTTAAGATTTTTTATTTAGATTTTGTATTATGTGTAATGTAATATGTTATATTTTTATCTTCATACTTTAGTAATATATATATATATATATATATATATATATATATATATATATATATTTCACCATAATAATTTAGATATTAATGTGACATCAGATAAAATGTTTATCTTTATGAATTAAGTAAAAATTTTCTACTTATTTTTATAAATAAAAAAATTTCATCCCTATGTGCTATATTTTATTTTATTTTAATATATTGGCATATAAATATCAATTTATAAAAGAAAATTAAAATTTCTTCAAAAATTAAAAAAAATCATAAATAATCTATTTAAGTGAGAACATAATAAATAAATAAATTTACCTGCTTAAAAATAAATTTTAGACACTAATTTTATGTGGAGACAATAATAGTTATTATTTTGACATTTGATTTTTTATGTAATTAAATATATATTATTTAAGTAAAAGAAATATTAACTTTGATTGGACAAAAATATTTAGTAAAAAGGTTTATCCTGTGAATTGAACGTAATTTTTTTACTTGTTTTTATAAAAAATGTTCATCCCCGTGTGTTATATTTTATATGGTAAGTCAAGTCTAAATTTCTCTTCATATTTTCATGAAAAATATTCACCCTCATTTATTATATTTTCTTATACTTTCTATGATCATAAAATAAAACATTCAGTAAATTATTTAAATCAGGAAAGAGATAGTCATAAAAAATACATTCAAATTTTAATTATTATGACAAATTATCTTAATTTAACTGTTTGACTCACAAATTATCTTCATATTTTAATTACTATGATCAAAAGTTGTTACAAATTGCGAATATTTTATTCCCTGATTAACTCACACTATTGAGAGAGGGACTAAAAATAACATTTTTGCGAATTCTAGGGACTAAAAAAGACAACTTCAAATTTGGAGGAATAAAAAAAATTACTCATATTTGAGGGACTAAAAACATATTTAAGCTGAAAAAAATTATGTTGTGTATTATATTTTATATACTTTATGTGGTAAGTTAAGTCTAAATTTCTCTTGATACTTTCATTTAAAATATTCATCCTCATTTGTTATATTTTTTTTCATACTTTCTATGTTTGTAAAATAAAACAATCAATAAAATATATAAATCAGGAAGAGACAACCATAAAAAATATATTCAAATTAAAATTACAATGATAAAAAAATATAATTTCACCACAATAATTTAGATATTAATGTGACTTCAGCTAAATTGTCCATCGCCGTGAATTAAGAGAAAATTTCTACTTGTGTTTAAAAGAAAAATAAATATTCATCTCTATATGTTCTATTTTATATATAATAGTTATTTTAATTTACTGGCATATACATATCAATGTATAAAAAAAAATTAAAATTTGCCCAGGTAGAAGAAATTTAATCATGAATAATTTATTTAAGTTAGAAAAAAAAACCAAAAAATAAATAATTATTTGTCTAAAAATTAAATTTTGACACTATTTTTTTGTAAAGAAAATAGCAGTGATTATGTTGATTTAATTTGATTATTTTATGTAATTAAATATATATTAATTATGTAAATAAAATTTTAACTTTGACAAAAATCTTTAGTTAAAAAGTTTATCACTGTGAATTCAATGTAAATTTTTCTACTTGTTTTTATAAAAAATGTTCATCTCTATGTGTTATATTTTAAATATTTTATATGGTAAGTTAAGTCTCAATTTCTCTTCATACATTTATGAAAAATATTCATCTACATTTGTTATATTTTTCATACTTTCTAAGATGATAAAATAAAACACTCAATAAATTATTTAAATAAGGAATGAGGCAATCAAAAAAAAAAAATTCAAATAAAAATTATTTTAATAAAAAAATATAATTTCACTACAATAATTTAGATATTAATGTGACTTTAGTAAAATTGTTCTTTCCCGAAAATTAAATGGAAATTTCTACTAGCTTTGATAAGAAACAAAAATCATCCCTATGTGTTATAATTTATATATAATTTTTATTTTAATATATTTTCATATACATATCAATGAATAAAAGAAAAATAAAATTTGTCCAGATAGAAGAAAACCATGAATAATTTTTTTAAGTTAGAAGATAATAAATAAATAATAAATAATTATTTATTTAAAAACTAATTTTAGATACAAATTTTGTATGGAGAAAATAATAGTTATGATGTTGATTTAATTTCATTTTTATGCAATTAAATATATATTAATTGTGCAAAAGAAATTTTAACTTTGATTGGATAAAAATATTTAGTAAAAATGTTTATTCTTGTGAGTTTAGTGTAAATTTTTCTACTTATTTTCATATAACAAATTGTTCATCCATATGTGTTATATTTTATATATTTTATATGGTAAGTTAAGTCAAAATTTCTCTTCATACTTTCATGAAAAATATTCATCCTCATTTGTTATATTCTCTTCATACTTTTTATGTTCGTAAAATAAAACATTCAATAAATAATTTAAAATAGAAAAAAGACAGCCATAAAAAAACATTCAAATTAAAATTATAATAAAATATAATCTCACCGTAATAATTTAGATATTAATGTGACTTCAGCTAAATTGTTAATTCTCGTGAATTAAGTAAATTTTTTACTTGATTTTATAAATAATTAAAAATTCATCCCTATATGTTATATTTTATATATTTTTTATATTTTAATATATTGGCATATACAAATCATTGCCTAAAGAAAAATTAAAATTTATCCATGTAGAAGAAAATAATGAATAATTTGTTTAAGTGAAAGATCATATATAAATGAATAATTATTTGATTAAAATTAATTTTAGACACTAATTTTGCATGAAGAAAAACTAGTTATTATGTTAATTTAATTTGATTTTTGTAATGTAATTAAATATATATTAATTATACAAAAGAAATTTTAAATTTGATCGAACAAAATCTTTAGTAAAAATATTTATCCCTGTAAATTTATTGTAAATTTTTCTACTATTTTTCATAAAAATTGTTCATCCCCGTGTGTTATATTTTATATGGTAAGTGAAATCTAAATTTTTCTTCATACTTTCATGAAAAATATTTATCTACATTTGTTATATTTTTTTTATACTTTCTATGTTTGTAAAATAAAATATTCAGTAAATTATTTAAATCAAGAAAGAGACAGCCATAAAAAATTAAAATTAATAAAATTGAAAATTTAATTTTACCGTAATAATTTAGATATTAATGTGATTTCAGATAACTTGTTTTTTTCCTGTGAATTAAGTGAAAATTTCTACTTGTTTTTATAAGATAAAAAATATTCATCCATATTTGTTATATTTTATATATAATTTATATTTTAATATATTGGCATATACATATCAATGCATAAAAGAAATTTTAAATTTGTCCAAGTATAAAAAAAAATCATGAATAATTTTTTTAAGTGAGAAGATAAGAAATAAAAACAAATAATTATTTGCTTAAAAATAAATTTTAGACACTAATTTTTGCATGTGAAAATAATAGTGATTATGTTGATTTAATTTGATTTTTATGTAATTAAATATATATTAATTATGTAAAAATAAATTTAACATTGATTAGACAAAATTCTTTAATAAAAATGTTAATACCTGTGAATTCATTATAAATTTTCCTTCTTGTTTTCTATTAAAAAAAATTCATCCACATGTGTTATATTTTATATATTTTATATAAATTAAGTCTAAATTTTTCTTCATACTTTCATATTTATCCCTATTTGTTATATTTTTTCATATTTTTTATGATCGTAAAATAAAACATTCAATAAATTATTTAAATCAGAAAAGAGACATATATAAAAGAATACATTCAAATTAAAATTATAATAATAAAAAAATATAATTTTACCATAATAATTTAGATATTAATGTGACTTCAGCTAAATTGTTCATTCTCGTGAATTAAGTGAAAATTTTTACTTACGTTTATCAGAGAAAAAAATCCATCTCGGTGTGTTATATTTTATATATAATTTATATTTTAATATATTGGCATCTAATATCAATGTCTAAAAGAAAAATAAAATTTGTCTATGTAGAAGAAAATCATAAATAATTTGTTTAAGTAAGAAGATAATAAATAAATAATTATTAGCTTAAAATTTAATTTAGACTCTAATTTTGTCTTGAGAAAATAATAGTGATTATGTTGATTTAATTTAATTTTTGTTATGTAATTAAAATATATATTAATTATGTTAAAGAAAATTTAACTTTTATTGAACAAAAATATTTAGTAAAAAAGTTTATCTCTGTGACTTCACTGTAAATTTTTCTACTTATTTTCATAAGAAATTATTCATCCATGTGTGTTATATTTTATATGGAAGTTAAATCAAAATTTCTCTTCGTACCTTTATGAAAAATATTTATCTTCATTTGTTATATTATATTTAGGGAACTATTTATGTTGGGCTCAAATTTATTATGACTTAAAACTTAAAAGTTAAAACTAATTTAAAAACTTTGAAAATAAAATAAAAGTTGTTTTAATATTTTATTTAAAATTTTCTTTAAGTTAAAATTAAGTAAAAGTGTATTGTTTGAAACTTTTAAAAATGTTCCATGGCCGGAATTCAACATGAGATATATAAAGAGCTTAAGATGTAGAAGCAAAATTAGAATTAATAAATATGAAAATTTAACAAAATAAGAAATTTGTGTGGTTAATATACAAAAAAAAATACTAATTAAAGCAATAAAAAAAATATAAATGCATTTTGGGATCATATATATATTTGTTATCGAAGCCTATACAATAACAAAAGAATATATACTTTTATAATTCTTTTTATTTGCTGAATATTTTACAATTTTTCAAACAAATTTTTTATAGTTATTTTTTTACTTCTCAAAATGGGTTTAATATAAACAATTTGTTTTTCATATCTCTAAACTCCATTATGTTTGGTTCAAAAAAAAAAAACTATCTAATGGTTTTACTTTTAGGTTCCCATTTAACCAAATAAAGGAAAGTAATAAAGATAACTATTTTCAATTTTCAATTTTTAAAATCAAATAATTAACAATAAATATATTTTAAAATGATTATTATAATTTTTTATTTTAAGTTTTTTAAAATGATTATTGTAACATTGATCTTTTTTTTATTGAGATAGATATTTTAAAATTGTGAAATTGATCTTTTTAAAATATTTTTTTTATTATAATTATAACTAACTAACTTAACTATTTTTATTGGTCGAGACGATTTAATTATTTGTTTCTTATATAAAGGACCGGAGGGAGTATTATTTTAGTTATGAAAATTTCTAAATTTATTGATTTGTCCCGGTTTGAAATAAAAAAGAATTTGATTCACTAAAAGTACAACCTAGTTTTATTTACTATAGTTGAATTCCTCAGTTTTAATATATCTAATTAATAATTAAAAAATAATTTTATTTACTAAGAATATTAAAGCTTTATAATTACAAATAATATTTCAAGAAAACACTAACAACCATTATTAGTTTGAAGATATAAAGAAGGATATATGTTTAATTATTTTATATTATTATTTAGGTGATTAGTTAAGAGATTAGTATTTGAATGAGAATTTTTGTTATTAGATTTAAAATCAAGCTCACGATGATTGATTATCATATACTTAATAGGTAGCAAAAAAAAACTTGATAAATTACAAATAAAAATTCACAAATTACATTAAAACTTGATAACATAATTTAATCCAAAAGAATATATCAATATATCACTATATTTAATAAAACTCTTTGTATTATAAATTAATTATTGTTAAGTTTAGGATTTAAATAATTTTGTATTTTTATGAGCAATAACTATTCAATAATTGTTGTATTATAAATTAATTATTTGTTAAGTTTAACATTTAGATAATTTTGTATTTTTATATAATTTGATATATGAATTGATTATATAATCTATTAAAAATATTAAAATTAATTATATAATTGTCGCATTAATGTAATTTAATGTAATCCACTAATTTAGCTTATTTATGAAAGTTACAAAATGCTAATTAAGATTACATAGATACCAATGATTTCTACTTTTATATATATAAAGATTAAAAATATTAAAATTAATTATATAATTGTAGCATTAATGTATTTTAATGTAATCCACTAATTTAGCTTATTTATGAAAGTTACACAATGCTAATTAAGATTGAGAAAACAAATAAAATTACATAAAAGCCCCTATTTTAGGCGGAAAAAAGAAAATTACATAGCCATGACTTCTACTTTTATATATATAAAGATAAAATCCTTTGGTTATCATCCATAATCAATTTCTCCTTGGTAAAATACATTTCAATGTAGAAACTTATGGCTGAAATTAATTTAGAGACACACTTTAATTAAATTCAATGATTAAAATTTAATTCAATGAAAATTAATTTTATTCGACTTTAAAACATACAGGATCAAATAAGTTAAGTTTTTATATAGTTTGAAAGGCCATGCTTCTCCTATCAAGGGGTGTGTGTGTGTTTTAAGTAATAGCCGAGGTGTGTGTTTCTCTATTCAGTTTTAACGAAAAAAAGTAAGTGAAGAACCAACTTGGCTAATATTTATTGATTCTACGAAGTACGAACCATGGGATTTTTTTCTTTTCTTGATAACTAACTTATTTCAAGATGATAAATCTGACAGTTTAGAATTATTTTGAATAGAAACAAATGTAAATTTCTCTTCACGATGGAGAGATGGACTTGGCATAGATAATAGGAATACTGGAGGCAGTTGGCATGGGAACCAAATTGTTGCACATCCATTTTTTCTTGGTGTTAGTTTTACATCCGTGTTGTTACCCTGCCTAGCCCCACGTAATCAAGGGTATTCTAAGGACACGTGGGAATCTCAACATTGAGATCGAGTCATGTAAAAGAGTTGTTCTTGTGAGAGCATGACGTCTAGAGGCACAACCAATCAAAATTGAGATAGTAAGAAATTTCACACCTCATTGTTTCAAATATTTCAATATGCCAAATGAAGGGTAAAGACCACAAAATTTAGGTCTTGAAAAGAAACCTGCAATATAGTAAAACATGTGATTTTGGTTGGGGGTGAAAAGGAGAGAGAGATCTTATCATACCTACAATTCCATACAGATAAAGGAAACAAGAGATGGGGAAAGAGGGGGCAGGATTCTGAATACATACGCCTTGGGATATTTTTCAATTTCTCTTTACTTTTCCTAATGGAAGTCTACAACTACAAATGGAAACAATCAATAGTTCCAAATATAACCAATTCCAGAGACACCAGGAGGAAAGAAAAAGACAGGCCATACATGTAAAATCCCAACCTCAACGTTTGGAATATTGAGGGGCTTTACGAGCTTTCTTCAGACCAACTTTCTTCCTCTCAACCACTCTGGAATCTCTGGTAAGAAGTCCTTCCTGTCTCAAAGGTGCTCTATGATCTTCGCTCACCTTCAGCAAGGCACGAGCAATGCCAAGAGAGATTGCCTGAGCCTGACCAGACAGGCCACCACCCTCAGCTTTGACAAAAACATCATAATTACTTTCATATCCCAAAGTTACTAAGGGGACCTTAATGTATTGAAGCCACAATGGATTTCCTTGAAGATATTCCTGTACAACATTAAAATAAATCAGACAAAAGAAGATTAAATGGGGTCAACACTTATCAACCACACACACACACACACATAAAGAGAGAGAGAGAGATCTAAGGCGTAAAAATCCATTAAAAAAATGAAAAATCCTAAAAGACAAGGTCACATCTGTAAAGAGGTTGTACTCCGGTTACCAATACTTGAACATTATCTGATTCCAATTTAAGCATGTTTCTCATTAAATCCTCAATCCAAGATGACAATATGAGAAATTTCTTCACGTGATTATGAATAGTGAACAAGAAAGAATGATCCACCACGAAACTTCAATCACACAAACTAGTAATAGACTAATAGCAAATCATTCATAATATGAAATACAAATTTTATTTAATATAAAACAGTAAAAGATACACACACATATACAATATGTCATAACTCATAATACTAATTATTCTTTCATAAAGAAAATTGAAGAACTTAAGCAAAAATCAAACACTAGACAGATGTTCAAATTAAATCAAGTTAGAGCCATCAAATCAAATGACATGCCTCAAGGGATGCTTTGTAGAGGTGGTGGAAAATAAAAGGTGAGTGAAAATCATCCTATTTCCGCATCAACACAACCATGCAAAGCCGAAGTGAATGTGAACGAGAAGACAGAGTTCAGTGAAAGAGAACCCCTTCTAGCAAAAGAACAAGTTGGAGTCCCCACCCCCCACCTAACAAAAGATCCCACAATGAGCACATAAAAATCCATCCTTTTTTGTGTTCTTGTTTTCGGCAGTAGAAGTTTTCGTGATTTGTGAAGCAGAAGTTGGCACAGCACATTGCAATTTGTGATTCAAATTGAGAAGTCAAGGAATCAAGTTCGCTTTGTTTTCTTCCTGAATAATCGGGGAGAAAATCTTGTTAATGGAAGATATGGGATCCATCAGTAGAATCTGAGCTGTGACTTGGGAGAAAGCATCATTAAGGCCCATGAGGAAGCACATGACACATTCCAAGTGGATTTAACAAGAAGATGTTTCACACCTTCACAAGATACTCACCCAGCTCTTCCCAGAGACCTTTCAGATTGGTACAATACTGATTCACATTAAGTGACCCTTGAGAGTAGTTAATCAACTCCTTCAACTACAAGGTCCATTGTGTTGCTTAAAATGTGCTTCAGGTCCAGTACACTAGCAGTTGCATTAATTTCCTCAGAGACAAAATTGCGGGGCAAAAAGGAAATGATACTTTAGTTACTCTGCCATTCCATATGCTTTCTCGACTGAGGCCATTTAAGTGGCACAGAGCAATGAGCCGTAATTGTCACTGGTGAGGGGCTGAGAAACCAGGTGCAGACCTGGGTTATCCAAAGGGTGAAGAAAGAATATATTGGAGGTGTCATCCATGGCAGAAAAGAAAGCCATTGATGAGCAAGAACAGATATGGCAGGAAGATAAAGAACTTCTAAATTCTACTACTATATCAGAGACTAGAGAGTTTATGAATATCAGAAGATACTGAATCAATTGAATTTGACAGTGTGGCACTTATAAGATAAGAAACTAAGAAGGAAAAAAAAAAAAAAAGTTTCTCCCATAAGTTAAAATTAGCTTTTGGAGAAGCAACTTGTACAAATTAGCTCATGTATAAGCTTATGAGATAAGCTTATTAATTCATTTTTTCCTTCTTTATTTTCTTTTCCTTGCAGAGATGTTTATTCAAAGTACACGTTAACTTATAACAGAATATCAGTTCACTTTAACTCAGGACCAAGCTTAATAAACTGAACAACTCAATTAAACTAACTAAACCGTAATAGACTTTGATGTCATTCTCATTCCGGCAAATTGAAGAACACAGGTCGAATTTGGGATTAAAAATTAAAATCAACGAAACCGAGACATATGGTGAGAATTTGAAACCTTAGCGTCACGGTAATTGATGATGAATTTGCCGGTTCCTTCCTGAAGAACGACGCGAGCGATGGCGCTCTTACGGCGACCGGTGCCTATGATTGTTTGCGCGGCGAATCCACCTGGGAGCCTCGACTTCACGTATTTCTTCAGGTCTTCGGTTTCCGGTTCCGCGAGTGCGGTCGCTGAAACGACGAGAGAGGGCATTTTGGGGAAGCGCGATAGGGAGAGGGATTGGGTTTTGGCGAAAGACAGAGTGTTTGGTCTCTGAGAAATGTTGGAAGAGAAGGAGAGTGAAGAGAGGGAGCTTGTGAGAGCCGATAGAGAAACCGCCATTGTCTTCCTTCCACTGCCTTGCCCAAATTCAAGCTCAACTGGATAGTGTACTGTACACAACGCAAGGATGTAGCCAAAGAAAGGGGATAACGATTTAAGAGTTTTTATTTATTTATTTATTTAACCAAAGAGGAAAAAAAAAAAAAAACATTGAATTTGCCTATATTCAATTTTTTTAACCTAACTCGACAGAAAGTAAAGGTTAATTTCTCGAAATATTAAATTTTTTTTAAACATACATCTGTGAATCAAACCTTTAATCACATGTTACAAGATTATCTCTCAATTATATTACATTGTAATGATTTGTGAGTTTAAAGGTCATGAACTCACAGTACAAAACAGTTTTACACTGTCATCTAATTACTGTTAAGTTAATATGATTTTTAAGATAGTTATTGTAAAAGTCAACAAACTTACTATACATGGTGGGTTGTGATTGGATAATAGTGTAAAACTATTTCTCATTATTTATATTCAATTTTTTTTTGTTATAATCAAATTCTTTCATTATTTTTCTTACATTCAAAATACATTTTTGAGTTTGTTTGGTTTTGTGATTTTGGGGGAGAATGAAAAGAAAAAGGAATTCTTATATTTTATATGTATTATTTTGTAATAACAATTATTTTTATCAAACTTTTAAAATAATTTTAAAAAAATAAAGTTGTACTTAATTATGCACCTTGTATCTTTACTTTACAATCCAAAGAAAAATAGGTCTTACCATTTTAACTTTATTTATTAGGCTAAAATATATTTTTGGTCATTTATTTTTTAAGAGTATGCTTATTTCACATATTAAAACGTACTCCTGAAAATGTGAATATGAGAAAGTAATATTCCCATGTTTGTTATAAGTTTAGGAAAAATATTCTTAATATTCTTCATTCACAAGAAAGAGGTATTAACATGATTTATTTCACTTCTATTCCCATGAATATGATGATGGGTGGAAAAGTTATATTCCCATGAGAATATGGGAAGCTATTTTCTAACTCAATCACAACTTTTACTCTAACTTTTATTTTTTAATTATTTTAAATTTTAAAAAATTCCTCTGAATGTTAAAATCTAACTAAACATATTTTTAAATTGTCCCAAGAATAATATTTCTGGTTATTATATTCTTGAGAATGCGATAAAGCTCTCTAAAAGATTCATTTTGATTCTTTGTTGTTTAAATTTGGGTCAAGATTGCCCTTTCATCAAACCATCTTCTCCCACCCTATTCCTCATCCACCTTATTCTTTTTCAATCTTTCTCATACACCGGATGAAAAAAAAATGAATAACACATGAATCTATAGAAGAAAAAAAAATGAAAAATATGGAGGCTTTTGTGATTGATTTATTATTGTTATTTTTAACTTATAGAATTTGCATTTGCGATTTTGGTGCAATTGTTGTTTAAGATTGTTGATTGATTTCTGATCTAAATTTTTGCATGCACAGGAAGCTTTGATGTTCTAATAGGCTTTGAGGTAGGGCTTTTTACATAGCGGCGGTTAAAATTATCAAATGAGATCATCTCCTCATCCAATCCGTTCTCTTTTGTTCTTTATTGGAATAAAACAAATTTTTAATATGTTGTTTGCATCAAGGAGACAACTTGAAAGCATGAAAAAGAAGATCCAAATAAACTATATTTCATAAGATCCACGACATGAAAATGTCAATTATCACACATGATTCAACGAAATCATCTAATTTTTCACTATACTGGTCGAAATGCATAAGGTGACAAAACCCCTCAATTGTTTTGATAAATCAATGAATCAAGAAAGAGTTCATTGGTTCGATCAGAAACACTCTCACGTATACACTTTGCACTTCTTTCCTTTTAATTTTTATATTTTTTAAATTCTTTAAATATTATAGTGGCAATTCAAAACTGCTACTATGTTAAAATTAATTATTATATAAAACACTAATAACATTAGTTTTAGGTTGACGTAAGGATAACCAGGGGCGGAACCATGTATTGCAGTGGGGGGGCCTTGGCCCCTCCTAAATTTTTTCCAATTATAAAGTTTTTATATGTATATGGTTGTGTAGTTATTTTTATCTAGTATTTTTTTTTGGAGTGTGACAGTAAAAATAAAATGTTTAAGTGATTTATCTGATAAAATAAATTATTTGTGTTAATTATTTAGTATTTTTAGTGTTATTTAACTAAAAAAAATATTTAAGTGATATTTATCTTTTCTATTTTTTAATAAAATTATCATTCTTTTTTATAATCTTTAGTATGGAGATAATATTTTGGTTTTTACATAAATATTTGAATATCATTTATATTTTTAATAGTTTTCCTTTTATAATCTGTTATTGTTATTTTAAAAGTTATATATAATTATATCTGTAATTAAAGGGTTTTATTAGTTTTCCTTTTATATTGATTTGATAAATAAAAGTCCTTTTATTAACCTTTGTCAATGAGACAAACTTACTAACACTATATAAAGAATTGACAATTTGATCATTGAGATAAATCAACAAATATTCTCTCTTTTTATCACTTTTTTTTTACTATATTTTCTTTATTTTTCTCAATTTCTCTCTTTTTTAGCTATTTTTTGTAAGGTTCTACTGTGTTTTTAGTCTTAAGTGTAAGAATCCAAACACACTGTTATGTAAATCTTGAAAAAGTGATTTTTCTTCTTTTACAATGGTTGGTTGACTACTATTATCATAAAAGATAATTTGATAACATAATTTATTTTATTTTAGTAGATTTTCTAAACAAGATTAATAGGACTTTTTCATTAAAAAAAATACAGTTAACATAGATATTGATATTTATTATAAATTCATGAAGATTCTTGATAATGTTTGAAACTGATAACTAAAATTTGTAATCTCAAGTTTTTGAAAATAGATATTTTGTTTGTCTTACATGTAAATATATTTTATATATGCTTTTAAATTATGATTATTTGCATAAATTTGACTTTTTTTTTAAAAAAATTATGATTATTTGCATAAATTTGACTTTTTTTTTTAAATTTTCATAAAATTTAATATTAATATATTTATTGAATAATTTTATAATTGCCCCCCCCCCCCAAGCCTACAGCCCTGGGTGCGCCCCTGAGGATAACATTGATCTAAACTTAAAAGATAAAGAATTAAAATGAATTTTAATAAAAAGATAAAAGATTAAAAATATATTTTAGTCTATTTGTTATATAAAATATTTTAAATAAGTTAAATTTATTATGGGAAGGACAATGAATATTTTGATATTTATTTATCATTATATAACAAAATAGATTTTTTGTTATTGAGAATATGGATATTTTTATTGTAATTTTTTGTTTGAAATATATAATTTTATTATTTAGTTTTTTATATTTGAAAAATACGAGCATCGTTGTAATTAGAGGTGAGAAAGGATAGCAGACATAGATTTAAGGTGTGATTTATGGAAAGATTTGAGATTCGTTTGTCTTTCTGGTGCAGAGATTCTTTTTGTTTAAATAACTTTAACACTTGTTTAATAAGTGATCATAAGAAATATTTGGTTGATTCTACGGTGGAATAGGAAAGCAAATGGTCCATCGGTGCACCATATCTATAACCATTAGATATATATTAAAATAATGAACGGCGGAGATCCAATTTTTTCTTTCAATAAAATGACTAAGCTTATATTTGGAATAATTTGGACAGATTTGTAGATTTGAACCTGAAGTAAGGCATCTAAAATTAAACTTGTAAGTCCTCACTCAAATGATATGTTGAAAAATTTCAGGTTCTTCAATATTGGTACAATTCAATAGTCTCATTCTAATTCTAATTGTCTAATATAATATGATAAAAAGTCATTGATCATACGCAATTGATCCTCCCCACTTTCTCACGCGGCTCTCTGCTTCTTCAGCCTGTGAAATCCATTGGCAACAAATGAATTGAAAAAATAACAGGTTACTTATTTGTAAAAAAGAAGATTGGTAATTTCCATCACCCTAACTCTAACTTAATTGGGACATTTACTTTTGGGCCTTCCTTAAACTCTAGCAGAATTAAATTAGAGAGAGAGAATAATAAATGTGGAAAGTACCAACCTCTTTTTTCCAGTTGGTTATTGAAGTGACGACTATAAGGATTATGGTCTGCAAAACTATGCCTGCAATCATCCCTGACCAAATACCCTGAATTACACAAGCATAAAGAGTAAGAATAAAAAGTACACACTGATACTACAATAATAAATTGCAAAGCTATCTTGAATCTTCACAAACAAACAATTATGATTGATTATGAATCCCTTCTGATAATTGTTGTATTTTATTCTAAAACTGTTGGTATATAATTTCAAGAGAAGGTAGTGATGGTACATCACCTCTGCTCCAAGACCAAGGAGAAATCCCAAGATTATCCCTGCCGGTAATCCAATTACATAGTAGCACCCAATGTTGATGTATGCTACCAGAGATTGCCAGCCAGCCCCAACAGCAACACCTAAAAACAGGGAACACAAAGGCATAAAATAGTAATAATAAAAAAAAAGACAGAAGTTAAATGTAATTCTTTAAATATTTTTAGAGTTATTTTGTAATTAAAATTAAAGCTTCAACTTATTAATTTATGTAATAATGTAATAAAAGTCGAGTTTAATTTTTATATACTGACAGTGTAAAGAGTTTTTATATTGTCAACTAATTAAAAATCATAATTGATATGATTTTTAAGATAATTATTATAAAAGTCAACAAATTTATTATAGATAGTAGTATAAAAACTCTTTACAATATTAGTGCATAGATTATTTAATGATAAAAGTTTGTAATTGTATTAAAGATTACATAAGTTGTTGAAAGGAAACTCCAATTCTAATAAAAAATAACACCAAAAGTACTTAAAGAATTGCATTTAACTAATTTAAAAAAAATGTAATCCTTGATTGGATAATGTAATTTGAGTGTTTCATTGTTTGTGGGACTAACCGGATAGGACTGGTTGAAGGCTGTTTAGGAGTACTGTGAAACCGAGCAAAGCAGCAAGCTTAGTTGTTTCATTGGCAACTGGAACGCTGGTGGTAAACAAGTAGGGAAAGTAATCCTTGGTTGATAGCACTACGATCATGGCAACAACACCTATGGACACTGATGTGATGGAAACCACCCACACTGAAAACCTTGCAGCCTTGAAATCACCAGCCCCAAGTTCATTTGATACTCTCACACTGTATGTCCATAGATTACAATAAGTTCTTCAGAATATTATTCATTAGTCACCCCTATATGATGTCACAACATGATTAGTGAGAAATTATGTATGTCCCAACATGGATTCATGGAAAATCAATCCAAATTTCAAAATCAACTATTCATTAGGTTATAGGAACATAGATTTTTCTATATGAGTTTAATGGTCATGCACTGACAGTTTTATATTGTCATTCAATTACAAATCGTTGATATGATTTTTAAGATAATTATTGTAAAAATCAATAAACTTACCATACATAATAGTTTGTAATTGGGTGGTAGTGTAAAATTATTTTTTACTGTCAATGTATAGTTTTTTTTCCTTTCTATTAGGGAAAGGAACAGAGAGAGATGATCACCTTATAGCAGCATTGAACCCAATCGCAATCATGGCATCCCAACCATTTACGTTCATACTGCAAACATGGAAACAAGTATTAGTAATTGATATTGATCTTAGATTTTGCTATGTTCACCCAATATAGTGGCACTTGGGATGATATGCTGGCATTGACAAAGCAAAGCATTACAAATTCACAAGCTCAGTTTTGAATTGTAACTTTGCAGGCACAGCACAACAGTAGACGCAAACTAGAAAATGACTATCACCTTCACATTGCCCACTAAATTGAAAAGGGCTTAAATATTTTTTTTTTTGTTATAGTCCTTATGTGGTCCTTTTTTATTTCTTTAGTCCTTATTTAAATTTCAATGTTTTTAGTCTTTATATTTTCAAAAAAAAAAAACAATGCATTTTTAATTATTCTCTCAACAAGGATTAGAAACACAATTTTTTTTGTAATTTTTAAAGACTTAAAACAAATAAAATTTAAATAAGAACTAATTAAAAAAAGGGCCAGCAAATATTTTCAACATCTCCAACACAATGAAAAGAAAAGTGCTACTAAACAACTCTTCTAAACACGTTCTATGTTATTAGTTGAATTTTATTGAAAATTATAGAATTCAGCTAATAATATAGCGTGTTAAAAAAATGTGTTAGAAAGTGTTTTTTTAGCATTTATCCTATCAGAATTTGGAAGGAGGGTAGAGAATCTTTTACCAAATAGATATGGCATCAACAGGTATCAGAGGATTTTCCAAACGCCCTGTTATCACCACCAGTATCATCAAATACCAAAACTCCAAGCTGCCAGAGTTCACATTTAACACCATATTTAATTTCAGCAAATATATAGTATACTAATCAAGTCCAATGCAAAATGAAGTTAGCTAGAGAAATTAAATACCATAACATAACAGCTGAAGCCAAAGAAAGCTTCACAAAACCAAACAAGTCCACAAATGCTAGCCATGTAAATCCACTCCATGCTCCATCTGACTTAGTGATGAAAATGTACAATAATTGCGCAATCACAATCACCCACCATGATGCGTTAAGAGTAATTGCTGCTCCAGTTAGGCCCCATCCCAGTTTCAATATAAGAAGCCAACTAATAAATGTGTGCAGCACCAAAACAGATGCTGATACCCATAACATCACCAGCACCTTCCTCTGTGCCTGTAAGAACTTTTGGATTGGAAAGTTTAAAGCGTATGCAAACAACTGTGGTATCATCCACAGTGCAAAATTTCCTACAAAAATTAAGTAGAACTAAATAAATATAATGTGCTCATAAATCATAATAATTGTAATAAAATGAAATTTTAAACTGTAAAGTGTAAACATTTCACATTTTTCTTAAACTTACGGATGCTTTAGCAAAGTATAGTTTTCTTAGGAGTCAGTTAGGAGTGAAGTTCCTTATAAATTTTTTTAGTTTATTCCTGATTTTATTGTTGTTCCCTTGTTAGCGGATGCTTCGTCCACGGTATATCCTCGTGGCTTTTACTTTGTAACATCTCTTTTTCTCAACAACCAAAAAATAAATAAATTTCTAAGCATGCATCCTAAAAGTCTTTAGCTTAGTTTAAAAAATAATTTAAACTCTGTCAAAAAAAAAAAAATTAAACAAGAGGGAGAGAAAAATACTAGAAGAATAGAATATGTTTTCCAAATGACTCATAAATAGAAAAAAAAAATGCATAAAATTTCTTGTGTTTTACCTATTGCCTATATACTTTTTTTTACTTGATTTTTTTACAAAAGTGATAACTGACATATATGATTTTTACAATTATTTTTTATTTGATTTACGACTTCTGCTTATTTATTTATTACATAGGATAATATAAACTTTTAAAAATTCATTACAAACCAAATTAATCACATCATGTCTATACCAATAACATGATAATAAAAAAAAAATCACATCATATACAATGAGCAAGAAAAGGGAGAAAGAAAAGAAAGAAATTCAACATACTCTTTTTATTGTTTTCCTTTGCCTGTAATTATAAAAAAAATTGAATTAAAAGTCGTGATTCAATAATTAAAAAATTAATTATAAATCATATATATGTCAGGTATATTTTTAAAAAGTTTTTAGAAAAAAATTAAAGCTGTAGATGATAATTATGATTTTTAATTTTATTATTAAAAAATAAAATATAAAAGTAAAGTCATTAATATTATTAAAAAAATTTATTTATTTTATCATTTCTGTTTTTAGTAACCTTATTTTATATTTAAAGCAACAAGTTGTTGTTCACATTTACAATTTCCATTTAAAAATCGTCATTCACAATAACTTACTGGAGTACTCTATTTAAAAAATTTATTTTAATTCTACAATGTTTAAGTAGTTTCGAATTAAAATTATCCAATGCTATAAAAAAAGTCTCATTCTCATGTAGTAGTAGGTTTTTTTTTTTTTTTGGAGAGAAAACATGTATATATTAACTGTTCTTACCAAATTTTGGTAAGTCTTCCGGTGTGATGGCTCTGCTGGGATCTCCTCCGTGACTGGTGGGGGTGTACTTGCAAAGACACTCCGACGCTCAAGTTAGAGGCGCAGAGGTAGGAGACAGGTATCACAATTGAGATTAGAATTTCGTACCTTGATAGGAGTGAATTGCTTTGTATTTATAGAAGGTAAATAGATAGATTTGATAGGGTTATTTTCCTATCAAATCTTATCAAATCTCATTGATTATGATAGAGATAGGTTTATCTTCTATCATTATCTTTTATCTTAATCTTTGCGTATCTTATCTTTTAGTAAGATATACTTTCCGTTATAAACTGCTTTGGTCTGAGTCTATCTTCATTTACTCGGCCGGTTTTGACTCGGTGTCGGGCCGAGTCCGAGTAGTACAGGAAGCTCCCTTGTTCCTGCTTCGTGAAATCTTGTTCGACCTTCAAGATTAGGAAGCTCACTTGTTCCTGCTCCGTGAAATCTTGTTCGACCTTCAAGATTAATTCTTGGAATTACATTCTTCTCATTAGGACCAGCACCATCTTCTTCATCCCCCGCTACGCTAAGAAACATGGAACGCCCACCGTGGGGCTCGAACCCACGACCACAAGGTTAACATGGTTGAGGAAGACGGCAACCAGCACGAGTTCAGAATGCTAAAAGATGAAGTTCAGAGGATGAAGAGGTGCATGAGAGAAGTAGGATGCATGTTTCTTAGCGTAGCGGGGGATGAAGAAGATGGTGCTGGTCCTAATGAGACGAATGTAATTCCAAGAATTAATCTTGAAGGTCGAACAAGATTTCACGGGAGCAGGAACAAGTGAGCTTCCTAATCTTGAAGGTCGAACAAGATTTCACGAAGCAGGAACAAGGGAGCTTCCTGTACTACTAGGACTCGGCCCGACACCGAGTCAGAACCGGCCGAGTAAATGAAGATAGACTCAGACCAAAGCAGTTTATAACGGAAAGTATATCTTACTAAAAGATAAGATACGAAAAGATTAAGATAAAAGATAATGATAGAAGATAAACCTATCTTTATCATAATCAACGAGATTTGATAGGAAAATAACCCTATCAAATCTATCTATTTACCTTCTATAAATACAAAGCAATTCACCCCTATCAAGGTACGAAATTCTAATCTCAATTGTGATACCTGTCTCCTACCTCTGCGCCTCTAACTTGAGCGTCGGAGTGTCTTTGCAGGTACACCCCCACCAGTCACGGAGGAGATCCCGGCGGAGCCACCACACCGGAAGACTTACCAAAATTTGGTAAGAACATTAACTGATAGAGGCTGTGAATGCCTTTATATCATGATCTACAAAGGGCTGGATTTGAGGGGAACCTCCTCAATCCAAACAGAATCAACAGTGGAAAAAGCATTTCTAACTACTAGTTAGTACATGCATTTATCGCATGATTTATGATGTATGCATGATTACACAGCGCACTGTTGAAATTTAGGGGGAAATAATGGCCAAGGCCCAAGAGGACTGTGGGCCACATAAAACGATAATGACAAGAGAGTTACTTTCTGCACACCATAAATTGCTTCCTGTACCAATCTATAATGTTTTTCGAGCAAATTACAGTAACACTTTTATATTTTACTCTAATTACACATGTACCCCTCCTTTTTTAGACATTTCTTTGGCACCCCTCTTTTTTCGAGCAAATTACAGTAACACTTTCTGTTAAATTTTTTAAAGTGAATTACATTTATATCCTGTCCATTTTTACGAAAATCCAAAATTACCCTTCTTCACCAAACTTGGAGAACAATCCCTCAACTTATCAGCCGAATAATCCTCTCCCACCTTCTCCCACGAAACCTTAAAAAATATTCCAGGTGGCCGAGGACGTTGAGTATGGCTCAGGCGCTTTGTGAGCTTCAGTTGGATCTGCAAAATGGGTCACCCCATGTTGTTGTTGTGTTGGGAAACTCAGAAGGTGAGAGTGAGGGATTCATCCCCAAAACACCAGCTGCTAAAGAGCCCCGGAGAAAAAAAGGTTTCAACAAAGGGCATGCTTTTAAGAAGAAATTAGAAATATATTCCCTCCAGTCCTTTTTATAAGAAACAAGTTTTAGTGTAAATTACACTAAAATTTGTTTCTTATAAAAAGGACCAGAGGTAGTAATTGGAAGTTGATGGGAATTTGCAAATGGACCTCATGCCTGCTTCATGTTCAAACACAGCTTGCTTCCATAATGGTGATTTAGTTGATGGAATTGAGAGTTTTTTTGGCAAAGCGATGCGGACTTGGGTATAGAGTAGGTTATATAATAGAACTAGCGTAGACCATTGTTGAAGGCAAAATTCAATTAGGCGAGTTTGAAGAACTAGCACAGATAATGTGTCTTTTTAGTGTTCTTCATTGTTCTTGAGTGAGTAGAACACTTTTTTTATCCTTATTTAATTGTTTGATGCTTATAATATTGTTAACAACTTTTGGTATGGGGGCCTTTTCGGAAGAAAAAAATTCTTAAAAAACATGTGCCTATCATGTGACCTCAAATACAAATGGAATTAACACCATTAAGGGAAGAGGGGGTGCCATCGTAACGGGAACTAAAAAGTTAGGGAATTTTCTGTAGGATAAAAAAAAGGAGGAGGTGTATGTGTAATTAGAGTAAAATATAAGGGGTGTTGCTGTAATTTGCTCATGTTTTTATTTACCTTTTGGATTGACAAATCTAGAAGTCACCAATTTGGAATATAATTTTACATTTCAAATTACCTAATCCAGAAGGTAAATAAGGCACATGAAGTAATTTTTTAGGTGCACGAAGCAACTGCCTAATGACAATGGCCAAGAATAGCATAGCAAAATAAAAATGAGTATCATAGACGATTTTGGTACTTTATTTTTTTATCAATTTAGTTCCTGGACTTTAGAAAAATAGTTGTTTTCATCCCTTCAGATAATTTTCACCATGAGAAGGGACGAAGACTATTTTTTTTTTATTGTAAAGTTCAAGAAGCAAATTGATTAAAGTTGAAGTTCGATTATTAAAATCATTTCATTGAAAACACACAGACTAGAAATATATTTTACCTAATTTAATATATGACTTAAATATGATTTTATTTATTATAAATATGTATACCTTTCTTTTAAATATGAAATTATTTATTTTGGTTATAAAAAAAGAGTAAATTTTAATTTTAGTCATTGAAAAACTTTTTTTCTTGATTTTTATCCCTTCAAAATAAAATAAAAAATACTATTTTTAATGCCCATTATTTATTTAAAGTAAATAAATAACATCTATTTCATGGATATAGAAACTTATTTAAAGGTGTTACATGCTAATATGACACTGCAAATATTAGTGTGTACTATCTAGGAGGGTCATTTGACCTTCTATTAAACTCATAAACAATTAATAAACATTACATAATAGTAGAAATTAAAAATAACGATTTCAAATTCTTAAGAATGAAAACCATTTTTTATTTATAAAAACTAAAATAAAAAACCGTTTATTTTACATTTACTTAAACTAAAGCATATTTAAGCTCTTAATATATTGAAATAATTTAATTTTGATAAACTATCATTTTCATATACTATCGTCGCACTGGTTCTCACTTGCATTTTAATTAAATTTTAACACGTGATTAGATAGTAGTGTTTACAAGTAAAGAAGATCACTAGTATGACACTTTTCAAAACATTCATTTTATTATTAAAAAAACTATTAAGATTCATATATTGCTAGTATTTATTCTCCTAAAGTAAGTTTAGAATGATTTGAAGTGATTAGAGTCTGTTTAACTCAATTAATTGAGTAAAGTGTATAAATTATTATAAATTTCTTAATACCTGTCTGTCTTCGATTTTTACACATAAAAAAAGAAGTGAAGTATAGAACTGACCAGCAGCATTTGCGATCTCAGCAGTCTGTCCAAAGAGCTTCAAGATGGGAGGTGACCAAATATAAAGAGGTAACATAATAAGGGCAGTAGTGAGCAAGATGACCCATGATCTTTGCATGTACACACCCAACATCCTGATCTGACCCGCACCATATGCTTGCCCACACAAAGTCTCCAAGGCACTCCCCATTCCCAACTGATCTCAACAACAACAACAACAACAACAACAAAAAAAATTACAAAATAATCCATCAATTTCACATCTTAATTAATTAACACTTCCAAATAATTATTTTTTTTCATTTTCTGTATAAATATTTGAAAAGAAATAAAATAAACTCAGAGTAGTTTTTATACTTATTAATAAAAAAAATATTTTCTTAAACAGATCATCAGCTAAGTAAGTCCGAAGAAAATGTTATTCTTAGAAAAGAAAATACAGTATTGCATAGGACACATTTAAATAACCTCAGTCCCTAGTGTATTTTGTGTGTGTGTTTATTGTTGCCACCTGTTAATTAATAACCATTAAACAATTACAGCTGCTCTGTTTGCTGCTTCCTCACAGCTCAACATAACATCGTGCATCTTATTTAAGTCCCCACCACGTGCTTGTGCTTCACAAGATGCAAATATTGTTTCAATCGGCACCGACACTTCAAACCTCCCAATATTATACTAGCAATGAAAACTAAATAAATATCAATACTCAACTGTATTTTCCGGCAATTTTTTACTTTTCTTATTTTATAATTAAACTAATTTTATGAAGACGATAACTAAATAAGTAAATATCAGTACTCAACTGTATTTTCCGGCAATTTTTAACCTAATTTATAATTAAACCAATTTTATGAAGACATTTATTTCGTAAAAGAATTCGTGCTAAAACCTTTGGTACAATTCAGCTTTGCTGAATAAAAGATATAACTTTGCTTCTCACTAGGAATGCAGATCCTCTGCACTTAAAATATGAACTGCAGGGGATCCCATTCCTTCCCAATATGTTCTGCGCATTTTTTAACTCATTTAAGTTTTAACAAAACACATGCCATAGACATCAACGCATGAACTTAACATCTATATAATATATGCCATGGACATGAATGAGTACATGACCCAACAACAATCCAAGAGTTTGTTTAAGCTATTAAATAAAAACGTCAATGATTTTATATTGATTTCTCAAAAACCTCTGCCTTCTTTGCTAATGAATTTAGAGTAAATACTCTATGCATGGATAGTACAAAGAGCTTTTATATTATCATTCAACTACAAATAATTATGTATGAAATTTATTGATTTTTACAATGATTATCTTAATAGTCACGACAATGATGATTTCTGATTGGTTGACAGTTTATATCGAATTAAACTGATGAATTGAATCAAAACCAAAGCATCAAATTTCTTCATGACATGATTTTCAAACAAACGTGAAGACAATTAATTGAGTAAAACAAAACAAAGTTCGAGTACCATGACTCCAAAGGCGAGGCCAGCAATAACAGAGTTTTCAACTGAAACTGCTGCAAGATCAAGGTCACCAACTTGGCCAGCAAATGTTTGAGTGAGTGCACCAAGTGAGTACTGACATACAGAGGTGAGGATAGCAGGGCCTGCTAGTTTCCATAGCTTCGTAGACTCAAACCCGAATCTCTTAACAACAGAGTTTGGTGTCTTCTCCTCCTCAACATTAGTAGAGTTGTCAATGTTTTCTAGCAAAGGAGAATCCATTGGCATGGTTAGTAGGTTACTTGGCACTGAATGAGAGACCTACTTACTTGTGCTACTAATATCGATTTCAAATACCCTTTTTTTAAAAACGATAATTTCAAGTGGCCTTTGAATTGACAAAGATTGCTATTGCTATTGCTTTAGCTTATTATATATGTTGGAAATGAGAAATCGGGTATGCATATGGGAATGGTGTGTTAAAATATTTGTTGTGGATTAGTATCAATCAATAATTATTATATTATCTTTTAGTATCATCAATCGATAATTAAATATAAGATAATTATCTTATGTATATTACGGATATTTTGGATTGGATTATGATAAGATTAATCCTGTGATGGATTGAATCAATCATTTAGTAGATAGTTCATTGAGAGGTCCCTACCTACTGCTAGGAAATTATAAATTTGCTATCCCATTAAGCAAATTTACCAACTCTCTCTGACATTCAAATTCTCTTAAACAATCTCCTAGAAAAGTGGGCAGAAATCCTCTCAAAAGTATTTTAAGGGTTTCTTCCGGTAAGCAATTCTCATGAAGATGAATGCGAATTCAGGTTAGTATTTGATAACCTTCTTAAGTTTTATCACTATAATCACATGCTATAATTTGTATCTATCTACGTTGTTTATACAATTTTCCATCATGGTGAGCGAGGAAGAGGTGAAGGCACGAGTTGCAATTAATGTGTGAAAGGCGGTTGGTATGGTATGGTATACTTAACACATACATATATAGTATTGAAAGAAAGAAATATACTTAACACATACTCACGTACTTTTATTTTATTTCTATTTTACTTTTTATTATATTATTTAAAGTTTAATGACGATGCACTGATAGTGTAAAAAAAATTTTACACTGTCATTCAATTACAAATTATCATTGGTATGACTTTTAAGATAATTTTTTAAAAGTCAATAAATTCACCATACATGATGGTTAGTGATTGGATGACATTGTAAAGAATAACTTTTTTTTCTATTATTTATCATATTTATTATTTTTTTTTATCTTTATTTACTTTCCACTCCAATTCACCAATCAATGAATATCACTATTTGACTTGACCTATGTGAATAATAATGTCGGCAAAGCTGGTCAATATGGAAACAATTAGGGGATTTTTGGTAGGAAAGAAATTTTTTCATACCTGGAAATGATGATTCCTAGGAATCATGGTTCCTGAAAATGGTTAAAATATGTTTGGTTAGTCATAGTATGTTTCTTGGGAATTAAAGTTTCTTATGTTTGGTTACGGTATAACTTTCCTGGGTATATAAGAAAATTTTGCAAATATACCCTTTATTAAAATAACTTCATTAATATAATAATATTATTATGAACTATCATATTAGAGGTTGAATTATAATATTATAATATAATAATACAAAAGATGAAATAATAAATAATGAGATAAACTTAGATAATAAAATAGTTGGGATCTATGTTTAAAAAAAGATAAAGATAAAAAATTACAAATTTTAAAATTAATATTTTTTTCAAAATTAAAGAAAGATAGAATCACGTGGATAAGTGCAACGTTCAACAATGGAGATAAACTTATAGATAAAGATGAATCCCTAGATGAGGATATTTTGTACTTTAAAAAAGGGGTAATGTAGTCTTTTCATATTATTAAAACTTTCCCTCTAGTCGGGAAAGTTAGATTCCCACCTCCTCCTATGAAAAAATTCGTGGAAAACTGATTAAAAAACATTCACAAGAAACATCATTTCCTAGTAATCTTATTTTTTTAAAATAAAAATCAAACATGAGAAACTAACCTTCCCAACCTAACATTCCTAGGAATCTAAAAATTTCTCCTCTACCAAACGACCCCTTAAGGTAAAATATGTTTTTAGTCCATGTACTTTCAGAAAAACTTGATTTTAGTCTCTCTCTTCCAATGGTGTTAATACTGTTAACGAAAATACAGTTTTCGGTGACTATAAACTGCCAATAAATACATATTCTTCATGTATTTAAACTCAACATTACTGGCAACTAAAAATCGCTACAGATTATTAAAAAATAGACTCAAACTCAACAAGAAACTCGTTTTTTCCATTACCGACGACACATTATTTGTCTATTTTTTTAATAATCTATAGCGGTTTTTAGCCGTTAATGATGTTGAGTTTAAATACATGAGGAGTGTGTATTTTGTGGCAGTTTATAACCACCGAAAATTGTATTTTCATTAAAAGTATTAACTCCATTAGATGAGAGGGACTAAAACTAAGTTTTCTGAAAGTACAAGAACCAAAAACATATTTTACCCAAACAATTATCTACCTGGGATTTGCTTAAACCAAGCTAACAAAATGCTAACCTTTTAGAATGCATTTGGGCTACACTTCAATTGAACGTAACCTACGTTTGGATCCAATAATGTTGTTACTTCTCCATTTTGTGCATTAAAATGTGCAAACCGACGTTTGGTGACTCTCAAAATGACCATCCAAACATGTACTTAGCCACATGGTTATGGATTTATAGGATATTTATGACAATAATATCCCATAAATACTAGATAACCACGCCCATACAAAAAATCAGGTCACCTCACGTTCCAGTAGCATCACTCACGTCACGGTTCCCACATTTACACATATAATTCCCAATAACTTCCTCCCCACAATTAATACCCCAAACCTCAGATGATAACCACCCCATACTAGCCACTATGACACATACCAGAGCCTACTTGATCAACAAAGTTATCCACGAACAAAGGATGGTACATTCCACCAGAGAATTTATGAAGCATGCACATATAGCTTGCAGAGAAGATCTCGCAGCCCATAATTCCGACCCAAGGCATGACTTGATACCAGATATATTATTATCATATATCTAATTTCTCCTTTTATATTATTTTCATTCCATTTTTCATCACATCATTTATTATAATCTATAAATTTATTTTTCTTTTTCTATTTTTTCTCTTTATTTCTCTTTTATTTTCCTCCACCCATTTGAGTGTATGTGGAATATTTTTCTTTAACTTTCAGGAGTTTAATTTAGTGTTTAACTCACATTTTTTTTAAGGTTTTTTTCTTCTTAATTATACGTTCTACCAAACACATTTTGTGAAAATTATTAAATTTTTAAAAATAAAAAAAAGAAAGAAAAAGAAACAACTTTTTAAAAATAAGTTGGATGAAAAGAACTTATTTTTTTAGCTTTAAATAACATTACATTTCCACCCTCCCCCTCTCCGAATCTTATCTATCTCTAGGAGTTTTACTTCTACTGGATCATCTCAGTGTCTTCGTTTTCCTGCTTAAAAATTCGTTTAACGTCAATATTATATTTTCTCTCTTTTACCAACCATATGTTAAAGCAAATTACTTTTAAAGTAAATTACACGGATCTCTCTAAAATTTACTTTTATTACACATAGTATTCCTATATTTTTTAAATTACTTTGAGTATCTCTAAGGGGGATCATTGTAAGATTTTTTAAACCTAAGAGGGGACTCTATGTAACAATTTACGCCTAAGAAAAGGGTTGTTATAATGAAAACCAAAAAATTAGAAAATTTTCTGTAGGGTTCAAAAATAGAGGAGTATCAGATGTAATAAAGACAAATCTCATGGAGATCAATGCAATTTACTCTTACTTTTATAATCGGCGTAAATAAGTGTCATTACTATGGTACTCCCTCCATTTCAAAATTTTGGATGTTTAAAGTTTTTACACACAAATTAATAAATATTTAATATATGCATATTTAGACTAAATTATCCTTATTTATTATTTTAGAATTTTTTATACCATTTTCAACCACTTCATTTATCCTCCTATGAAAGTACCTTGCAAAACTCATCAATAGTCTACTAAAAAAGTATTAATTACTCATCTACATACAAGGATACAATTGAAAAAGATTGCACAATTACATATTGAAATTTTAAAACAATCAAAATTTTGGAAGACTAAAATACCCAAAGTTTTGGAACCGGAAGGATTACTAAATAGTAGATACAATTATTAAAGTAGATTAAAGGTCTAATCTTCTATCTTGTCCTCTTCATGAGAAAAAGAAATCACATCAAAACCAAAGTAGATACGCTACGAAATACCTAATCCTCTGAACAGCGTTGCATCATGAACACGTAATAATTTTCAATTCCACGATTAATATCTGCAACTCCCGACATCAAAGGCCGGTCCCAACAGAAAGAAAAAACACATTAGAGACAAATATATAGAACTCATGCCTATAATGACCAAATATCATTTTTTGCCACCTGTAATCAATTGAAAATATCAATTGATGGTACCACTGTCTCTTTAAGTCTAGTTTGCTAAATGTAGTTTAGAGAATAATGTAGAACTTTAAAAATCACAATAAAAAATAAAATAAAACTTCAAGTGAGATGAATAGGGGAGAAATTATTAGATAGTTATGAATCATTGCATGTCTATAGTTTCGACCAAGTGACACATATTCAATTAAGTTTTTCAATTTATAAGAAAGAATTAACAACAATGTGTTATATGAAGATTAATCAAAGTCCTAAACCATCTAATAATTTTTTGATCAGGAACAAATCTGCAAAAGGAGGAAAATATATTTTTAAGTATGGAAACTCATGTTAGAAACTCAAGTTAATGATATTGTTGTTAAGTTTATCATGCATCATAATCATAATTTTCATACCATGAATAATTAAATT
The DNA here is from genome assembly GCA_026413185.1 of Pueraria montana var. lobata. Classification (NCBI taxonomy): domain Eukaryota; kingdom Viridiplantae; phylum Streptophyta; class Magnoliopsida; order Fabales; family Fabaceae; genus Pueraria; species Pueraria montana. The sequence continues at coordinate 2,609,372 of CM048646.1, read as the reverse complement.
AAATGATCGTTACATGAATTAGCTAAGCACCAACTTAAAGGGAGGTGTTGGCATGGAGCTATAATGGAGAATTTCATGGAGATATGACAGATATTCTGTTTTTAATTATTTGTTTCCTTATGATAATGGGATCTCATTGATGTTTGCCTATTTCTTTGTATCGTAGTTATTAGTTTTCAGATATAGTTCCCCCGACTTAGGATCTCAGGTTCGCCACTGTCTGTGGGAAGATGATGCTACAACGGGGTGAAGTTGTCGTTGCCATGGATTTGCAGGAAGAATGCTGCAAGAAAACTATTCATGATCTGCATGCATATGTCTGTTAGCTAGGTGGTAACATACTGTGAACTATGTACTGTTAAAAAGACCAAAAGAAAGAAAGATAATTTTTATAAGTGTTGCTTCCAATCAGTTAAACCTCAAGCTTAGTTTAGCTAAGAAAAATATACTATAAAGCAAGCGTTAGCATCAGTAGAAATTTCAACGGGTGGTGAAGTCGCTAATCACTAGAATTCAAGCCAATGGATTTGTTTGTCGCCTTGTTTGCTATAATTAATGTAGCATACTATCATTTTAGAGATATACCCTTGTGTGTACGACTAGTGAGTCAACATTAAGGTAAAGTGGACCACAAAAAAGGGTACATATCATGTAAGCATAATAAATATAAGGGTTAATTATGTTTTTAATTCCTGAACAAAAAATTGACCAGCCTTAGTCCATGATGTTTTCATCTGTCAATGCTTTTAGTCCCTGCCGTTAAAAGTTGTTGTTAAGTGATAATGTGGCGTAAATTTTATTATTATTTAATTGCATTTTCCGGCGGTTCATTTTCTGGCTGTTAAAAACCGCTAGAAAAATGCATGATAGAAGTGTTTAAAACAAATCAAACAAATTCTAACGGCTAAAAATGGCCAGAAATCGCTTCTCCTCTTTTCTTCGTTCCTGATAACTCTTATCTTTTCCCTTACTCCATTACTTATCACTGAAATTAACACATATCCAGTTATTGAAATTCAAGAAAAATCAAAACTTTAAACAACAACAACTAATTGAAAATTTCTAAAGATTAAAGATTTGCTGCTGAAAGGTGTGATATTTGGACAATTGGCTAAAGCTATTATGAAGATGATTTCCAAAAGAACAACCTCGGAATAACTTTAACTTTTGCGTTATTGATATATTTAATAAGAAAAAAAATAGAAAACAAGAAAAAGAATTGTTATCTGGAAACAAAAAAACAAGTTGGGAATGAATTACCTCTCCAACTGCGGCAGAGGGTGTATAATCAAAATATTTCTCTTTAAACTAATCGGGACTCCTCTCTTCAAGAAATCTGCAGAAGCCCAATTGAGGAAACCAAAAAACAAAAACAAAAAAAATAAAATAATTGGAGTTACCAAGGATGAAAGACCGAAGCAAGGAATGACGCTAAGGTATGCTTCACCGAGTGCCAATCTTGTTCGTAAACTCCGTTAACTGAGAAGTACACAACGTAGGTGTCTTGTGCGATTTTTATGAGTTGGGGTGCCTTGCTTCAGAATTCAGATTCTCGGGTTTGGGATCGAGTGAAACAATGGAATTTGGGAAAATTAAAGTGAGAGATACATAATTTCAAGAATGAGACATGTAACATCCTGAAATTTAATATGATTTAAAAGATTAAATTGTTATGAGATTTAGTATAAAAATTATTAGTATAAGAATTTATTTGAATTAAAATGATTGAATTATTATGATATAATATGATATTATATTTAGAATGTTGTATCATGATATGTTATTTGAATTGATTATGATATTATTTTATTTGGATTGAAATCTTATCTTAGTATATTATATTGTCTGCAATGTTTGTATTATGATATAATAACTTTGATTGAGATAATTAAATTAAAATATTGCTATTTAGTTACTATATATTAAATATTATCAAGTTAAATAATTATTTTATCAATAATAAGATTAGGTGATTAATATAAGAATTGTTAAGATTATCAAACAACTACAAAAAAATGCAAAAGATAATTAATATTATATATCTAGTTTAGATAAAATATTCATTATATATAATTTGAATTGGTCCTCGATAACGATTTAAATCTTATCATGTTCTATCTTAATGTATCTTGAAAGAAAAGAAAATAGTAGATAATGCTAATAATGAGATAAATCTAGATAATAAAGTAGAAAAAGGTAAAAAAAGATTTGATAAGCCAAATCTGCTAAAATAAATCTTATGCTATTTAATCTTAATCACGTACAACTGCATTTATATAAGGATAGACAGTTTCCTTTCCTAGAATTACATAGTTGGTCTCTTGAGAAATAGGAAATTAGTAAATTGTTTGAGAATTGAGAAGGAAGAAATAGAGAGGATCTTGTTGACGCAGTAGATAGAGAAGAGGAAGAATAAACGAAAAGTGAAAATTACTTTGCTTCAAGAGGTGAGTAAAACATCTTTTTAAACACTCCATGGTATATTTTTGAAAGATATAATTTTGGGGTTCAGTGGAAAGTTCGGGGCTAGCGAAATTTGGATTTTTTTTAGTGGAATTATATGTTATCGCTAATGTGTGTTGCGTGTAATTTATGGATGATTGTGAATATTTTGTTTATACGAAATATTGGGTGCTGCGATAATTTTGTTCCTAGACATTTTGTGAAATCCCGTGACTGTTTCATTATTCCGTGTGCAAATTGAATGTACTAAATTAGGAATTAGGTGATAGACTGATAGGTGTTCTAGCAATAGCAAGAAAATTAGATGCAGTGGTTAATCTTGAAATTTGTCAAAGACCTTGCCATGTTATATAAATATATAATCATTGAAGCTACGTGAGATTCAGGGTTGCATCTTGGTCATTCCATGTATATATAGAATTAAATTTATAATGATCGAAGGCTGTATTGTTCCTGCTACTCTCGTGAAAATTGATTGAGTTAGAAAACCTCACTTCCATGTACTTATATGCACTGAGACACATTATTTGTTTTCAAAGTATTTAGGGAATTAACGTGGTGGCTAAATCTTGATTTGGGGTAGGAACTTTGCCATGTTACTAAATATAAGAAACTAACCTTGGAGTTACTTACGTGAGGGTAGGGGTAGAGCATTAAGTATATATATTTATATATATAATAATATAACAAGTATATATATTTATGTGTTTTGCTTATTTGTGTATGTTGTATTGTTTTATATTATTGATTGATCTTTATGATGTTATAATGTGGCTATGGTTTGATCACGAAAATTAATATTCTGTTGGAGTTTGAGAATTAAAGTGATAGTAATAAGAGATTACATATTTCTTTATTATTGTGAGAGTTAGTCATTACCTTCTGGTAGGGGATGACGGTGTACATTCTATTATGGGAATAGGATAATAGATACCTCCATCTGGGATGGGGATGAGATTTATGATAGATACCTCCATCTGGGATGGGGAAGAGAATTGAGATACCTCCATTTGGGATGGGGAAGAGATTCAGATACCTCCATCTAAGATGGGGAAGGCAGTGGGACGCCATTGCATGGATATGAGCTCATAGACCTTTTACGAATCTAAGATCCACACCGGTTCTAGGAACCAAAGAGTCTAGTCTAGTGATTCTGGGAATCACTAAGTTGTGTTTGTGATATCTATTTGAATGTATTGAGGTGTTAATTTTATTTATTGAAATATTTACCTTAATGAGAATGATATGAGTGTGATTTGTGGTTGTCTTAATTTGACTTCTATTGGAGTATATATATATATATATATATATATATATATATATATATATATATATATATATATATATATACAATATTTTATTTTAAATTATTGCGGGTACCATGGTTGAGTTTTCTGGATTACCGCACCGGCTGAGAACAACACTATTTACGAACCTTTTTAGAACTTGTTTTATTCACTGAGATTATTATCTCATTAAAAGTGTTGTTTTCAGAGTACGAGGAAGAAACTGTAGAGACGACGGAGACTTGAAGGCTTAATTCTTTTAGTTATATTTTGGTTAGTACCTTTTAGAATAAAGGGTCGAATGCGGTTAGTTCCGCCACTCTTTTAGATGCCCATATTTGAGAATAATGTTTTTATATATGTAAGGATTTATTTATCCAATCTTATTTTATAAAATTTGAGGTATTTCAGACCATTGTATTTTCAAAAAGTTTATATTAGTTATGTTTTAAAGAATATTTTACTATGGATTGTTATTGTAACGAAGGGCGTTACAAGACACAAGTTCAGAGAAAAACGCAGAGTGAGCATAATGGACGTGCGCCGCAACTCCACACTTGTCATCGCAACTGATCTATTAGTTGACGATTTCCTCAAACCCAAAGCCACATACATCAACTGTTGTTCCGCGCCGCCAATTGCTTCTAGCTCACTTACTCGACGACCACCGCTGCACTACGCGAAACTGAACTAGGTATATTGTTTGCGACGTTGATGCGGTTTGAAATCGGAGAGATCAATTAGGCTTCTAAGGTTTGAAACAATTGGGTTCTTTATCTTAAATTATTTTGATTTAAATATTGTACTGTTGGTTTGCGATGTTGATGATGGGGTTTCTAGGATTTTTTATTTGATTGTAGGTACGGTGACAGTGATGCTGGAATTTGACGAGGGGAGAGGATCAAATGAAAGGGGACAATAATAAAAGGGGGGGAAACAATTTCTGGCAGTATTTAGCCGCTAGAATTTGTTTGATTTGTTTTAAACACTTTTGTCAAGCATTTTTTGGCGGTTTTGAACCGCCAGAAAATTAACCACCAGAAAATGCAATTAAATAATAATAAAATTTATGCCACATCATCACTTAACAGCAACTTTTGACGGCAGGGACTAAAAGCATTGACGAATGAAAACATCAGGGAATAAGACCGATCAATCTTTTGTTCAGGGACCAAAAGTGAAAACTCAAAAAGTTTAGGGACTAAAAACATAATTAACCCTAAATATAATTAAAGCATAGTAAAGACTTCTTCAACTCCCATCCACCGGGGGGGAATGCACGTTAAACTCCTTGCCTATTGTTTGGTTGGGGGAAATAGACAACACTCAAGAGAGGTGACTGGTGAGAGATTTTTATAAAATATATTGTTTTGTTGAAATTTTAAGAAAAAAAAGGTGAGATGAAGGAAATAAAATCTCTTGTTATTCAATTTTTGTTTCCCTCCAATAGAGGAAGAGTTTGAGGGAAATAAAAGAAATTTAAAACATTTCAAGTATATTATTGACTAAAATACTTTTATCTATATTTTAAAATTCAAAATTATAAAGGTATAGGAATAAATTAATTTTTAAAATATATTTCCTCTCCTTGTGAATCAAATAAGAAAAAGGATATTTATCCTCCTCTCCATTAATAGTGTATTTGATTTCATGTTTCAGATGTGATTTCTCACATTTAGGATGTGAGAAGCTAATAATTATAGCTTCCACATTCCAAACATGAATCCTTTTTCTTGAATCCTTTTCCAAACACACTCTAAGGTTCCAGGTAAATAATTTCAGCTCGTCCTGAGGCTCTCCTAAACCGCAACAGTTCTTTCATGAGTTCTGATCCAACGTTTGCAACAGGCTTCACAGTCATCCTTTCTAGCACAGGAGAGTATAGAAGTAGAAAGTTGATAAAATCTAACTCGGGTTTGATACCAGAGATGCCATCTATCTTCACATATCGCAGTTGCATTACTGGACAAGTAAAATAGACATCTTCCCAACAATAGGTGTGTGTTAACAGAACAGTCTGCTCCTCAGGTCGAGCCTACATGCAATCACAATTCACAATTGCAACAATCTTAGAAACTCCCAAGACTAGATCCAGAACTTGAAGAAACCACACAAATGCACAAAATTAATCTAATTTGGAAATTCTAGAAGAAAAAAAAAACAAAATCAGTATGTGAAACAGCAAAACAGTAAGCAAAGACAAGTCAGTGAGTCACACTAAACTTATAATGAGTACTCACCAATATTTCTAGTTCTTGTAGATTAGGCGAGCTTCTTAAGAGGCAAAGAGCAGCTGAAATTTCCTTCAAATCATTGAAGTTTATTCGTATGGAAAGATAACTTAGATCAAAGCATGGTCTTGGAAGCTTTATTGGCACAACCCCCACTGCCAAATACTGGAGCGGAACCAAGAAACAGAAGAATGGCTCAAATCAGTAATGTATTTAATACTTGCATACGAATAAAGGCATGCACATAAGTGTGGTTTGTTTGTGGGTAAAAAAACCAGTATTAGGGCATTCCTAGTTTAATTCAACATTCAAATGATCAAGAAATTGACATATTACTCACAGAAACTAGAATAATTGCTTTGGCAAAGTGAAGCTATGGGCATCGTACCTTTAAAAAATAGCTTTGAACCTCTAGCCTTTGCACGTGTGGCAGATGAACAAAAAATTTGAGCAAATTGCTAGAGCCTCCATGCAGTCTACTTTGATTGATTTCAAAGTTCAAATACAAACCAATGGATACCACAGCTAATTGGAAAGTGTTCTCAAAGCTAATATCCTCAAATTTACCTCCGATGTCAAAAAACAGGAGGTTCGGTGCATCAATATTAAGACGAGTGAAACCATCAAAGTTCATCAATGTCAACCGTTCAAGCAGAGGGCAGCTGGATATCAAGTTTTCAAAAACATCTTGAGCCAAGGTAACATGTTGCAGATCAAGACTCTTCAAGTTCCTGAAGCCTTGAAATGTTGATGGAGGTTTAAGCCAACAATTAAACAGTTCTAAATGTGTCAAACTTTGACAAGAAAATAAACACGAGTGTATCTTATAACGTTGCCCTTTCCAGATTTCCAACACAAACTCTTTAACAGACTTTCTGCATAGATGAAGCGTCCAACGATCAATATCAGTCACACCAATGAAATCACGATGGGAGAGCTTGAACTTGTTGATTGGCCCAGAATGAAGTAGCAGTACGTGATCTATAATTCCCAAAAGCTTGTTCTTGATAATCATATGGTCCTGAGAAGACACGGAGACGCATTGGTTATCGAACACAAGAATCGGTAGTGTGGCCCATTTGTACCTCCATTTGCTAGATAAAACACTTGTTCTCACTGCTTCCCTAATTGACAAATGTGACAGAATTTGGTCTATTACGTGACCCGGTAAGCAACTGATTCTATCTGGCTCGACATCAGTTAGGCAAGGAGACTGGGGTTGCTCTCTCCCCTATATTCAAATTCAAACACAGAACACATGAATCAGATTACAAACTAGGTTACTATAAATTCAGGTCCACCGACAACCTTAAAACATAAGCAAAATTTGACACCAGTTATATGATAATGCAACTAAATTAAACAAAAAGAGTATGATAATCATTTGCTCGTTTTCAATTTTGTTCACGTTAGAGAACATACTCAAGAACTCAAGAAACTCTAGTAAGCTCTCGTACGCGTGACATGGCATGACCAAGGAGGTCACACCTATTTATTGAGTGTGCATTCTAGAAACTACTGTATTGCGCCCAAGGCCCACCCGTCCTCAATCAGATAGTCCACGGCCCCTCAAGCGTCAAGCCTGGAAGGCGCACACTTGCTTACTCGGTCAGACAATCCATAATCCAATTTGGTTCTAGTTATATGCTAATGTAACTACATAAAACAAAAACAGGATGATAATTATTTACACTCTTTGAATTCAAATTACAAAACGACCCAATTACAAGCAGGAAGCATATTTTCTTGAAGAATGCCTAAATAAGCAAAGTAATCACACTCAAAACACATCTTACGTTAGCCAAATGCCTGAGAAAGATTCAATTACACATTTACACGCAATGAAAATTCGAAATTCAGAAGACACTCAGAAGTTACCATGTCAAGCTATCAAGTCAAGTAATTCCAGGCAACGCAAGTAATCTCCGAAAGTGATCGCTACAACAAACAACAAAAAAGAAAACTTCAATTTAACAATCAGAGTACATAATAACCAAATAGTGAAAAGGGGGTTGAGAAATGCAGCAGAATTGGAATGATTGAGAAGTACTCACAGTGAAACCTAAGTGAATCAAACACAAAATGGTGGAGCAAGAAGATTCCCAACAACCTCGTCACGCAAAAACCTGGGATCGTATAGAGACAATGGTTAGATCCGGTGGTAACTTCCAGTGAATTGAATTTGAGATTATGCATATCATATAAGGATATGCTGCAACAGGATTCAAACTTTTTGAGACCTAATTGGAGTTGGAGATGAAGAGTTTTTGCACAAGTCCAGGCCCATCTTAACTTTTTATTTTTTGTTGATATATAGGCCCAGTGGGATTATTGTGTTTGTGTCATTTGTTCGCTTTTATTTGTTCATTTATGTGTAAATTATTATAGTTTTCAACTTTTATTCGGCATTGACTTAAAAACACTTTTTATTCAGCATTAATAATTGATTAATGCGAAAAATGATCGACTAATTATAGAAAATTGGGCCCTTGATTTTTGTCAAACAACTTTATTTTATTTTTCTTTCTCTATTTGACCAACTAATGAAAAAACTCTAACCTAATTTGAAGGATTTGTCTTCTTCAAGTGGGTAAGTAAAATAAAGTAAATAATCTCAATAGTTTGATGAGAAAATTAATGGTTAATATTTTAATATATTTGTAATTTATTATGTATGCATGGGAACGAATCCAAAATCGAATGACAAGGGGCCAACCATAAAAAATAAAATTCATCTAGCAAATATATATCTTCATGTATACAAAATATTCATAAATTAATGTTTCAAAATGTTAATTGCATTAATAATCTATCAAAACACGTAACGTCTTTCTTGCATGTCACAAAATAATCTATGATTTGAATCTTAACTTTTTTATAAAAAAAAAACTACATTTATTTTTTAATTTTAATTTAAAATATGTTTATATTTATTAAAAAAAATGCAATTGTATAAAAAGAATAGGGACAAGTTATCAAATTTTCAATTCTCGAGATAAGAGCAGCAGCAATTAGATTGGGGGAGGACTAATTGTTGAGGAAGGCAAAATCTGAGTGATTCACCATTTTGGATTATTTTTAAAAACTATTTATCAAAATGGGTTTCTTTCAAAACATATTACTGGCATTGGTTTATTTTGACCAAAGATCCGGTCAACAAAAAAATTTGACCAACAAATTAAATACCACGTAATTTTTTGTTAAAAAAAATTAAGAACAATGGGGATGTGACATCCACATAAACTAATAATTGGTAATGGTTGTTTCAACACTGACTTATTCGTTAAGATTTGTCAACACAATAATGAGTAACTGATTGCAACGTTGTATGAAGAAACAACCAGTAAAAATAGTTGCTTCCAGAATAGTCACTTCTCTATTGTCCGTGCTGAAACAGCAAAAAGAAATGGCTGGTTCTACACTCGCGTGCATGAGCAATCAGCCAAAAGTAATTGCTGGTTCCCATGACGCGTTCTTGACCAATCAGCTAAAAGAAATTGATGGTTCAACATGGGAATGACATGTGGACCTGCAGGCAGAAACAACAAATACAAATGACTACACCTTTTTCCCAAACTGCCTGTGTAGTCTCGTGTTGCACAGACACGTGTGTAGTCCCGTGTTGCAGAGGCCCTTTCAGGCGTGCTTGGAAGGTCAAATCGCTGCAGCTTGATATCTGTTAACATATATATATATATATATATATATATATATATATATATATATATATATATATATATATGTGTGTGTGTGTATATATATATATATGTGTGTTAACATATAAAAAATAAAGAAATAGTGTGTAAGAAAATACTCAGATGTTTGATATCCGTTACATGTGTGAAGAAGATGAGGAAGAAGGCATATTTATAGCTACAAGAGTCGTTTGTGTGAATGGCTGGTTCATTATCGTGGTTTTCTACACTTACAAATTGCAAACAGCATATAACAATTACTACTTGGGTCACGTGAAGGCAAAATGCTTAAAGTAGTCATTTCTAATAGCTATTTCATGTACTTAAAGTAGCCATTCAAAATAGCTGCTTCATGTTTTCTCCCATTTTTTAATTGGACACTAGTTGCACGTGCTTAAAGTAGCCATTTCTAATAGTTACTTCATGTACTTGAAGTAGCCATTCAAAATAGCTGCTTCATGTTTTCTCGGGCACGAGATGCATGCAATTGTTACTCTCTAAACCAGCAAACATGGATAATTGCTTCCTCTAGCCTGAGAATAACGTTCTTCAAGCAACAATTACAAATAGCGATTTTTATACAAATTTTTTTGTATTCGTTAACAAATCCGACACGGTCAAATCATTTGTGAATTTGACTGTGTTTAACAAACAAATTGAGAAAAAGTACAATGGTTAGGATGAAACAACTATTTAAAATAGTTGTTTCATCCTGTGACTGACATTGCATGCCAGGTGATCAATTTGAAAACTTGACCTGGTATTTGGTCAAAACAGACCCATGTCAGTAATATATTTTATAAGAAACCCATTTTGAAAAATAGTTCTTAAAAATAACCCAAAAGGGTGAATCAACTGGCAAAATCCGGCTTGACCCTACCTTGATACCATCCCTAACTTGGATAGAACATAAATCACTTCTTTCTATTTCATGTACCTTTTTCCATCTCTTCCGTTGAAAAATGACACATGATTGAAAATAAATAGATAAATAAATATCCATTCATTCCCCTGATTTTGGTAATCAAATCATTTGTCATCTTCTTTCTCTCTCTAATAAGTTTTTTAATTGTTATAAGTGCACAAAATAAATATTTTTTTTATATATAATTATTTAATTACATAAATTAAAATTATTTTATTATATTTTATCAATAAATGAAATTAATATAAAAATAATATTTAATTTGATTTAAATTTGAAGATAACTATATGATTATAATAATAATATTTTAAAAACTAATAAAATTTGTTAGAACTTAAAATAAAAAAGAATCTAATTTTAAAATGAAGATAATAATAATAATTTAATTTATATTTAAAAATAATACTAGTAATTATTATAATTTAAAATAAATATAATTTATTCAAATTTAAATTTGAAAATAATAACATACTTATAATAACATTAATTTAAATTTGAAAATTTTGAAAAAAAATTACTATAACATTAATTTGACTCTGATAAGTTTTATATGAATATTATTATGCAATAAAGGAAAAAAGAGAATATCAAAAGTGAGATAAAAGTTAATACTCAAATAATTAGGGTTTTTTTTTATCCGTGGGAATTGAACACAGTATCGGATTTATAATAACTCACACACCTACTCAACAAACTGAGCTAGACCCCCTCGGTATAAATAATTAGGTTATTCATAAATTAAAAATAATAATCTTTTAGAGAAACTAATATGAGAAAATTTCTTAAAATTAATTTATGTAGAAGCTAATTTTAATTTATAGAGAGATTTATTTTATTTTTCTTTCTTATTTTAATTTTGTTTACTTTTATAAATTTTTTTATTAATTTCAATCATATCCTTATTGTATGAACAAATGGAATGTGGAAAAATTAATAAGAAAAGATTGGTAGTAGTGGATTTTTTTATGCGTAAAAAAAAAATTGCTAGTAGTGGTTTTGAATTAGCCTTTTTAATTTTTCATTTCAAGAGTCAAATAATAAATCCCATCGAACTTTGATATTTTATACTCCTACCTACGTACTTCATTTTCTACACTCATTTAATATTTCTCTATCTCTCTCGTTACATATATTATTTTCGCTTTTATAATACTACTACACTTTAAGGGTGCCAAATTCCTAAAAATAATTCGATAGTTGTTAAATAAACTAGATATATCATCATAAATATGCTAATTACTCCCTCCGTCCCAAAATAAATTATATTTAAGGATTAAGAAAAACAAGTATTTCAAGATAATAATATTTATTAGAAGATAATTTTATTAAAATATTTTTATGCTTAATTTTAATAAATGTATGATTAATTATTAAGTCTTTCAAGACAACAACATTTATTAGAGGATAAAATTAGAATAGATGTTTAAATATTTTATTGAAAGAGAACATTACTTAATTTGAAGTTTTAAAAAAAATTAAAATTATAGTCATTTTAGGATGAAGAGAGTACTTATTTTATTGACTTTGGCTGGTAATTTATGAGTTTATATAAAGAACAGAGACCAAAAATAAAGACTTGGAGGTTGAACCATATATAGAGGCCAGAGTCGAAACATTTTTGGGTGCTCCTTTCTATGACATTTCAACACGTGTTAATTAGGTAGAGTTACTTGACAAAATTTGCATGGCATACGCGGATAGTGTCTGGCTAGTCGAATGGTCCTTTTCAACTTTGTTTTAACTTCCCTTCATCCTTTGTCATTTCTCAACGAGACCCGACCTAACTCGTGAGAAAAATAATTAATTAAGACCACATATATATTCGAAAATTTCAAATATATGGTTGACAATATCTCTAGAATAGTACAGAAGTTGTGATTTGTGGTTCACTATTAGTATATATATGTGGTCCGAATAATAACTAAGTCAATAATTTTAAAATCCCTTCATCTCCCTCTATCCATATCTTAAAAGTGACTTTTCACTCAAAAAAATCGTTTTCGTGTCTGGAAATTCCTGTTTTTCGTTTTTGCCAATCACGTAACACAATATGGGGAACCAACTTTGCAAAGGGTATGTATGATTGATCATTTTTATGGATGAAATTAGTTTGATTATTACCTTTTCACTTTCTTTGATCAATTATTCTCACCATGTATGTCCCATTTTCTTTTCTACAATTTGCAGAAGAAAATCAAGGTCGAAGAGAAGGCCAATGGGTTTCATTCATAACCAAGCTTCACCCTCTCACATAGGGATAAGAACTGTGGGCGTGGAAAAAGCTTGTAACTTCTCCACTATTTCAGATCTTTGCATCTCCATAGTTACTTGGAATATGAACGGCCAGGTACACCCAATGACTTCAAAACGCATGGTTTCTTTTAATTATTAATTTCCTTCTTAATTTGTGAGAAACTCTCACTTAATTTTTTTTTGGTGAATAAACTCTCACTTAATTAGAAACACATATTGTTTCATCTATGTAAGTTCTTTTGCTGTGAATATTAATTATTAGGTTACGTTTGAAGATTTAGCAGAAATGGTTGGTAGCAATCGCGAGTTCGATCTTCTAGTTGTTGGCTTGCAAGAGGCTCCTCCATGTCCACGAAACAAAGTCGCAACTCTACTTTCAGCAGCGCTGGATGAAAGTCATACGTAAGATATATAATTGGCCACACATATTCTTCTGTTTCGATCGGTTTTTGTTTTAATCCTAAGATTGAAAATAAAAATGCATAAGCTTCAAACTTTAACCAATCCTAGTACCTATGTTGTCAACAAACCATATTGTGAATACAGCCACTCATATTTTATGTAGTGACGATATTAATATTGGTAACGTATATATAGGGTGACAGTAGAATTATAAATATATAAGCAGCTCGTCAACCTAGCTACAGACTTCAATCAAGCGTTACTCAACATCTTTATCACATGTTTTGTTGGAGATTTCATGTTGAATAGTTATAAAAAAACAAATAGATATGCTTAATGTTATAAAAAAAAATAAGTTAATATGTTTACGTCCATGGGCCGTGTGCAGTGCTATGAAATAAAATGGAGCCCTTGGGGTTGACAAGGCAAATGCCGTGTGTTTAATTGAAGTTTTAAGTGTGGATCCTAATACTAAAAAGCAAGAAAGTGACAAAGAGAAGTAAGGCGCCTATGATGTTCAGGGGTTACTGTGTTAATGAGAGAAAGGGTGTGTTGATGTATATTGGGTTTTAGAAGATTAGAGAACGAGGAAGAGTGTTCAAGCAAATTTTAAGTTTTCTAGATTTATGCTATTAATAGTTTGCAATTAAAACAAGATTGATGATATGGTTAAAATATATACTGTACATAAGTGGCGTGACCCTCTTATTTTAAACTATCATTAATTTGGAGTTAAGTTAAGATTCAAATTTAAATTCAAAGATGATATTAAAGCTTATCTTAGTAATTAAATGTGTTTGGACCTATTGGACAACTGGTTATCAGACTATTTAGTCTTATAAACTTCATGTTCGATATATCTAGTTCTTGGCATAAAAAAAATGTGTTAGAAATATTATATTGACTATACTAGTAATATGAGTAAAATAGTATACAGAAGTAGTGACAACTATATCATTTCACGAGTTAGAGTTTAAAGTAAAATTAGGTCCAAATTCAAATTAAAAAAAGTTAAATCTTCTTTAAATCATTTGCAAAACATTTTTTTCTTAATTGTGTCTGTGAACTTATTGGATTTTTTTCTATCTTTTTCCTTCATTCTTTTTGAAATGAAGCCTGATAGGTAAAGTTATCATGCAATCTTTGCAGTTGTACCTGTTTGGGCCAAAGGATGCACGATCGTTCATCAATGGTGAGATTTTATGTCAAAGATTTTCTTGTGGTTAATAGTATTAGTTTCAATATTATCCCCAGTACTAAATGTGATAATTTCATTTCAATTGTCAGAATTGAAGGTAGACAAGCAATCTGTTGGGGGCTGTGGAGGAATAATTGGAAGAAAGAAAGGGGCTGTAGCAATCCGCATTAACTACAAAGGCATTCGAATGGTGTTCATCTCGTGCCACCTCTCTGGTAATTATATTAAGATTCTCTTTGTTAATTGTTACGTACGTAGGTGAAGCGTTAAATTGATTAAGAGTCTTGTTATAACTTCTCAGGGCAAATTGGTCAAGGAATATTGAATATAAGTAAATGTTAATATAGTAATGTTTTGTTTTACATTAAAAATCCTTTTCACTTTTTTCGTTTAAACTCCATTAATGAGTGTTAAATAGGGTAGTACGTACTAATTCGCAGTTGCCATTAATTACAATAACTAATTTTCAGGGTAGAGTATAACTTTAGTTGAAAATCATTTTCATTATTTGTCCCTATAAATTCCCAATTTTCACTTAATCAATGAGACTTAATTTAAGTCTTACCTATGACACAAGTGACTAATTAATAATTTGAGTTGGGTTCTTTAAGCATATGATAGAAGTTAAGTTAATTTATAACTAACTATACTTTCTTGGGAGATTGATCTCATGACTTCCAACTGTGTGAATACCTTGTATATTAAAAAAAAAAAAAAAGTCTTATAATTATAAGCAAATTAATTTGTTCATTGGGCAAGGGTGGTACAAGGAAATTTAGTTGCAAAAGGTAAATTGAATTGTACTAACTAGTTTTCTTTTAATGTTACAGCTCATGCTCGCAACGTGGAAGAAAGAAATTCACAATGCAGGCATATATCACACTCCCTCTTTTCTAAGTTCTGGAACCCATATGCTAGACCATCCCATATTACTATTTGGTTAGGAGATCTAAACTATAGGCTTCAAGGGATTGATACATATCCTGCTAGAAGTTTGATAGAGCAAGACCTTCACCGGGTTAGTTCACCAATATCCTCTCTCCATTCAATTCAACCTTCACATATGTCAGAACGAGCTACTTTTCTTTTCAACTTAATTTGAATATTCACACACACGTAAATTAATTAATTCCTTATTTGGCTATTTCAGCGGTTGCATAGCAAAGACCAACTCTTACAAGAAGCTGGGCGAGGACAAATTTTCAACGGTTTCTGTGAAGGAACATTGACTTTCAAGCCAACCTATAAGTACAATAAAGGAAGTAGCAACTATGATACAAGTCACAAGGTGAGTAACACTTTTCAATTTCCACATCAATACGCCATGCATTGTTAGATTGTGTGTGATTTATTATCCAGACAATATTTGTATATATATAGTATAACTTATATGCTACGTAATTTTAAAATTCAAATAACAACTGGCCTTTTTTTAGTCAAATAAGAGAAGTACACGGAATTTTTAAAGATTTTGTGCTTCTGAGTATGAGATATTTTGCGGAGCTTCCTTTAGTTATGGAAGGACTTGGATTCATGTATTGGACAGAAATATATTTCGATATCCTGACTTAACATATATATAATATATATTTGATTGACGAAAAGAGTTATTAATTGGATATATTTGGATATAGTGTGTGGCATTGTTTTTATTTCTTTTTTCAACTATTAAATTGAGATCGAATAGTCTTTTTTTTTTTGTTTTTTTGTATACGGAATTCTTTTGGTTTTTTATTGAGATCGATTAGTCTGATAATCATATGTTAATTATGATTTTTTTTACTGTTTTTCATTTTCTTAATATCACTGGTATTTTTAGTATTTTCTAAATGCAAACTAAAAATGTGATACATCCTCTGAATTTTATACATATATATATAAAGCAATTTTCACCCTCAAGTTTTTTTTTTTAAAAAAAAAAGCGATTCAATTTGTAATTCACCCTAAAAAAATCAATTTGTAATTATACAATATTTGCGATCAATTAATCTTTAAAAAACTATATTAACTTAAATGTAATAATTCCAACGGTTATATTACATATAGCATTACGAAATACGTTTTCTTCAAAACAGTGTTCACGAAGTAACGTTAGTTACAGATAACATGAAATAAAGTAAAAATAACAAAAAAGGAAAAAAAATCAATCATAAAGCACAAGGTAGTTATTCTAATTAAGTATATACTTCCTCTCAAAAAAATAATAATTAAGTATATACTTTCGTGTGACATTTTACAAATATGATTTTCTGACGTTCAACGTTGATTACGTATACCAGTAATACTATACAGTACGAAATTTATATTGCACGAAAACTACGAAACATGATTCCATGTATTTGATTGGTTAATGATTAAATAGAAAAAGAAAAGATAAAGGATAGATTTGAAGAAAATCAGGGAAAACCGTTGATTTAAATTTTCGTATTTTCGTGCATGGTATCTTTCGTACCATTAAGCAATTTCCTTACGCCTACATGCATGATGTATAAGTGTCTTTTTTTTTTAATACATTGTATGTATTTATACGTACATATATGTGTAATATTTCAAAATAATGTGTGTAATCCCTTGCCGTACGTGCATTTTGTTTCGTTACAGGTACGAGTGCCAGCATGGACAGACCGTATATTGTTCAAAATTGAAGACGAAGATAACATGGAAGCAACCCTACATTCGTACGAGTCCATGGATGAAATCTACGGTTCTGATCATAAACCAGTAAAGGCACATCTCTGCTTAAGACTTCGTCAAATTCCATCAAAACCCAGTTGTAGTAGCTAGCTATGTACAAAAGTAAATATAGGATTATTCTTTTTTTTTTTTTATCTACAAAAAATTGATGTATTAGTGACAAAAATGGTTTTTTTATCACTGATATTAACGTTACAAAAAATTTAGTGACAAATTTTTATAAATTACATGTAAAGTGTTTTGTGATTAATGTTAATGTTAATTTATTTTTTTACTACGGGGGTTTATTATTCCAGGTTGTATTTTAACATTCATTTGTAAATTATATTAATTAATTAGTCAACAACAAAATTAATTAAATATATAAAACAAAGAAGAAAAAACACAAAGAAAAGTGGGAATTTGTAGATTTCTGGAATTTGAAATTGGCCGTATATGGACACATAAGTCTTCTGGTCGGTTAATTGAGTAAGACTGCTTTGCAAAGGTGTTCTGATTGGTTGGGCGATTACCTTGGATTAGTTCCAACTAAAGCCACCATTGTTGAAGTTGACCTGTTATAGCCGACAATTTTTTTATTTGATTTTTTTTTCTTTGGAAAATTTAAACGTATGATATTTTTTTATGCCCTTGATGTTTTAGTGTTAAAGAATCTCTAGTGTTTTCTTCAAATAAATTCACCCTTGCTAATATTAGCTAAAAAAGTGAGAAATTTAGTTTCTTTTAAGTAATTGAATTTGAGTCTAATAATTAAATAAAATAAATATTGAAAAAACTTTATTTTCTTAAATATCTCACCTAACTTATCTTGGATGATTGGTGCCTCAGTGTGGGTAGTGAATACTAAGGGTCTAAAAAAATCATTATTATCACCGAGTGCAAGGATCAATTGGCATGAAATTGTTTAAGCTTAACAAGAGATCTCAAGTTCGAGTCCTAGGTATACAACTGCGTTAAATACTCGAAGAGAGAGCTTTGTTACCCATAGTAGTCTTATCCGGCTCAAACAGGATTGTCTCTAATGAAGAATACTTGTAGTTTAGACCAAAAAAATCATCATTAAATGTAGGGATAAAATTAAGTCTTATCTATACTCTCCTCCCTCGTCCAACCCCATAGTAAGGTATTCTATAGTTAAAAGTTATTAGACTAATCTTCTAAGAAAGGAGAGTAACAATTAAGGAATAACTCTTCTCCCAACAAGTATTGCTCTATTCGCATAGTCAGAAATTGAAGTTATATGAAATTTGATATACATGTTTAGAAATGAAATATCAAATGATTCAACAATTGAATTAGTTAAATTTGTATTCTAGCTAGAAAAGTTCAAACAAATGCATGAAAACTAAAAAAATGATTATTATATTTTAAAAATAAATTATTCTTTTGAAAAAATGAAACAAACGAGCTTTGTAGCTTTTGCATAAGTCAATTTTAAGTAATGGGAGAAATTTAACTTATTTTACCCACATAAATTAACCCAAGAAACAATGTGCACCAACACCCACATCACACAATTTGAAAATTTTTAATCAATGAGGGAAATTTTTACATAAGTTGATAAACAAAGGAAATGGGAGATTAGGGTTTTGAAAAAGGACTAACTTTGGGCTTTGGGGAAGGTTAGAGAGACAACCTAATCCAGAGTGTTTAAGATAGTGGAAAAGACAAGATGTTAGGTGTAAAGAGTGTTCAAGACAATAAGTGGATTGACCTATAAAAGCCACAAGCCTAACCCTAGCCCCTTAAAATAATTAAATGAGTGGGTTAGGACTGAAAACAACCCACATATAAGGGGCTTGTAATTTTAATGGGTTGAGTAAGGAGCTAAATGGGGGGATGCATTATGGACTATAAATATATAATAACAACTTTATTCCCAAAGATTGGCAAAATATGGTAAAATTGATGATTTTTCAGGTTCTCAAAGACCATTGGCTCCCTGTTCAATATGGTGGAGGGACATCATGAATATTACTCATTCTGCTTCTGGAATACAGGGTTGGTTTGAGGAGCTAGCTGTTAGAAAAGTCGGTAATGGAGAACTAATATCCTTTTGCTCAGATAAATGGCATGGTGATTTTAGCTTCGAAGTTTCTTTCCTAAGACTATACCAAATAGCAGAAAACAAATTTGACTCTATTTCAGAAATGGTAATCTGTTCACCCGAGGAGACTACGTGGTTGTGGCGGTGGCGTAGGCCACTATTTGTTTGGGAAGAAGAACTGTTATCTGAATTATGCAGAAGGTTACATGGATTCAAGCCTCAAACCGGGGTTATAGATGCGTGGAGTTGGAAATTAAATTATACAAGTGGTTTCTCAGTGGCTACTGCTTATAAGTATCTCTTGGATCAACAACAATTGAGGTTGGGACTGCAAAATGAATTACCATGTCTGCAGTTTTTTTGGTCTTCTGATGTGCCATCTAAAGTCTTAGTTTTTTCATGGAGGTTGATGTTAAACCGTCTGCCCACTTGTGATCAACTGCAAAGGCGTGGGGATAATATCCCAAATCTGGAAACATCCTGTTATTTTTGCCAAAGGGATATTGAAACTCGAGATCATTTATTTATTTTTTGTCCAGTTTCTTACAAAGTCTGGAACGAAGTGTTCAGGTGGATGGGCTTTCAAACTGTTCTTCCTCAAGATATCATACAGCTTTATAATCAGCTGGGATTTTATATTAGGGGATCAGCCGCATGCAGATGGAAGTATCTTTTTTGGCATATTACTTGTTGGTATATGTGGAATTTGAGAAACATAATCGCTTTCAAGGAAGATACTCTAGAATTGGGTGGTATTTTGGCATCAATCAAAGCAATTTCTTGGCAGTGGTTATTATACAAAAAAGGACCCAAACCTGGAATCTTCTTCTCTTCCTGGTGCATGAATCCGATCCATTGCTTACAATCCTGAATGTAGTTTGCACGTTTCCTCCTTTTGTCATATGTTTTTTGGCTGGGCTGTAGAAGGTGCTTAGTTTCACTATTTTTGATGATGTAATTAACACACTGTACCTCTTGTACAGAACTGTAATAACTTTCTTATCCTTTATGAATATTCACACTTTGCCTTTCAAAAAAAACAACTTTATTCCCAATTAACATTTGAAGGATCCAAAATAATTATATTAATTAAACACATTGAATATATTTAGTTGTGACGTTTGGTGTTATTTTTTGTTTCACACCCTTGTTTGGACCAACAAACACTTATCTTGGCCCAATTTAGGACTGTTCATTTGTTTGATTTAATCCAATAAACCCGAGTGCAAGAATCGAACCAATTCATTGTTTGGGTTAGACCAAATTAAATCAATGCCACTCGACCTTTATTAGTTTAAGTATCTATTTTATGTTTCTCAAATCCGATAAAATGGAGACATAAATACTAAAACGAAAAAGAATTGCTCATAAAATGACTAAAATATAGAATTTTTTAGGTATAAGGACAAAATCGTAAATTTTTATATATAGGACTAAAAAGTTAGTGCATATACAAGAATCAAATGATTATAATTTTTTTTTTTTTTGTGTTATCATGTTATAAGTGTGAAGTATTCACCAATTTTATGTGCAACTAACATTTACTATTATATTATATCTAACTAGTCACATCTTTAATGAAATATTGGACAATTTTTTCTATTCAAAATCAGAAATCTTAATTAGAAGATCTAAGCTGAATTTTACTTAAAGGAACGTAACATTGATGTAGCAAATGATTTTTATAGTAGTAGTTGATTTGAAATACTAGTCATATTTGTTGTTGGTTTCTAGATACTTGTCCCCGCCCGGTGTGGTTTCTAGAAACGTGACAAGTAATCCCGGAATCTCTATTTCCCTGTCGTTTGTACCGAACCGCGTAATCAACGTATGAATCCATCCGCCCACAACGCAATCAACTATTAAATAATTAAATCCCTCTTCTCCTCTTCTCTCTTCCCTTTCCTAAAGAAACTTTTGGTTTGGCTTTGTGCTTTTTTCACCTTTGGGGTCTCCTTGAGGAGAAGGGAAGAAGAAGGAGGACCCCACCCACCACCTCCTTCTAACCTTGATCCTTCCTTCCTTCCTTCCTCATCAAAGAGGGTTTATCATATCATATCGCTTCCACGTTTCTTCCAATTTGACTTTCAAATCGCGTGCGCTTCTACTTTCCTCCCTTCCCTCTCTCTGCAAATGTCAATGATCTCTAGTCCTCGCTTTCCGATTCGTTTTTGAATTATTCCTTTTTTCCGTACTCTCCTCTTTCGTCTTTACCTTAACACGCACACACCCAAAAAAAAAAAACTAAACAAAATTGTTCTAGTTTTGTACCTTGTCAATTATTAGATCACGCACTTAGCACAAAAAACCATACCTATTTCCTTCAATTGAGCTTCGATTCTTCCGCCATTTGTTAAAAGGTGAGTCCACACTCGTAATTCAAGGTTTTGCAGCATTCAATTGATATATTTAGCTTTGATTTTATTTATTTTTTTAATTTACTCTTGTTTTGCAATATGTGCAGGAGATTTTTAATTCTTTTCTTCTTCTCAGTATGAAGTTATAGCGATTTTGAGTGAGTGAATGGGTTGGCTTAGCAGAATTTTTAAAGGCTCCGACCAAAAGATTTCTGAAGGGCATTACTATAAAGAGGATGCGGGTTATTATTTGCCATCCACTTCAGGGGTAACAAATGTCAGCACTCTCCTTAACGAACGAATGTTTTTGGAAGTTACTGGTTTGTCCTCACTGTCTAACTTGTTTTGATGTTGCAGGATGCTTGGAACCAGAACCAGAACGAGAATGAAGATATTGATCGTGCTATTGCACTGTCTCTGGTGGAAGAGAGTCAGAAAGCAAACAATGTAAATGGTGGGTGAATTTTAGCTCTTAAACTATGGACTAATGCAATTTGAAAAGTTCTGAATTTGTAGCACTAGTGTTGCTGTTTTTGTAGTCAGTTATTGATCCTGTGTTTCCATTGCCCCCGTTGTCTTTTTTTTTTTTTTTTGGTGTGTAATTATGAGGTTTTTTATATGAAATCTGTGACCAAATCATTTGGTAAATGAAAGGACCATTTGCTTTCTATTGAATGTCTTGCTTAAATGTGATTGTATATGTGGTTGCCACGCTTTTCTTTGTGCAAAATCTATGCAGTTTGATATTTTGCATTGTTGGCTTAGTTAGTTAGTTGGTAGCTTGACTTCCATTTATATGCTCATTTCTTTTTTTACTATTTACTTCTGTGTTTGGAAGTATTAAAAATTAGAGTTGTTTTGCATTAAGTCTAAAATAGTAACCATTTTGCTGATTTTCTCTTTATTTACCACGGGAAATTCTGTTTATGTTTTCTAGAGGTGTTGAAGATTGACTAATTTGCACATTTTTCTTTATCTATCCTTTTTAAATATATATCCCCCCCAAAAGTAATCTTGTCTTGTCTAAATTGTATTTACCTTTGTATCATATATATTACTGTTTTACATTATCAAGTTTCTCTGTTTGTTTTATAGACTACAGATCACAATTAGAAGAAGATGAACAACTTGCAAGAGCTATGGAACAAAGTCTTAATGTGGATTCTCCTCCCAGATATGGAAATGAAAATATGTATCAACCAATTCAGTATTTCCCGATGGGATCCAGGTATGAGTTAGATGTTGGATGATAACAATGTATGAATTTGACATCATAATTCAACACTTTTTTTGTTTGACCACTTAAATGGATATGTTAAAAGAACCATCTAAAGTTGTTTATTCACCATTTACCATAGGGTCATAATCCCTGGTTCTATCAATTCTCACCTTCATTTTTGTCATATACTGCCACTTCTTGATTGTCTGGAATTATCTATTTTAATGTGTGTTATATCCCTTAGTTGGTGATCAACAGATTTTCCTTGTAATTCCCACTTATTTGTGCTGGTCCTATTGAATTACTTATTAACTGATATTGCTATGACTCATTATGACTATTTTTGGTAGGAAGGGGTTGATGTAACTGGGTTTGGTGTTAGTCTTATACACATCGATATTCATCCCTTTTCTCCTCTTCAAGTACCTTGTACCAAACATATCATAAAGATGCATAAGATGAGTGAAGACTGCTGCATTTGAACTGATTTACAGCCAAATATTAATATATATGTCTAGACTCCATATTATTATTGGATGAATTAGTAAACAGATACCCAGGAGTCCCTATGAATTAAGTTCCACTTGCAAAGAAGAGATATGATTATTTGTCAGGTTGTATCATATGTCTAGACCATCATGCTCAATGCTCATAAAGGAAAAAAACTTCTATCCAGTATTTTCATGTTTGTTTTCGATTGCTGGAGAAATTATTCTCTTCCTTCAATTTGCTATACCTTTATAATATCAATAATACATGTGATGCACATAATTAAAGTTGTCTAGTTATTTACATTATAGGATTTGTGCTGGCTGCTATACTGAGATTGGTTATGGACGATATCTAAATTGCTTGAATGCATTCTGGCATCCTGAATGCTTCCGCTGCCGTGCTTGCAACTTACCAATCTCTGATTATGAGGTGCTAACATTACAGGCCACATTGCTTGTTTTCCTGTTTTCATATATGTTTTTTATTCTGTACTTACAGTTTTGTTTTTGCTTATACATATTATTATTGCAGTTCTCCACATCTGGGAATTACCCTTACCATAAATCATGCTATAAGGAAAGCTACCATCCAAAATGTGATGTCTGCAAGCACTTCGTAAGTACTTTTAACAAGTTTTAGGGAAAATTGCACTCGTTACTGCTTAGATTTGCTTATATGACATGCACACCCATGCTATTTTTCGACCTGTCACTTGTTACCTTAATAACACCCTTTAGCTAACATTGATTAGCAGATCCGATTCTCCTTTGTTCTTACTAACAATTATACCCGTCACCCTCTTTGTGCTATCTCTTTCTCCTTCAAAAATAGAAATCAGGAAGGATGAAATCGAGAGGCTTCAATGAATGGTGACAGCTTCTTTGTGGAAATGTGGTAGCTTTCACTTTCCTGAGATGCGACAATGTCATTTCTGTGTTGAGTATGGGAATTAATTCCCTCCTTGAGATGTGTCCACTCCTGTCTCTTTTTTTACTCTTTCACAGTGAACACAACTCCCTTACACGGCATCACTTGCTCACATCTCTTTCTCACCGGCATCAGCTGCCTGCATACACATGATCATGTACCCCTTGCACACACCAACAACCAAGATACTAAAGTTCTGGTAGTTAATTTCTAATAGGAATAAATAACGACAGCAATACATGGTTTGTGAATCAGCATATAAAGACTAAGGAACGCCAAATCATAAGACCAAACCATTCTCAAATTTGTGTCAGCCAACATACCCCATCACCACCACAAAGCCATCTTCAATCTCAACTAATCAACACCTCCCCTTTTACAGTGAGCACCAGTGCACCACCACTTCAAGGGCTCGTCCCAACACCTCAGCCCCACATTCCACGCCTTGAAGGCTTGAACCAAAATAACTGCACAACATTCTTAGAGATCCATGGTTCACGAACCAACCTTTGACCAAAACTTCACCATAGCTATCACAAAAGGCAAACACAAATTTTTACCATCCATTGTGGCATTGCCATTCCTGCCACTAAACTAATCTTCTCACCGGAATTGAATTCTTGAGCCGATCACCCTCTAGAATTGCATGAACCACTGTGAATGGAACTTTCCACTTCTGAGAAAAATAAGAGATATGTGGCAAACCTTTGCTACAAGCAATACATGGTTTGTGAATCAGCATATAAAGACTAAGGAATGCCAAATCATAAGACCAAACCATTCTCAAATTTATGTCAGCCAACATACCCCATCATCACCACAAAGCCATCTTCAATCTCAACTAATCAACACCTCCCCTTTCACAGTGAGCACCAGTGCACCATCACTTCAAGGGCTCGTCCCAACACCTCAGCCCCACATTCCACGCCTTGAAGGCTTGAACCAAAATAACTGCACAACATTCTTAGAGACCCTTTGTTCACGAACCAACCTTTGACCAAAACTTCACCATAGCTAACAAACGGCAAACACAAATTTTTACTATCCATTGTGGCATTGCCATTCCTGCCACTAAACTAACCTTCTCACAGGAATTGAATTCTTGAGCCGATCACCCTCTAGAATTGCATGAACCACTGTGAATGGAACTTTTCACTTCTGAGAAAAATAAGAGATATGTGGCAAACCTTTGCTGCTGGGATGGAGGAGAATGAGAGAAGAACAAGGGAAAGGTTATGGTTCATGTTTTTGGTGACACTTTTGTTCTTACCACAAATGATCATGGAAGTAGTAGAAAGTGCTACTGGAATCACCTTGTTTCTCCAAACTGTGGACATTGTCTGAGTCATTCATGATTTTAATTGTTTATAACTTTCATGTTAGAATTAAAAAGAGACATGCTTGTAAGTTTTCACCTTGACTTCAGCCTTATATCTCATTGCCTGTTGTTGGTTTTTTGGCAATATATATCTTCACAGATTCCAACAAATCCTGCTGGTCTTATTGAATATAGGGCACATCCATTCTGGATCCAGAAATATTGCCCTTCTCATGAACACGATGGTACTCCACGCTGTTGCAGCTGTGAGCGAATGGAGGTCAGTTTGCATGGAGTATATTTATCTGATCAAATTTTGTTTATAGGCTTGCCTAGGGAATGGTGTATGAACTTGTATGGTGCAAAGTAAAAAGATTGTAATGAAAATTTTCTCTCTTCATATGCAGTCGCAAGAGGCAGGATATATTGCTCTTAAGGATGGCCGGAAGCTCTGCTTAGAGTGTCTGGATTCTGCTATCATGGATACTAATGAATGCCAACCCCTTTATGCTGATATACAAAGATTTTATGAAAGCCTAAATATGAAACTGGACCAGCAAATTCCACTACTATTGGTTGAAAGACAAGCACTGAATGAAGCAAGAGAGGGAGAGAAGAATGTAAGAGAAAATGCATTTTCATCTGTTTGCAGTAAATATATTAACTGATAATTTGATTATAATGACATTCAGCTATCTGACGTACTAGTACTAGGAACTATTTTTCGGTGTTTGGCATTATCTGCACAACTAATATTAAAAGAAAAAAAAATGCCTTTTGGTATTGATAGCTCTGAAAATGCTAACTCTGACTAAGGTTTTTCTCTTTTGTGACCTGTTAACCACATGCTCTGTCAAATTATTCAATCTGATTTGCATGATATAGAAAATTTAAGAGCAAAAAGGAAACAAAATAAGTATATTCATATTTGGAAGTCTAATAATGCTTGCAATAAATAATACTGTCCACGTGAGCATCCTTTCAACTATGAAGCTTCAATTCATTATTAGTTCATGATTAAACAGTGCTTTTCCATTTTCATATTTGAGTCTTTATCTTGGGCAGGGACACTATCACATGCCGGAAACCAGAGGGCTCTGCCTCTCAGAGGAGCTCAGCACTGTAAGATTTCTTGTTATGTTCAGTTTTGGTGACACACCCACATGATTTTTCATGGTTAGATGATAGCATTTCTTTAGAACAAAAATTAGCAATTTATGGTACATTGCATTTAAACTTGATCAGATCTCGAGACGACCTAGACTTGGGACAGGAAATGGAGCAATGGACATGAGAGGACAGCCATACAGAGTGACTCCACGCTGCGACGTGACAGCAATTCTCATTTTATATGGTCTTCCAAGGTAATAATTTAGTGCTTTTGCTTTTACAATTTGTGTAACTTGGAGACAAACTCGATGCTTATGAGCAGATAAATAATTTCAAAGATAACAAATCTAAAAGACAAGAAGAAAATTTCCCAAGGATGAAAACAACTGTCAGCAAAAGATCCATGAAACCAGAAAATGTAATATGATAGTTGCAGAGATCTAGATAATATTATATGTTGATTTAATTGTACTTTTGGTCCCCTTACTATTGTCATTTGCGAATTTGGCCCCCCTATTTTTTTTTACGAATTTAATCCCCTCACTATTTGAATTGTGTAATTTTGGTCAATCTGTTAACTTGACATCTGATATTTAATAAAAATGCTGATATGGCAGTGCAGTAGAGTGTCACATCAGCATGGATGTGCTGCCGTGACTCTGATACAGTTCAATAGAATGCTATGTCAACATGTCCGTTAAATATTGAATGTCAAGTTAATGGATGGACCAAAATTGAACAATTAAAATAGTGGGGGATCAAATTTGGGGAGTGGGGGACCAAATTCACGAAATGTCGATAGTAGAGAGACTAACAGTCCAATTAAGCTTTGTATGTTAGACAAAAGCAGTGTATTTTACATGGGTCTTTTGCTAACTTGAATAATAAAAATGAAAGAATCTAAAAGCTGCATATTGTAACATTCTTCCCCCTTGGTATCCATAGGTTTAGCTTTTGTGAATTCTCTCTCCTACGTCATGTAAAAACCTGTGTGTTCTTAATCTTCTGGAATTAGAAAAGGGTGTTGATTAAAAAAGTAATATCTGCAGCCAAGCAAGCAAGCGTTGCCTTGTTTTTATTGAATTATGTGACAATTCTCCTATGCATATTAAGATTCTCTTTTTTGCATGTTTGCTCAAGTGTCCTGACTTCTTCTGAGAGAGAATCCCCGGCCCCGCCCCCTTCCCCTTCCCCTTCCCCTTCCCCTTCCTTTCACAGCAACTTTGTTTTCATCTGTTGATTTCATTTATATATGAATGTTTGTTTATTTATTTATTTATTTTTATTTTATTTACAGATTGCTTACTGGATCGATCCTAGCTCATGAGATGATGCATGCATGGCTGCGGCTTAAAGGTACTATTTTATTGTAGGGAAGTAAGATTTATTCATTTTAACAATTAAGATTTATCACCTAGCATTAAACCAATGGTATTTCGTTGGGGTTGTCTCTCAAATTTATGCTAACTTCTGTGTATATGAAGGTTATCGGACTCTAAGTCAAGATGTTGAAGAAGGTATCTGTCAAGTTTTGGCTCATATGTGGTTGGAGTCTGAACTTTCTTCTGCATCAGGCAGCAACTTTGTATCAGCCTCATCCTCATCTGCATCACATACATCTAGAAAAGGTAAAAGACCTCAGTTTGAGAGGAAGCTTGGGGAGTTCTTCAAGCACCAGATTGAATCAGACATTTCCCCTGTTTATGGAGATGGGTTTAGGGCAGGTCAAAAAGCAGTGCGTAAATATGGTCTACCAAGGACCCTTCACCATATCAAGATGACGGGAACTTTTCCATATTAAGTACAGAGATCCCCCATTTAACATATTGTATTATTGTTTCTCATTCTTTCTAGGTATAAAGCCTGGCCTGTTATTATTAGAAACCGAGGCCAAGGTGCTTAGGCATTAGCTTCGACGAATTGGTGATTTTTTTGTACTTGTAATTATTGATATCGTTGCGGATATATTGATTACATTCACATTTTTTCTTTTAATTTATCTCACTGCTACTTTTTGGCATTACATACTCCCAATCTCTGCTATCTCCCAAAAATTAGAAAAAAGAACACTTTCCTCACAATATCTAACGAAGTAGGTCTTTATTTATTACTCTTTTTCTTTTTCTTTTTTTCATTTTTTCCCCTTTTCAGCTAGCTTCTTGTTGATAGGGAAGGAATCATTAAGCTTTATTCAGTTAATAAGAAATCAGGTGGCAACCGTGGAAAAGGAATAATGATTGGTAAAAACAGATGCAAGAGGGGCAAGTAACTTCTGTATTAAAGAACCAAACTAAAATTCTACGTGAAATACGTATAATATATTCAAATTAATTGCAAAGGCAATAGAAGTGTACATTCCATATCAGTTAGCCAAAACCTATCATTTCACCTCTCCATGCCAACACCGTTGTTGATGCTAGGTGGTATTATTTGCTCCATATAGCTTGTATATATTTTCAATAAGCTAGAGACTACCTCTACCATGGTTGGTCTCTCTGCTGGTTCTTGGATCAAGCAGGCTTGACCAAGTTTAACTAGCTGGAGAGCACATACTTTCTCACTGTCTCCAGTGAGGCTAGGATCAATTAACAAACTCACCTCTTCTTCATTCTCTTTATCAATGAGATTTGCTACTATTTCATGAAGCATTACTTCTCTCCCATCTTGTAGGGTAACAGAATCTTTACCCGTGATCAGTTCCAACAGCACCACTCCGAAGGCATAAACATCCATTTTGGTAGTGACCATCCCTGCCTCCAGATACTCCGGAGCCATATAAACCCTCGATTTCGCGGCACGTGATGAGGCAGTTGTTTTACTTTCTGATTCTTCAGCAAGAGCAAAATTTGCTATCTTGGCCCTGAGATCTCTGTTTAGTAGAATGTTTCCACTGTTTATGTTCCTGTGCACATAGCAAGGTTCTGTGAAGTTGTGAAGATACTGAAGACCATTGGCAATATCCAGAGCAATCAGGATCCTCCTTGCCAAACTCTGGTGCTCCGTTGACCTGTTTCTGCTAAGCCATTCTCTCAAAGAGCCATTTTCCATAAACTCATAAACAAGATAGGGGCAACCATCGTTTTCACAGTAACCTTGCAGCTTTATCAGGTTGAAATGATTGATCCTTTCCAGCAAATTCACTTCCTTGGATGCATCTCCTCTCATTTTTTTGACAGCCAATATGTTCTTCTCTTTACCAAATACCCCGCGAAACACAGAACCTTTGATTCTATTCTTTGAACTAAAATTTTCAGTGGCCTCCTTTATCTCCTCAAACTTGTACACTTCGGAGTGATGTTCAATGATTGCTATCTCCCCACGGATATCTTCTGAAGACAACAACTTCTTTGCTTTCTCACCTTCTTCACCTCTCTTAATGAACCTTGCTGATCTCTTTCTGAACAGATAAACCCCACATAAGACAAGACACAGAACCAGCATGGAACCCCCTATGGTGGCAATAATAGCAGTGTTGAGTTTCCTCTTGGAGTTGCACTTTATGGAGCTGCAAACAGGAAGAGGTGACATATCTGGTGGATCACTAACAACTGTGGTCATTGAACTCACAGGTTCACTTGGCAAAGGAATCAGAACAGTTGTGAATGGATAAATAGTTTGTGTTTGTGTGGAAAAACCATTGGCATCAACCACATTACCTGCTGCTACATTGAACCTTGTAACAATATTTGTTATGTTATCACCCCAGTTCACTGAGTATGTCAGCAAGTACTTGGTGCCGTTTGTGATCTGATGCCATGTTGGACAAGCGCATCTGAGTGGCACGTGCAATTCCATGCCAGGAAGCAAATCAAATTCCCCATATGGATTAGCACGCATGAGGGAATCACATGTGGTCAAACCCTGAAAAGTATCATTTGCCACTGTGTAATATGTTGGGTCTGGCCCTAGCACATACTTGGTTTCAGCTTGGTAATAGTCCCTAGTCAAACAAGAACAGTTCACAGGGACAATCACCTCTTTCCCAGTTTGGAACTCTGTGAGCAAAGTGGCATCATTGATTCTTGCAAGCTCTTCTGGGTTTGATGATGTGAGGTTGGAAATTGTGGTTATGGAGTTGAAAGGAGGTTTGGATTTGAAGATGAGGAAGGCCATGCAGGATTTGTTTAAGCCATTGCAAGTGTAAAGGAAGGAAGGTGAAGGCCCCATTTTGTCATCATTCTTGCAGCTGAATATTGATTTCCCTGAGTAATTCTGCTGTGCTTTGGCATTTAAAGAAAGAAGAAGAAAGATTATAGTGAAAAGAAACACAAAATGATTCATGGTGAGATTGTGTTCTTGACGAAACATGACTATGAAAATTGAAAAACAAAGTGAGAACATTTGAGTGTGTGATAGTAATTTAAGATGTTTGAGTTTGAGACATATGCTAATGCTAGTAGCACTATTATAGTATAATAACGCGTTAAAATTTTGCTGGCTAATTCGGTATATTACAGAAAACAATAGGCAATTGCCAATTGCTGGGTGGGACCACGGTTTTGCGTACCTTGGCTGCTTTTGGAGATGGAATAACATAACTGATATCATATTTAATTGACCCAGTTTAGGGGTTGCTTCATATTATATTATGCTATGATGTAAACTTAGAGAAATATGAGGATGAAGAAGAATCTGGAATTATTTTATTTTATTTTATTTTTTCAATCAGAGAATGAGAGAATGCATAAAAATATATGGCCACTTGCATGAAGTATTCAATTAATTATGTCCTTATATTTTCGTTCTTAACGGTCTAGCCAGGGGAGGGTGGCACGGTTTATCTTACTAATTAGACCTTGGTGTGTACATTTTCAAGACCTTATGATTAATTATTATATCATTAATTGGGTCACTGTCAAAGATGAGCTGTTGTTTATACTGCGTCAATTTAGACACCACAATATTATTCTTCATATTTGGATACTTGATTTTTTTAAACACTTATCATTTATTCATCTCTTTTCCTATCATATCATATCATTTATAATACTTAAATATTTTCTCTTTTATCTCTCTCTAACGTAGTGTTTGGTTTAAAAGGATGAAAGAGCAGTGAAAGTGTATACAACTGAAAAGCAATGAAAGAGTATTGGACAAAGGTGTTGTTTGTTACATGTGAAAGGCAGCTGAAAGTTTTGAAAAATATGTGGGACCCATGTGCTTTAACTTGCATCTCAAAAAGAGAACAAAGGGAATGAAAGAAGCAGTGAAAAAGGCAGCTCGTACACACAAATTTGTTACTTGCCAAAATTGTCCCTTAAACCCCTCACGAGACTTATAATCGAAGAATGGTCTCAAGTTGAAATTTTTGTGCCATAATTGATTATGTGAAACTCATAATCGGTTATGTATCAGTGACATTAGAAATTGCTTGTTAGGTGGTGTCTGCTTAAGGCATATAATCAATTATGCAAACTGCATAATTGATTATATACCTTTAATTTGTAAAAAAAAAAAATATTCTCAAAAAGTTACCGAAACGTGTTTTTTGTTGGGGTAAAATAGGCATTTGCTTTAATCATTGATTTTGTTTTTTTTCTTTTCTTACTTATTTAACTACTTTAATTCAAATCTTTCATCTCTTTTACACTCTCTTCCATCTCAATCAAACAACCATATTTACTACTCTTTCAACTCTCTTTCATCTTTTTTCATTGCTCACACTTTCACTCATTTTCACTCCTCTCTACCAAACAAAGCATAAGTGTCAATTAGCATTTTGGGAGTCCAAGTGTTATTTTCCATTATGCAAACAAGAAGGAAGTTGATCAAATAACTAATGGCTAATGAGGCTTCCTGATTCATGTCGTAGCATTTTTTTAAGAGAGAATCAAGTATAAAGATAATTTTTGAGAAAATAGGCTATGTACGAACAATATTATGCAGTTTTACATTGTCATTTAATTATAAATAATCATATATGATTTACAATAACTATCTTAAAAGTCACACTAATGATAATTTTTAATTAATTGACCGTATAAAAGTTTATACACTAACAGTGCATTGCTATTAATTAGACAATTAAATAAAAAAATTATATAAAGTTAAAAGTGAAAAAAAAAGTGGTCGCATTTAAAAAAAAAAATACTATAAGTAAGAAAAGAGCATATTATTAAAAAGTAAGACTATAAAAAAATTATATATAATATAATAAAATTTTGTATAGCCAACACCACCCAGTAGCCCGTTGCTTCAAAAGGAGCCAAAATAAAAAGAGAAACAAAAATAAGAATGTGGTGGAGAAGAAAAAAAAAAAAGAATACAATAATAAGAAAATTGTAGGAGCAGATATTAGTAATCCACAAATTCACGGAGTAATGACTAATATGGTGTGTGGTATACTAGATAGATAATCATATGGTTGGGAATTAATTTGATCTCTAGATTTATATGGATGGAAGAGTATATGTTAGAAGAGATTAGTCACTAAATAAATTTCAATATTTCGAGAGATTAATTTCCGACTTTCAATTACCGTAAATTTTAACAAAAAAAATTATGGAGTAATAATTAAGAACTTAGTTTATATACCCAAAAGAAGAAGAAAATTTACTGTAATTTTTTTTAAAGATTTTCTAAGACAGATTTTTAATTTTATTATAATATTAAATTCGATAAAATTATCAACATGTCGTTGGTTCGAGTGACATTGGACTTGGATCCCTTAAATAAAGTTTCAAATTTGAGCCTAGTGTATAAAAAAAGTGATTGAGATGGAAGATCCCACTAAAGTTAACCACTCATATTTTTTTGACAGAAATTAGTAATTGCCAAAGTCAAAAGATATTTTATTCCAATGTCATAATGACCTAAAAAAAATTAATAAACCTAAATTGGACCAATCTATTCTTAATCAAGTTGATTTGATTAGGATTTAATAAAAATAATTGTGATAACCAAATCAAATCGAACTAAACAATTTTGTTATGTTGGATTTGAAAGTATGAACACTTCTAAGTATAATATTGAAATTGTTACTTGTTCATTGGCTGAGTTTAAAATTCCATATGTATATTTTTTTCCTTTTTAAGCCATGAATATTCCTTAAGATGCAAATGTTATAATATGCTACTCTTTTTTTGAGGATTATAATATGTTACTCAAAAGTCAAGCTTTGGTTGTTATGCTTCTTACTTACCATACACTCAATCTTAAAAGTTGTGAAAACAACTTTATTTTAACACACTTTTTTATTTTTTATTAAAAAAAAATTAAAGGAAGAAGATGACACTCCAATCCAAGACAAAGAACGTCTCCAAACTTACCCAAATTTTAATTGATCGACTTGCACTAATAATCAATTTGGAGATGTGAATCACCTCATATTATGCGTAAAAATAACATATTATTATGAATTTAATTAGAATGTATTAATAATATAAAAAAATTATACTGTCATCTAATTATGTACTAATATTATTAAATGTTGTAAAGTTATTAATTTTTTAAATAATTATTTTACAAGTCATATCTAAAATAATTTTTAATAAGTTAATAATGTAAAATTAAAATTTATTATTAATTATATCTACTAAACCCCGAAGGCCCGATATAATTGATTCCAATATTTTGAAGATCCAATATGTGTAAATTAAGAATCGTCTCTTCAGAAGATACCGTGGTTAATTTGATGATGGATAGTGCTTCCATTTGAGACAACGAGTAACACCATTGCATGATTCTAATACATAAAACAAAATTGTATATCGTATCGGAGGATACATTAAAAATAAATGCGAACAAAGATAAATGAAAAGCAAAGCACTATTTATTTAATTCTTTTCTTAAAAAAAAAAAAAAAAAAAAAAAAAAAAAAAAAACTAGCCATATATGAAAAGAATCCAAGTGATAAAGATAAATTGCATGTTCATAATCACAGTGAAATTAAGGATAATGACATATTAGCCTGTAGTAATTAATCATCTATTTCAACTGCTTTCATTAGCTAATACACCACCCGGCCGGCATCTCTTGGTTAAAGAAGAAACTGGATGCATATGCCACGAAATATAAAGGCAACACTTTATATAATGTTGCTAAAATCAACATTGAACTTCTCCATAAATATTTTATCAGAATAAAATAAGAAGTTAAAATGCTTTGAGCTTTTTTATAAGTTAAAATTAACTTATAATGTACCTTTTGAAGAAATTAAATAATATTTTTTTATAAAAATTAAATGTATAAATCCATTTTAACGTATACGAGAAGTTTATTTTATTTCATCTTCTTATTTTATAAACTTATAATTATGTATAGAAAAATTTATCTAAACAGAATCAATGTATAAAATAAAAATGTTGATTACTAAATGTGATTTATATATTTTATATAAATAAATTTTTTTTTTTGCTAGTATAATTACATAATGACTAACGTGAAAAAAAAAATCTTTTGAATTCAAATCCAACCAAGTTAACAATATATAATTATTAACAGAAAAATGCAAAAAGTACGAAACATGAACTTTTGTCAAATACTCCAAATTAATATATATATATTTTCTCTCTCTTTCTTATAATTTTTAAAAATCATTCAATTTCTTTTTTTAAAAAAAAGAAACTAAAAAGTTATCCGTATCAAAAAATATTGTTGTTATTAAAAAGACATTATACTTACTCTTTATATTATAAGTATTTCTAAATTTAAATTATAAGAATATTCTGTTAGTAACACTTTAAAAATAAAGATGATCATCCAAAGGCTAACACAATAACAAACAATTGGAGGAGCCCCTATTCTTCCACTATATAGTTGCAATATGCAAAGCCTAATTCCTCCCAAATAAAAAAAATAAAAATAAAATGATTGAAAACCTATGTAGTTGCGGTCCTTGCGGATATATTTATATGCTTAAATTAATTCATGAAAATCAATAATTCCACTGCCATAAAGATTTTCCGCTGCAAAACTTGTGGGCGTATGCATCATATTCTAATTTCCAACCTCAAACACTCCGTAGCCACGTGGGAGAACATCGTGTAATTCATATGATTGCTTTGCTATATAGAGGAAGTCCCAGAAATCTAGAAAATCCTTACACCAAAAAGAAATCTAGAAACTCCTGACCATATCCGAGTCAAAGTCCATTGATCATCTCCTAATTGTTGGCAATGTGAATGAATGATATATGCTTTCAGATGAAGGAATGAAAATATGACAAAGGGATACTACTTATGACAAATATATAGTGTAAAGTGTAATGTAATGCATGAGTACATGGTTTTCTCATCAGGGATACTTTTAATTACCAAATATCACTAGTATAAAATTAAGAGGCTTTTCTCATCAGTAAGATTAAAGGGGATGTGAAATCAATCGATATAGGAAACGAGTATTCTCTAAATTGGTTATAGTATAATTAATTTTAAATTCATAATAAGGAGGTATATTGAAGTTGTTTTAGAATTCTGTCCAATTCATATAAAATTATAAATATAGAGAAATTAAACACCTGTCACGGGTCTCCAATTAATCAATTAACAAGGAGGCAATGAAAACTCTCAGTTGGCTGTTTCCTTGTTTTACATAGCAATATGACTGTTAAATTAGCATACTTTATTATATTTATTTGCATTTCCATTGCTGCTGCTGCGTTAGCTGATTTAATTTCCCATTTTCAACTTGAATGGTTCTTTCATTCTTCCTTGGTGATTATATATCATGTGTTGTAAATCAAATTAACATACTATACCGGTGGGGTATTCAGCTATATGAGTAGTCGAATACCTTCCACCACAAAGCAACTGGATACAGGTGTTCGGCCTAAATCTAGCCGAACACTTGACCCTTACGAACAGCTACTTATATCGCCGAATACCATTATGGGGGTATTTGGCGCCACCTCAGCCGAATACTAAGTACAGCATTCGGACAGTACAGATTCCTTTAAGTGACTATTATCAAGATAAATCGAAGATTATGAGATAATTAAGCAACCTTAATTAGTGTGGATCGGTCATTAAGGAATGGTCAGGGCCCATAAGGGTCCAGGCCCAACAAGATAAGTATAAAAAAGGGTACACCCCTCAAAGTAAAGGACTTTTGACCCTCATTTATTACTCGTATTAAATGCTCTGAGCCGAAACCTGACTTGAGCGTTGGAGTGCCTTTTGCATGTACCCCCCATCATTCGTATAGGAGGATTCAGACATCTACAGAAGACCTTAGAGTAAGGAGTAGAATATCACCCCAACATCCTCAGACAGGAACACATACAGTCTAATCTTTTGCAAGAGAAGCACATATGGCAACTTAATTACAAAGCTCCAATCCAACAATGGCACACACATATATCTATATATCGATGCTAACTATCATTCTGAGTTTTAACATATATTGATCATTCAGAAGTTTGGACTTGGACAGGGTTAGCTCTCGATCTGATTTTCAATGAAACATTGCTGCAGTGGCAACTGTTCTGGGATAGACTCGATGATTCATATATAATAGTTTTTTGTATGGACTACAAATATCCTCTATTAGAGGTAATATTGTTTGAGTCGGGTAGGACTCTTATGAGCAGTATCTCTTGGAGTATTTAACACAACTGTATTTTCAAGACTCAAATTCAAAATCACTAGTTAAGCTAGAATAATCTCGAACCTATTAATCCATGCATTCAGTGATATGATGCATATATAATATAGTTGCTTATAGTTGGGGATGCATAATGCCTCTTCTAGTATAAGTATGGACAAGTTCAATACATGGGTTGATCTCATAGTTATGATGGAATGGAATCTTAATGAACAAGGCTTTCTCAATTAAAGTTATCCACTGAATTTGCTATCTTGCAGTTAATTACTTACTAAGTGGCTTCCGTAAGTTGCATTGCATACTCTAGTGGAAGTGTTTTCATTAGTATTTTTTGAAGTAGAGTAAATTTAAATTGTCTGTTAGTGTTCTGAGAGACCAATTGAAGACGTTTTTTACCTTTTGGAACAATATTCATTTATCCTATAGTTTTCTTTACCCAAAATTTTTTATTGAAGTTATTGTAAATAACTCTAAACATTATAGAAGTGTCTATTTATCACTTCAATGTTTCTTTTTTTGTTACAAAATTATTAATTAGATTAACAAATAAGAAGATGTTATTTTAAATAAAAAATAGTTACATAAGAGTGGTAATAATTAAACACTCTTCCCCATATATGAAATTCTTTTTTTGGGCGAAAGATATCAAGTATTTTTTTTAATAACAATTAATAATCAAGTACCATTATGGATACGTTTCTTCCTTTGGGAATTTGTTAATATTCGTATAAATCAAGACATAAAATAATAAACCCGGCCACTTAATTAGTTCTATGATTTCGATTTCTATATGAGTAAGAGAATTATGAATGTGAGATTGTGAGGTTAATTGACATTAATGTGTTAAATATATAGTTGCGGTGTGCACTATGTCGTTGCTGACATATACAAGTAATATCACAATCAAACTGTGACATTGTTTCTAACTTTATCATTTTAAGAAATTTCCAACTTTAACACTCTTTGAAGCAAAATAACGATGATTGAGACAAAACTATCGGCCTTAAGTCCAAAGAACACTGTAATAGGCTCTTAATCTTTGATGAGAAATTTATGCTCTTCATGTCTTTTACAAGCGAGAAAATACTTTATTTTAAAATGAACTTCTTAATAATAAAATGGAAGGCTTTGGCTTTAAACAAAGCCTTACTCGAATTTTAAAGCTTGAGCTTGGTAATTTTGTTTGAAGCAGATTTCTATTTTCTATGATGATTGACGAAATCATTTTTCTATAGTATTAGGACGAATTGCATTCGCCAAATATAATATAGCCACAGAGAAATACGATTTCAAAAGTAAATAAAAGGTAAGGTGCCTTTTATTGCACTCAAAAAAAAAAAAAAAAAAGAGGTGCCTTTTATTGCGAAGTGGATGTTGATGTTCTTTGTTCGGCTAATGCCAAGACTTTAGTTGCTAGCTATTTTAATGAGGTTTTCAAAAAAAAAAAAAAATTAATGCGGTCCTATTGGAAACATTGGCATCGTGTAAGTTTTGTAAAAACTACTTCTGCAAGCCCACTTATAAAATTTTGGGCTGAACGATGACCCAAATTTATTTTAGTAAGGCCTGGACCCAAAAGCCACAATTTCAGTTTTTCTAAAAGTACAGTAAATTTACCCTATAAACGTAAATGTGGAGTAAAAATTATGTAAAATTGTAAATATGAATATGATAATTTCATTAGGTATATGTGTTTTCTTATATATAGTTGTATCAAGGAAAGCTTTTTTTGTTGATGTTTTGATAATGTCCTAGTCCGCTTATTTAAGTGACGCTGAAAATATGTAAATCCACACGATAAAATGTTTAACTAATTTTTCGAGGAAAATTTGTCATAAAAAAAGATGAAGGATACTTTACATCAATAATATAGTGACAAAAAAATCACACAATAAAATGTAAGATTTTAATATTTAAACTTTAAGTCTAAATTAAATTTGGATTTCATTTTTTTTTTAAAAAGCAAAACTTTATTAAAGACTGATAAGCACAAGAAGTGCATAAACAAAGTACAAAAATTTGAATTTGAATTTCATTAACTTAGAATCAATCATTCATGACCCTATTCAAACTTATCTTGCAAGACTTTAAAAAAAAAGGCAAATGCTAACCAGTGCCCTAAGGGCACTGGTTAATGAACTAAAAGGAGAAATATTTTTATTGGGAGACGCAAAATTGCGCTGTCCATTATTTTTTTTGAGTTCTCCTATAATCTGCACAATAAATAGTTTCTCCTTTTAACTCCTTAATCACTGGTTAGCAAGATCCTAAAAAAAATACACTTTTATTGAACTTGGACCTTATTTTAAAAGTTCAAATTGAATCTAGAGTTTTTAAACTCAATTTGCTATAGTTTACAGCCCATATCAAGCCGAATAATCTATTTTGCCACCACTATAATATATCTAAATTAATTTTTTTATCACATGATTCGATCTAAGGAAATTTTTTGGAGAGGAACAAGAAATTTTAAGTGTGACTATAGCTAATACAAAGGATTGAAACTTGTGAAAATATTTTAGGGTTTCATCATGAAGTCAAAAGTCTTAATTACTGAGGTTATAAAAGAAAATAGAGGCAAAATTTTATTTTTAATTTTTTTTCTTAAAAATGCTATTAT
Organism: Pueraria montana var. lobata; assembly: GCA_026413185.1. Classification (NCBI taxonomy): domain Eukaryota; kingdom Viridiplantae; phylum Streptophyta; class Magnoliopsida; order Fabales; family Fabaceae; genus Pueraria; species Pueraria montana. Next base: position 2,569,593 of record CM048646.1, on the reverse strand, counting down.
ATAATAAATATTAATGGATGACCATGTAAAATTTAGACTAGGTAATTGCCAAAAAGAGAAAAAGTTAGACTCGGAAAATACTAAATAAATATAATTATTACTATTATACAACTTTCGACTTCTACCATCAGAAATTAGATTTCCTTTTAAATCCAATGAGAGTCCTTTTTTTTATATAAAAATAGGAGCCCTTTTTTTTTTTTTTTTTTTACGGTGAACATAGAAGGAGTCTTTCAAAGCTTGCGAGGATTGAAAGGTTCCAGGAGGAGCAGGTTGGAATATGACAATAGTCGGAATATTTATCTTAATTCTTACCTGTGAATCGATTCTAACTTCAAATTTTCATTACACTAACCGTAACATCACGCTATGCTTTCTGCCTTTCTTGTAAAATGTCTTACGCAATCTACGAGTTTCTTGGAGTGGAGAGGGAACAACCAATTGGATTTTGTCCCATTTTATATTGTAATGCAGTTAATCCAAATTATTAATTATTAAAAAAAACTATTATTTATTAGAGAAGAGGTCAATTTAGCCACGATAGTAACAATTTTTTTTCTCTGTGACAGAAGATCTTCCATGACTATCACTTTAATCCTATATTAATTCATCTTACAAGGATCGTTGTTATAAAATGTTGTCATTGTCTTGAATCAACATTGCGTACGCAATAAGTAAAGTACTTGTAGTGTACTGAGGAAAATTCATGGAAGTTTGGAATTAAAAGGACATTATCATTACTTAATTAAAAACGACTTGATGACGGCTTGGCATTAAGAGTGACTATTACTGTCGATTAATTAAAACCACTTTATTTGGATCATTAAATTAAATCGATTCATTAATTTGTTGGATAGACACGAGCAGATAAGTATTCGATCTCAACTATAAAATTTCATCAATTGTATTAAGAAAAATCTTCACGGTGCAATCAATAATTGTGTATCATTATTAATGTGAGTGATGTCCTAGCTTGCTTAGAGGCAATGTTGTTAAAATCGGATTGGATTAATGAATTTGATCAATTTAATTAGAAATTAGTCTAGTTAGTTTTTTAATCCAACTGGCATAGGGTGGAGTTGTTAAAAACATTCTAGGCTTAATTACTATTTTCGTCCTACTATATTTTTAATTTGTTCAATTTCGTTTCACTATTATTAAAATGTTCAATTAGGTCCCACTATTTTTAAATTTGGAGCAATTAAGTCTTTTTTGTCCAATTGGATTGATGGTGTTAGTTTAGTGAATTCTAGCGGTTTTGATTTACAAATAGTGACGATTTTTAACCGTCACTATATTATTTTAATTAAAAAATATAATAAAAAATTATAATTAAATAAAAAATTGTAGTCTTACATTACGTTTAATGGCAGTTATGACCGCCAGAAAGTGAAATTTTCAAGGAAAAACAATCCCCAAATTCAACTCACAGATGAATACACATGCAACAACACAAATTGCAAGTGTATCGCGTAAACCCAAATTCAATCTTCCAATAAATGCAATCAGAAAATACAACAAAAACAAGAGAAGAATTGAAATAAAAATGACAAAAAAGGCAAAAGTATGCTTAAGCTATAGGTTAAATTGCAAGTTTCAGTATGTGCATCAGGAAAGACGAGCTCAATTTGGTGAAGTTTGATTTCTCATTTTTGTAACTACCGAATTGCTATTGCAATTACCACTCAATTTGGTGGAAGAACAAAAGCTCAATCCACGGTGCCTTCAACCTCACCCAGCCACAATTTACTCTACCTCACAACCAACAATTCAAACCCCATAAAACCTAAAAAAAAAAAGGCAGGCAGAAAGAAGAAGGAGAAGAAACAGAGACAGATTTAAAAAGAAAAGAAAATATAAGTAGGACAAAGTTGCTCTTCCGCCGTGCCTAGCAATATCACTGTCGTTGCTCTTCCGCTTCCTTATACTCTCTCTCAATCTGCACTCGCTCTCCTATCTTTTCTCTTCTCTTATTCCTTTCTCGTTTTCTCTCTCGCTCGCTCCCTCTTTACCTCTTCCTCTCTACTGCTCCAAAAAACGTCTGCACCTCCTCCGTCTAGCCGCACGATCACGACCAAAGCCTCCCGCCGCCGCAGCCGGAGGCCTCGAACCACTACAGCACTACATCCCCTTCCCCCTTTTCTGAAGCGCCGCTCATCTAAGTTTGAGAAAATGCTAAGGGTTTTTAGGGTTAGGTGTTTTTGGAGTCATGTTCTTTTAATCCTCTTTATTTTTTTTCTATTTTAATCATTTTTAATATAGTGGCGGTTATAAACCGCCAATATGCGTAAATCAACAGTGCCAAAATCCACAAAACTTACGCCGTTAATCTATTTGCATGGAAAGGACTTAATTGTTTCGATTTTGAAAATAGTGGGACCTAATTGAATCTTTTAATAATAGTGGGACGAAATTGAACAAAGTAAAAAAATAGTGGGACGAAAATAGTAATTAAGCCAACATTCTAATATTTGAGTTTGGTTCCTATAAATAAATAAAAAAATTAGCATGAGGTTATTCTAGCTTAACCAATAATTTTGAGTTCAAGTCTTGGATATTAAGTTGTCTTTCGTACATATACCTACATCATTCTAACCAAGCAATAGATTTTACATATACTACTTTACCTTAAAATAGTCAAATTAATAGTTTTCTATAGTTTAAAAAGAATAATAATATAAGTTATAACTTATTGATCAATATCTTTAAGCTTTGAGGGTGTATTTGGTAAAGAGGAAGAGAATAGCAGAAGAGGAAGTAGGTAGGTGAGATAAGAAAATAAGATAAATAGACAAAAAATAGGGATGAAAGTTAACTTTTTGATATTATTTGGTTTAAAAAAGGAAAAAAAATTATTATTATTATTATCATCATTATTAATATTTCATTTTATTTATTCATTATTATTTAAATTTATTATTATTATTATTTTACTGCATCATCATTATTATTATTGTTATTATTATATAAGAAATGAGAGGAATAGTTAAGGGACAATTAGTGTTTGTTTGGATTACCGTTTTATGAAACATAACCCGTGTTTTTCCTAAAATAATAAGGGTGTTATTTTTTAGTTAGTATATTAAAAATTATATTTTTCCGTTGAAAGTGAGTTCAAACAGGAATATAAACACACTCTTAATCAATTTTGTTGTGCGGCATGAGTGCACTTGTTTGCAATTCTTTGTAGATTAGCAAAGAAATTTATTTACGTGGGTTCCACATTTTTTTTTTAATATTTTTAGCCTGTTTTGCTTCTACCAAACGATGAACGTGTACCAGCTGTCACTTTCTTTTCCAACTTACCAAGCGCAAGTGAAATTTTGATATCGAAAATTCAATATATCCACAAAGTCACTTTTTTTCTTTCTAATACCAGATAAAAAGAAAAAGCTTCCCACTGCATGGATAGGCATCCCACTACATGCAAGGTGCAAGTGTGCAACATATAGATCTGGAAAATCTTTATAGAATAACTATAAATCAACGTATATAAAAGAATAAATATATATATAATTAATAGAAACAAAACTGTCATGAATTTTTCAATATTTTATAGATTCAGCCCAGCATTAATGCAAGGGATGTAACAGGAGACAAAGATTCGTGCAAGGATGGTAGGCAGTAGAGATTGTCATTGCGATTGAAAGGGCCCTATGATGAACACTATATAACTAATTGTACACTAGAGTACTACCTATGTACTTAGTTTTAAATTTTAGGATTAATTAAGTTTTTAGTCCCTACACTTTTTCAAAATTTGATTTTTAGTTCATAAACTTTAATTTGACTGGTCAAGGTCCTTAAACTTTTTAAAAATTAGATTTTTAGTCCCTAAACTTTAGTTTGACCGGTCAAGGTCCATAAACTTTTTAAATATTCGATTTTTAATATCTAAACTTTTAAAAAAATCGATTTTTAGTTCCTGAAATCTCATTAATTCAGGGATTAAAAATTAAATTTGTAAAAAGTTTAGGAACTAAAAATCAAATTTTTAAAAAATTTAAGGATTTTGACCGGTCAAAATTTTGTTCAAGGACTAAAAATCAAAATTTTAAAAAATTTAAGAATCTTAACTAGTCAAACTAAAGTTTAAGAACTAAAAATCGAATTTTGAAAAAATTTAGGAATTAAAAACTTAGTTAACCCTAAATTTTAATTTATTACTACTACGTGCTTGAATAAAGGCATCAAAACAGTTTTTACATTGGTAATTATCAAAATTTTGTCATATTATTGTGTGTTAGATTTGAATTTCCCTTCCTAAAAACAAAGACATTTCAGTGAGAGTGAAGTGTGGGGAAGCACCGAAGAAATGGGACTCAACAACTGTGTCCATATTGTGCCGTACAAATCATGTTACCCACTTAGTACTTTCCAATTGACGCGTCTCTCTTCTAATTTTGGATTTGATATTTGACGTTCTCATGAGTCGTTTTTTCTTCCTCTACCGACACCGTCTCTGTCTTTTGTTCCTTTTTCAATTAAATATATTGTGGCCACTTTATTTTATTTCGTAAAGAATATCTAATTAATAATTGTTTTATGGTTAGAAAACAAGTTAAGGAATAAAATAGAAAAGTGAATCGCATGGATATCGTACAGGTTGTCAAGTGAATCACTATGATTTTGCATGATTTTATATGGTTATTGACAATGTCGTTTTATGTTTAACCAAAATGTCATGAAAAACGCTGAAGCGGAGACAAAAATATATGAAATTTGAATTTGCGTTTAGGGAAAAGTTTTTTTTTTATTATTATTGTTATGCATATTTAGATTAATTTATTTTGAAAATAAAAACAGTTTTTTTTAGTGTATTTGACAAAAAAAAAAATATTGTCTTGAAAGAAGTTTAACTTTCATGTGTTCTTGGGGAATAACAATGTTTTCTTTCCAAGCCTTTCCGATGCCAAGTTTTTTTTTTTATCTTGAGTTAAAAAATACATTGTAAACAATTAGGTTTATTGTAAATTATATTAACATAACCTCTAGTATCAGTTTTCAAAGATTATGATTTTTAATAAGAAATAATTAATTTAATTGTCATAATATTGATAAAAGTTGGTTCACTGTACCCACAACAAATAAATTACTTGCTCAAATTTTGGAATTTTGGGTAGATTATTTGTTAATCTTTTGCAAGCATAGACAAGCAACGCCTCACTTTAGATTTTATAGCAAAAAAACTTGTCATTGTCATATTTTATAATTTAATGATCTTATTCTACAAATTACTTTTCGTTTTTCCATTTTTGTTTTTGATTTGTAGGGCAAGAGGGTACAATACATTCCGACGTCCACATCTGAATTACTAGATTTTAGTATTCAAATTAAATTTTGAAATTCAATCATAGTTTCTTCGTCTCCAATCATCAGTTTCTTCTTTCTTTTCGCTGTCAGTTACTCGTTATTGCACATGACATTGTTTCTCTAGTTAAAGTTAATCAGCTGGCATAACACCTTTCCAACCTCATCTTATTCCTGTAAAGACAAACGCTTAAAAACAATCGGTTAAAATATAATTTTGAAGTGTGTTTGATAAGGTTTTTGAGGAGCTTATAAGTTTCTTTGACCAGCTTATAAGTTACTTTGATCAAAATAAGTTTGTTTGGTACATGAACTTATTTTAGTAGCTTATTTTTCATAAGCTACTTCAAGTAACTTATTTTCATAAGCTACTTGGAATAGCTTATGGAAAATAAACTAGCTTATAAGTTACTAGCCTTTTTTTTTTTCTTCTCAATTTTATCCTTATTAATTTATTTGAAATTCTTTTTTACCCTTTTATTCAATTTAAAAAACCCTTTTACCTATTTTAACATTCTTAAAAATACTAGATGACATTTATTTTCTTAGTTATTACGAAACTTGAAATTCTACTTTTTTATTATTTTTTTAATGTCAAACTATTTATTTTAATGAATTAATACATTATTTATTTATTTTTTTATTTAAAATATTTGGTCACTATAAAAAAATTGATAAAAAAAACAAAATTATAAAGAAACAACAATTTTTATCTTTTTGTTTTAAAATAATACTATAAATAAAAATTAAATATTAAAAATTTGATTTTAAACAATATAAGTTTATTTAATTTAATTCTACTTTTTTCAAAAAAAATAAGGAAAATTTTGATTTAAAACAATATTAGTTTATTAAAAATTTGATTTTAAACAATATGAGTAAAATCACTTAATCTTTACTATTATTTTATATTACAAAATTATTGTCCTACTTTTTAAGATGATAAGTTATTCAAAATACGTTCAAATATTAGAAATAATAAATATACATTTTTATGTCATTTGACATTTATCAGCTAGCTTATCAATTAATCTTACCAAACACTTTCAATTAAATTAGCTAGCTTATAAGTTTCCAGTTTTTCAACTCCTAACTTATAGCTTATAAGCTTCTAGCTAGCTTATAAGCTTTCAACTAGCTTATCAGCTAGTTTTACCAAACATAGCCTTGATCTCTTATTTTTTTCGATATGCAATTTTAATTCTCCATTTTAAAATAGAAATATTTAGTTTTTAGTTTTTGAAAATCAATAATTTTAGTTTAATCTTTAATTTTACATACGTTTTATTTCATTTATTTTGGTCCAATTGAACCTTAGTCCTAACATATTCATTTAAGCTACCATCAAGAAATAATTTAATTAATTAAGATGTAAGAAAAAAATAAATATAGTCAAAATTGAGAATTGGACCAAAATTATGAATTTTCAAAAACTAAAAGACGAAATATCTCTATTTTAAAATGAGGGAATTAAAATTGCATATTGGACAAAATAGGAAGACCAAAGTTGTATTTTAGCCATAACAATATGAAGGAAAGAGAAATGAAGAAGCAATCACAATTGAATTTTTTTAGACAGCCAAATCCACACACACACATACATATACACGGATTTGGATTTGCTAATATACATCAACTTGTGTTTTAGTTAGAGTACATTAGCAAGCTACACCGTCGATGTATTTTAAGATAATATTTAGTTATAACTTACTAACATATTCCAACTAAAAAACAAGTGCGTGAAGAAGAAGAAACTTGCTAACTTGCTCAACTAAAAAACAAGTGTGTCAAGGAGTGTAAGTGTAACGACCCATCTTCGTTATAGATTTGTTATACTAAAACATTTATTAATTATTATCATATGAAATTTCAAAGAAATTTTTTTCTCATTTAACACATATTATATGTACCTACTTTCCTACTGATAACGTACATCATCACATCATAAAAGTATTAAGTCTGGCTTTACAAAACTTGCGTATATATACATACATACAATACCAATATAGTCTTCTTTTAAAGAACATTCAAAGCAACCTAAATATTTATACATATTTCCTAAGCTGGTCCCCATACTATGTACATATATACTAGAACATAATCAACAGAACAGGAGGATCGTCCAATCTTTAGATCGTCCAATCCAAAGGAACAAAAGGATCGTCCAATCTTCAACCTTGACTATCATGAGAGCCTGCGCCATCACTATTACCTGCTCCCGTGTCAATACACGATCATTGCAGTAATACAATACAAACACAAATTGCAAGGGTAAGCTTCTTATAAAAAGAATGATAGATTATACACAAAATTTCAATCAACATCATTCACACTAAACATTCAGTTCATTTCATATGTCACTCCATACATCAATATCATCATGCAATATTATGCTGACTCGACTCCATGGAGATTTCAACAAATTTCGGGCGGTCCCCATAGGCCCCATCCCCTACCATTAGTCTCTTCTTAGACCATTCAGGGAGTCCCGTGAGCCACCATGTGGAGGAAGTGTGAATTTAATCCAATATAGACAAGTGTTGGTATTGGCTTACCTCTGTCAGGTTTGCAAAACCTTCCATCTTTAGGAATTCGCCCACTTGTCTATTCTATATGCCCACCATTGGCCACCACGAAATCCTCCAGCACTAGGTTGAGAGCCCACCTAGCACCCTCAACTTACGTGCCTACTTGCATGCAATATTATGCACAAACCAAACAACTCTGCTCGCCACATGTTCCCTCTATGTTATAAATTCACCATTTTTCTTAAATCACACTTATGAACCCAATCTAGCAGTTCAGTAAGCACAAGTAAAGCATTCTCATACCTCGAATCCTTACTCACAACACAACACTAAATTTAACTAAGGGTGAATTTCCTAACATAGTTCTAGAACCAAAGTGGTGGCATATCCAACATTCTCATTTATATTACACATCTCAAAGAATGTCAATCGCACATTTAAAATAATCATTTATATAAGAAAATGAATATATATCACATTCTTAACAAAACTGGGTCCTGGACTCAAAGCTGAACAAAAGCACCAGAGTTGACCAGAGTTGACTGGACGCTGGTCACTGGACGCTGGGTGGGTCATTGGACGCTGGTTGGCTGAGTGGGTCATCGGACGCTGAGTGAGTTACTGGACGCTGGTTGGCTGAGTGGGTCATTGGACGCTGAGTGAGTTACTGGACGCTGGTTCTGCAGAATCGGACTCTCACAAAATTTTCTACTAACAGAACATCGAAACAAGAATTTCTGCAGAATCCAGGGCTTCCCAAAGGATCCCAAGCATCCAAAAACATGCCTCAAAGGTTTAGGGACAATTCACAACACTTGCAAGACCATTTCAAATCAAAACAACACATCATGATATTATATTAACTTCAACTTAAATCACAATTTCAATCAACTCATCAAGAACACAAGTACCAAACACCACCAAATCAATCAAACAAGTTTAAAGCTTCCCTTACCTAAACTTCTTGACTCAAACCGTGAAGAAAACTAGAGAGGAGAACTTTGGATTTCTTGAGTGATCTGTCCTCAAGTTTTGTTACAGAATCAACTAGGAGACACCTAAATCAACATCAAAGTAAACTCAAAATTAAGATTTCTCTCATCTCTTAAAATCTAACCAAGACCCATTTCTCATGTTCTTGGGAGGAGATGAGAAAGATACTTAGAAATCAAGAATAGGAAGGAACTGGACTTACCAACTTAACATCAACTAAGAAATCTCTAGGGAAGAAGAAATCAAACTTCAAGTTGAGGTAGGAATCAAACTTCCATTTACGGAAAAGAAAGAGCTTAGAGAGGAAGAAAGATAAGAATGAAGGAATTGGAAGAAATAGGAAGCTGGACACGTTCAAATTAAGAGATTTGCATGAAATTTTGCTAGTAACACCCCTATTTCCTCTAAAAGCACCCCCCCTTTTCTTATTTTTTTTCTTTTCTACAACTTATGATATTTACGTAAAATTCCTAACAACAACCTTACCTTCTAAGCCCGACCGTACATGAAATATTATCAACAACATTATAGCACATAACAAAACAATCTATTTATTAATTCTTTTATATATAATATAGCTTTAAATTTAATTTCCTCTTGTATTATCAATCAAACACTTGATCATACACTTGAAAAAAATCACGACATTACAATTCTCCCCAACAAAAAAAAATTTTCGTCCTCGAAAATTCGCTTACCTGAGAAGAGATAAGGATATTGTTCACGCATTTTATCTTCAAGTTCCCATGTAGCATCACCCGTAGTATCACTCCATATAACTTTAACCAAACTAATAGCTTTGCCCCTAAGCTGTTTAGTCTCTTGATCCTCAATCCTGACTGGACGAGTCTCAAGCGTCCAGTCCTCTCGTACTTGTATCACATCCGGCTCAAGGATATGAGTAGGATCAGAAACATATTTCCTCAATTGAGACACATGTAATACATTGTGCAAGTTGGCTAGAGTAGGTGGTAAAGCCATTTCATAAGCCACTGGACCTACGCGTCTAAGGATTTGATAGGGTCCAATGAACTTAGGTGTAAGCTTCTTCGACTTAATTGATCGTCCAATACCCGTAGTTGGTGTAACCTTTAGAAACACATGATCGCCCGCTTCAAACTCAAGTGGCCTTCTACGTTTGTCCGCATAAGATTTCTGTCTACTTTGTGAGGCCTTCATCCTTTCTTGAATTAACTTAATCTTTTCGGTAGTCTGTTGTAATATCTCTGGCCCTACTACCATATTTGTTCCATCTTGGTACCAACAAAGAGGTGTTCTACACCTTCTACCATACAAAGCTTCAAATGGTGCCATACCAATACTAGTATGAAAACTGTTGTTGTAGGTGAATTCTACCAAAGGTAAAACTTCATCCCAACTTCCAAGATGGTCCAAAACACATGCCCGCAACAGATCTTCTAGCGATTGGATCGTTCTCTCAGATTGTCCATCAGTCTGTGGGTGATAAGCAGAACTAAATCTCAACTTAGTTCCTAAGGCTTTTTGCAAACTTTGCCAAAATCTTGAAGTAAATCTTGGGTCTCTGTCAGAAATGATACTAGATGGCACTCCATGAAATCTTACTATCTCTCTGATATACAATTGAGTGAACTTCTCCAAAGAATACTTCATGTTAACAGGTAAGAAATGAGCACACTTTGTTAATCTGTCAACTATCACCCATATGGCATCACAACTTCTAGTTGTCCTAGGCAAACTGGATACAAAATCCATAGTAATACTGTCCCATTTCCATTCTGGAATCTCCATTGCTTGCAACAAACCACCAGGCCTCTGATGTTCTACTTTAGCCTTCTGACAAGTTAAACATACTGCTACATATTGCACCACATCTCTCTTCATACCGGACCACCAAAACATCTTCCTCAAATCTTGATACATCTTATTCATACCGGGATGTAGACTAAGTTTACTTTTATGACCTTCGTCCAATATGAGTCTTTTTAACTCAATGTCTTGTGGTACACAAATTCTACCTTTAAATCTCAAAATTCCATCATCACCCAAACTAAAGTCTATTCCTTTATCCGTACCCAACAACTCCATTGTTCTACTCAAGCTAGGATCCAATAACTGTTTCTCCTTAATCATTCCTAGAAAATTATTAGTCACAGTTAACATACCACAACTAAGGTGATCGTAGGTCACTTCAACATACAAGTTCAAATCTCTAAACTTCTCCACCAATTCTAACTCTTTCACCATCAAAGTGGACATCTGGACGGTCCTTCTGCTAAGGGCATCAGCTACCACGTTAGCTTTACCCGGATGGTACATCAATTGAAAATCATAATCCTTCAAAAACTCCATCCATCGCCTTTGTCTCATATTGAGCTCCTTCTGATCAAACAAGTATTTTAAACTCTTGTGATCACTAAATACATCGAATTTAGCTCCATAAAGATAATGTCTCCATATTTTCAAGGCAAACACCACTGCTGCTAACTCCAAATCATGAGTGGGATAGTTCCTCTCATGAGTCTTCAACTGTCTTGAGGCATAAGCCACAACTTTCCTTCCTTGCATCAACACACAACCCAATCCTTGATGAGATGCATCACAGTAAACTTCAAAAGGTTCACTAGTATCAGGTATTACAAGGACAGGAGAAGAAGTCAACCTTTGCTTCAATTCTAGAAAACTCTGTTCACAAGCTTCAGTCCATGCAAATGGTTGGTCCTTGCGAGTAAGTTGGGTCAATGGTGTTACTATCTTAGAGAATCCTTCTATGAATCTCCGATAGTATCCAGCTAATCCAACAAAACTTCTAATCTCTGTGGCTGTCTTTGGACGTTCCCATTGCAAAACTGCTTCTACTTTTGAAGGATCCACTGCAATCCCTTCAGTTGAGATTACATGACCCAAGAACTTCACTTCTTCTAGCCAAAACTCACACTTAGAGAGTCTTGCATACAATTGCTTTTCTCTCAAAATCTCCAATACAACTCTTAAATGGTCTTCATGCTCTTCACGAGTACGGGAATAGATAAGAATGTCGTCGATGAATACCACAACAAACTTATCCAAGAATGGACGAAAGATCCTATTCATGTAATCCATGAATATAGCAGGAGCATTCGTCACTCCAAAAGGCATGACCACATACTCATAATGTCCATACCGAGTCCGAAAAGCTGTTTTCGGTATATCCTCATCTTTCACCCTTATCTGATGATACCCTGACTTTAAATCAATTTTTGAGAAAATCTTCGCTCCACGCAACTGGTCCATCAAATCATCTATCCTTGGCAAAGGATATTTATTCTTGATAGTGAGCTTATTCAATTGACGATAGTCAACACATAGTCTAGAACCACCATCTTTCTTTTTGACCAGTAACACAGGTGCTCCCCAAGGAGAAACACTAGGTCTGATCATTTCCTTCTCCAACAAATCTTCAATTTGTTTCTTCAGTTCAGCTAATTCAGCGGGTGCCATCCTATACGGAGTTATTGACACTGGTCCCACACCTGAAACTAGTTCGATAGCAAACTCAACCTCTCTTTGTGGAGGCAAGCCAGGTACTTCTTCAGGAAAGACTTCCGAAAAATCTCTAACAACTGCTATAGAATTCAAGTCAAGATCACCCTTGACTTCCAAGAAAGAAAAGACCACAAAACACGAAGCTCCTTCCTTCAAAGAAACTTGTGCTTGCTTTGCAGAAATAAATTCAAGATCTTCGTGATAAGGGAATACAAGAGTATTTTGAGCACAATCTATAAGAATACGATTGGAGGACAACCAATCCATTCCTAAGATTATGTCCAAATCCATCAAAGGGAGGCAAATCAAGTTAACCTTGTACTTGCGTCCATTGACTAAAACAGGACACCCCACGTATACTAAAGAAGTCACCACAGGGGTGGCTGTAGGAGTAGAGACATGCAAATCAAACAACAAAGGACATGTAGACAATTTCAATCTTTTCACACAATCATGAGAAATGAAGGAATGTGTAGCTCCAGAATCAAACAAAACAGATAAAGAGTTACCGTCCACTTCACACACACCTTGGATAAGATCATCAGATTTGGATGCTTCCGCTCCACTCATAGCAAAAACCCTTCCAGCTACCTTAGGCTTCTCAACCTTTGGTGCATTTCTTGCTGGTGCAGCTCTAACATTAACCTGACAATCTCTTGCAAGATGACCGGGCTTCTGGCATTTAAAACAAATCATCTCCTTATAATTACAATGAGTGCTGTAGTGTGGACCACCACACTTGAAGCATCTAATGCCTTGAGCTCCTGATTGAGCTACAACTAGACTTCCCCGAGGCTGTTGAGGTCTAGAATATGATTTCTTCTGAAAATTTCCCTTTCTACTGCCTGAGGATCCATCACCGTAGGGTCTAATTACTCTACTACTACCCTCCAGACGTTCCACTGTCTTTTCCTTTTCTACCAATGCAGGAAACTCCCTAATAGCCATAGGGACAATCATCCGCTTCACCTCTTGCTTCAAGCCTTCTTCAAATCTCCTACATCTCCAAGCTTCAGTAGTAGCTTGAGAATAAAAACGAGCTAAGTGTTCAAACTTAGTCGCATACTCATGGACTGTCATGTTACCCTGCTCCAATTTCATGAATTCTGCCTCTTTAGCATATCTAGCACTATCTGGAAAATACCTCTCCAGAAAGCGCTCCCTGAAATTTCCCCAAGTGAGGGATTCTCCACGTACTTCCATCATCTGTCGAGTTCCATGCCACCAGAACTCTGCTTCATCAGATAACATATATGTGGCATAAGTAACCTTTCTATCTTCAGGACATGCCATTGCCCTAAAGATCTTTTCTAAAACTCTTATCCAGTTATCAGCTACATCCGGATCAGAGTTTCCTTTAAATGGTGGTGGATCATTCTTCCTAAATTCAGCCAATCCTTGATATTCAGGTGGGATTACTGTTTGAGCTGCTTGGGCAGCAACCTGAGTGGCCTCTAACTGTGCCAAGGCTGCTTGATGCTGATTAGCCATAGTAGCACTCTGTTGTTGCATCGCAGCTGCCATTACTTCTATGGCATGGGCCAATTGGGCCACATCTGAGGGAGGAGGAGATCTAAGAGGGCTCACCATCCTAACAGAAGACCAAACCAAGTTAGAGAATAACATTGGTTAAAGCCTTCTACTCATCATGTCAATCACACACAGCAAAAACATAATAGACCTATCCCCATAGGTTCGTCCAAAAGATACGACCAGCTCTGATACCACTATTGTAACGACCCATCTTCGTTACAGATTTGTTATACTAAAACATTTATTAATTATTATCATATGAAATTTCAAAGAAATTTTTTTCTCATTTAACACATATTATATGTACCTACTTTCCTACTGATAACGTACATCATCACATCATAAAAGTGTTAAGTCTGGCTTTACAAAACTTGCGTATATATACATACATACAATACCAATATAGTCTTCTTTTAAAGAACATTCAAAGCAACCTAAATATTTATACATATTTCCTAAGCTGGTCCCCATACTATGTACATATATACTAGAACATAATCAACAGAACAGGAGGATCGTCCAATCTTTAGATCGTCCAATCCAAAGGAACAAAAGGATCGTCCAATCTTCAACCTTGACTATCATGAGAGCCTGCGCCATCACTATTACCTGCTCCCGTGTCAATACACGATCATTGCAGTAATACAATACAAACACAAATTGCAAGGGTAAGCTTCTTATAAAAAGAATGATAGATTATACACAAAATTTCAATCAACATCATTCACACTAAACATTCAGTTCATTTCATATGTCACTCCATACATCAATATCATCATGCAATATTATGCTGACTCGACTCCATGGAGATTTCAACAAATTTCGGGCGGTCCCCATAGGCCCCATCCCCTACCATTAGTCTCTTCTTAGACCATTCAGGGAGTCCCGTGAGCCACCATGTGGAGGAAGTGTGAATTTAATCCAATATAGACAAGTGTTGGTATTGGCTTACCTCTGTCAGGTTTGCAAAACCTTCCATCTTTAGGAATTCGCCCACTTGTCTATTATATATGCCCACCATTGGCCACCACGAAATCCTCCAGCACTAGGTTGAGAGCCCACCTAGCACCCTCAACTTACGTGCCTACCTGCATGCAATATTATGCACAAACCAAACAACTCTGCTCGCCACATGTTCCCTCTATGTTATAAATTCACCATTTTTCTTAAATCACACTTATGAACCCAATCTAGCAGTTCAGTAAGCACAAGTAAAGCATTCTCATACCTCGAATCCTTACTCACAACACAACACTAAATTTAACTAAGGGTGAATTTCCTAACATAGTTCTAGAACCAAAGTGGTGGCATATCCAACATTCTCATTTATATTACACATCTCAAAGAATGTCAATCGCACATTTAAAATAATCATTTATATAAGAAAATGAATATATATCACATTCTTAACAAAACTGGGTCCTGGACTCAAAGCTGAACAAAAGCACCAGAGTTGACCAGAGTTGACTGGACGCTGGTCACTGGACGCTGGGTGGGTCATTGGACGCTGGTTGGCTGAGTGGGTCATCGGACGCTGAGTGAGTTACTGGACGCTGGTTGGCTGAGTGGGTCATTGGACGCTGAGTGAGTTACTGGACGCTGGTTGGCTGAGTGGGTCATTGGATGCTGAGTGAGTTACTGGACGCTGGTTCTGCAGAATCGGACTCTCACAAAATTTTCTACTAACAGAACATCGAAACAAGAATTTCTGCAGAATCCAGGGCTTCCCAAAGGATCCCAAGCATCCAAAAACATGCCTCAAAGGTTTAGGGACAATTCACAACACTTGCAAGACCATTTCAAATCAAAACAACACATCATGATATTATATTAACTTCAACTTAAATCACAATTTCAATCAACTCATCAAGAACACAAGTACCAAACACCACCAAATCAATCAAACAAGTTTAAAGCTTCCCTTACCTAAACTTCTTGACTCAAACCGTGAAGAAAACTAGAGAGGAGAACTTTGAATTTCTTGAGTGATCTGTCCTCAAGTTTTGTTACAGAATCAACTAGGAGACACCTAAATCAACATCAAAGTAAACTCAAAATTAAGATTTCTCTCATCTCTTAAAATCTAACCAAGACCCATTTCTCATGTTCTTGGGAGGAGATGAGAAAAATACTTAGAAATCAAGAATAGGAAGGAACTGGACTTACCAACTTAACATCAACTAAGAAATCTCTAGGGAAGAAGAAATCAAACTTCAAGTTGAGGTAGGAATCAAACTTCCATTTACGGAAAAGAAAGAGCTTAGAGAGGAAGAAAGATAAGAATGAAGGAATTTGAAGAAATAGGAAGCTAGACACGTTCAAATTAAGAGATTTGCATGAAATTTTGCTAGTAACACCCCTATTTCCTCTAAAAGCACCCCCCCTTTTCTTATTTTTTTTCTTTTCTACAACTTATGAAATTTACGTAAAATTCCTAACAACAACCTTACCTTCTAAGCCCGACCGTACATGAAATATTATCAACAATATTATAGCACATAACAAAACAATCTATTTATTAATTCTTTTATATATAATATAGCTTTAAATTTAATTTCCTCTTGTATTATCAATCAAACACTTGATCATACACTTGAAAAAAATCACGACATTACAGTAAGCATAGCATTGTAAAACAGTTTTACGTTGTCATCCAATCATAGATTACAATGTATGATAAATTTGTTGTCTTTTATAATAATTATCTTAAAAAACATATTAATGGTGATTTGTGATTTTTACACCATCAGAGTGCATGACCATTAAACTATAATAATAATAATAATAATAATAATAATAATAATAATAATAATAATGATTGACATTTACTTATATCTGTAAAATATATATTATATGTTAATATATATTAAATTAAATTCATTTTATAAAGTATTACATAATTTTAATATTTTATAAAAATTTATAAATTTAATCTACTCAATATTTTTTTTAATTTAATGGTTTGACTTATACTATTTAGATAAGCTATTAATTTAGTCTTCGAAGTATCATCTTATCTTTTATATAATTCTTAAAGTAATAGAATTATATAAGTAATCCTTTAAGGCTCCATTTGGAAGAGCTTATCAATCCCTTATTTAAACTTATATTATGTTATAAGTACTTATGAAGGTGTTTGAGAGGGCTTATAAAAATATCTTATCTTATGACTGGTCCATAAGATGTTTTTAGTTTATGTCATGAGCTCTCCAATATAAGTTATATGAATAGCTTATGCAAAGCTTATGAAAAGACTCACTTTCAAATCCCGCTAAGGCAAAAAATATAATGTGTTCGTACTTTTTATTTATTTTTTGTTTTTGTTTCTTCCTTTAAATATTTTATTTTATTTTATTTTATTTGTTTCTTTACCTAGATTAATATAAATATTAACTCCTACTCAAATCAAATTATAATTATTTGTTGCTAATAAATTTATTTATTTTTTACATGTTTCCTTCTTTTTTTTTTACTAAAAATATAATTTAATTATATAAATTCATATTTTTTATATGTGGCTAGTAATTTCTTTTATACATTGCTAATAATTTTTTATATGTTTCCTTTTACAGTGGCGAAATTTTTATAATGGTATACCTGTTTTTATATACATATATTTATTTATACACGTGGATGATAAATTTTTTAAGTTTATATCATGATTTTATGATATATATTTTAACACCTTAATTTATATTTTAGTCATGTTTTGATTATTAAATATTTTAATTTTTAAAATTATTGATAGGTGTATGGTAGGGGTGTGCAAAAAAACCGGTTCGAACCGAACCGGATTGGAGTAGAACCGGTTTCTTTAAAACAAACCGAATTAGTTTTCAAAACAAGTTCGGTTCGAACCGAATTATTTTTGTAAACCAATTCGGTTCACTTAATAACCGAACTGTTTTTCTTTCTTATTTAAAACCAGTTCGGAACCAGTTCGAAACCGGTTCGGAATCGAACCGGTTCTTTAAAAATAATTCGGTTCCGAATCGGTTCGACAAACCAATTCGCGAATATAGATTTAAAAATCGAACCTATTAAAACGGTTCGGTTCGGTTTTTTTACCGAACCGATTTTTGAACACCCCTAGTGTATGGTGTGTTTTTGTGTATGTGACACTTAATTTTTTCGAATTTATGATACTTGAATTTTTGTTTTTAAAAATAGGTAAATTGTGTCTAGTTGTTTTTATTTTTAATATTTTTGTGATTATATATATATATATATATATATATAAATAATATTAGTATATTAATGATTTAGTTAGTTTTGAATTTTTATTTTATTTAAATCATGATTTATTTATTTTTAAAATAAGATAACATCTTATAAGTACTTATGTAAATATGCATCCAAACATTTTAAAATTGTGTAAGCACTCATCAAAATATATATCCAAACACAAATAGCTTATTGAATTTTAAATACTTGTAACATAAGTTCTTATATAATAACAACTTATTTAAAAAGATCTTAATTACATTGTTTTACCAAATGGACTCTAAGTAGGGGTATAAATGAGCCAAGCTATTCGTGAACTATTCGAACTTGACTCCCTTGATCAAGCTCGTTTGTTTAAACAAACTCAAGCTTGAGATTGAGCTCGATTATTTAAATGAGTCAAGCTCAAACTTTACAAGCTCGACATTAATAGCTCATGAATAACTTGTTTATATATATATATATATATATATATATATATATATATATATATAGTGGAAAATTAAAATTACATAGATTTCATAATATCATACCACATGTTTAACACTTATTTTTATTTGTAGATTATTATCTAGTATTAAAATGTTTCATTGAATACTAAATTGATAAAGTTAAGTTAACCAATAAGTCGTTGGTCCGAGTGATACTGAACTCGGTCTCCTTCCTTAAGTAAGATCTCGAGTTTGAATCTTGTGGATGGAAAAAACATGGTTGTGAGGAGAGACTCCACTAAAGGTGGTCAGTCAGGTTTCTCGGTAGAGATTAGTCATCAGCAAAACTAGTTGATAATCCGTACCAATGTCATGGTGACAAAAAAAATGATAAAGTTAAGTAATTTAAAAAAAATGCAAATTAAAAAATAATCAAGCTATAAATGAATTAAACAAGCAAAGCCCTAGCTTTTCATTAGCCTTGTTCAAATAAATGAGCCACTTATTTTTTTCACAAGTCAAGTCAAAATTTCTAATACTTGCCTCATTTACACCCCTAACCCTAAGTATTAAGTGTGTGTTTGAAAATCCGTTTCAACATTGTTGAACCGAGGGTTCACACATTACAAAGCAAAAACATAAAAGGAAGGGGAAGTATTGGATTGGCATTGCGTTAGATCTAGTAGAGAATCAAACACACCCTAAATATCTATTAGTTTAGTTTCTAAGTTGGTATATTTTATTTATATCTAGGGACTAATTTAATGAATTTTTCAATACTTGAAAAATTATTTATTATAATTTTTAATACTCGGAAGATTACTTATATAATTTTTTTTTTTTTAAATTAGGGACCACATCAGAGAAAGTAATAATTTAGAGATGAAATTGAGGTTTATTCACTGTTTTTTTCTCCTTCTTGTTATTAGTTTTAAGATTTGGCTCTCAATGACCTCACAAATTTTTCTCTCTTCACCTAGAAAATGTGGAAATTGATAGATATGAATAAATGCCTTCGTCTTGCTTAGAATTCAGTTCTCTAGAACAAAGTAACAGCCTCAAAATCCGTAGACAGATTAGATTAGAGGAGTATTAGTAAAGCAGAAAACAGAGAAAACTAGTAGTAGAAGGTAAAGAAAATGATCTGAACACGGAAAATGAAATTGCCTATACAAAATCCTCATTATGTTCACATTATCAGGACCCAAAAAAAAAATTCTGAATATACGCATCCAAAACTTATTATGCAGTGCTTTCGCTATATACAAACTTATTAATCGTACAATCCCCCGTTATTGAAAAAAAAATTTCACGAACCCCACTCACCGCCTTCACATTTTAATTACACTTGAACATCCTTGGTCCGATGAGTGGCTAGCTCTTCGTGAATTGCACCACGCCAGGTTGTTGTGTGTTCAATTGAATCTTCCCAAGCAGAGCAGAGCAGAGAAATTAAGCCTAATTTGTATATAGCAATGTTACACGAATATCCCAAATTCACATTTGAATTTTTTTTTTTTTTAAGAGTCCAAAGAAAACGGGGTCTTCAATAGATCATAAGGTGCCCAAAGTGCATCCAAGGGACAAGGCCTATTAGCGTCCAATCTCACCCACGGTTTCCCCTTCCCACTCCAATGCAACAAACTCACCGGACCAGGGTGCAGATCCCGACACAAACCACGAAAATTGTCCCCTCCAAGACCATGTTGGTTCCACCTATGATCCACCGGAACAATGTTCCCAGCAAACACAAGCAAAAACGGCGGCAACGAACCCAGTTCGTAGATTCTCATCCTCTTCTGAAGCTCCATCCACTCCTCAATTTTTCTCGTATAATCCCCCTCGCGCCACCGCTCCAAATCAATCACCATCACCCCCGTGTTGAAATAACACGCTTTCCTGTCCGCGAATGTTAGGGACAGAGAAGGGTTCGACCAGAACGTGGGAGTGAAGTACGCGGTGAAGTTCGCGTTGCAATATTCCGGCGCCGCCAAAACACTCTCGTGTCCCAACGAGGTTGTCGCGAGTTTCGCGATGTCGTCGACCAGGACGAGGTCGGAGTCGAGGTACACCACGCGCTTCACGCAGAGTGGGATGAGGTTGGGCAAGTAGCTGCGCGCGTAGTTGAGGGGGCAATCCAGTGCGGCGCGGATCGAGGTGGAGATGAGGCCCGAAACGACGCTGTCGTCGAAGGGGTAGACTCGGAATTTGAGATAGGGGAATGTGTTGGAGATCGTGGCGCGTAGGAGCGTCGCGTTGGCGTTGGAGGAGCACACGAAGTGGAAGAACGTGTTTTGGGGGCATGAGGAGTGTTGGAGGACGGAGAGGACCGCCGCCATGGAACCTCGGATGTATGTCGTGTCGAGTGTCATTGCCACGTGGACGGCTTCCTCGGAGCATATGTCGTGGTGTTCGATGGAGGGGCAGTTTGGGGAGTTGTAGAATTGAGGGGCTTCTTTGAATTGTTGGGTGAGGCTGTTTGTAGAGGATACACTAGGAATAAGGAACAATGAGGAGAGGATTAGAAGGTATGATAAGTGGGGTGGTTTTGATTTTGGATTGGACTTCATTGTGTGTGTGTGTTGAGAATGAAAAGAGAGATTTATGTGGTGGCTTATAATTGGAGGTTTGAGGTTTGAAACACGCTTTTGAGTTAGCTAGCAAAGTTAAACTAATAAAAAAGGAGAAAGAGAGAGGAGAGGGGAGCAAGGATGGGCTAGCCAGAGTGTTCAGTCAGAGAAGGGAAGTCAAGAATATATATGAAATAATGAAGGGGGAAGTTGGTGGAATTCACATTGGTTTTGAACTTATTATCAATATCATGAATCATGATGGTTTTGTTTTTCTTTAGCATTTTTTCGGGTATGGGATGGGGACATTCGCCCTTCACTTCTCTATCCTAAGGTTTTGAACTTGAACTCCCTTTGTGTCTTAATAACTTATGCTTTGTAGGTTGTGTCATTTTATGGGCTATGCACTCGGTATTAATACTGGATTGAACCATGGATGGGAAGGGAAATGAGCCTTATCCACTTACACATACAAGGAAATGTATGTATACCATGAATGAGGAAATGTATATCTAAATATGACAAAGTCAAACAAATCTCACGTTCACCCTTCCTTGTATTCTTCTCATTTTTATTTTTTTTCCACAATTTCTAAAATGGAAACAATAAGTATGTGTTTGGAACTCCATTTAAATTTGTGTCCAATACTCATTCAGAAAGAAGTTACTTAGTGCGTGTTTAGATTATCATTCATAATACAAGTAAATATATAAATCCACATTAAGTTGCTTTCAAGTTGATGCAGGTTTATTTCTCTTAAACATCAAACCAAACTTGCGGTAACTGTGTGTTCAATCTTACATGTGAGACCTGGTTACTCACATCTGCAAAGAAATTAATAATTATAATTTTTACATTTTCTTTTATAAAATTAGCGTGATTAAAAACAAAGTAAAAGAGTAACTTCAGATGGATCCAATAAATGTGAAATCAAACACACTATATGATTAAGCCACACGCATATTACACTAATCATCACGGTTTTTAGCTTTACCTTTTGAATATATTATGTATGTGATTTACTGTTTTGTTTGTTATTTATTTTAACCAATTGTATGCTAAACATTGTTCATAAAAATTGCGTGTAATATAGTTTGTTTCAGATTTCTAAAGCCAATGGCTGTAGAAGATTTTTTTTTTTTTTCTTTTGATATTTATGTCTCCAAATGTATACTTTCGCTGTTTGTGTTTGATAGCATCTAAACCAAACGTGTTCACATTCTATTTAGAAAGAGGGGAAAAGTTCATAATAGTAGCAATTTGACAGACGAAGCCCTCAAATTTTTTATTAAACAGATTAAAGGTTAGGACTTAGGAGTATCCTTCCAAATTAAGAGAGCATTTTCCATTCCTTTTCCTACTTGAATTGGAAATTTAGATTTTAGAATGGTAGAGACTACTTTATGCTAAAGTAACAGTGACACAAGACTGGTAAAGAGCATCACTTAAGATAAACCGTAAACATATTTGCTCTAGCGTTGTTTTTACGGCTATCTTCAAATACACATTGAATGTTGTTCATGGTTCATGGTCATGACATTTAATTTTATTTTTATATTGTGGAACTATCACGCATTCATCCGAAAACTATGTCCCAGCAACCGAATCTTCCTCAGGGAGCATTTCCACACGGAAACATTTCTAAATTAAAACAAATTAATCCACCAAGGAATAATCAAATTTAGATGAATGATTTACACCACCTGTTTTAACATATATTTTTTATTATGAGATCAAATTTAGGTAAATATCTTATCAAATAGAGAAGGGGACATACATAAACTCACCGAATAAAAAGCATTAAAAAGAAAATCAAAGTGTATTCTTGACATTTTTCTTAAATTTATATATGTTTTTTTTTATTTGATGACCTAATTTAATTGTTGGATGTTCAAATAATCTGAAATATAACGTGGGTTAGATTCTAAAAATTCAAGCCTAATATTTATTTAGAAAAAAGTAATGTTTCTTTAGAAAAAAAAAACAAATTAGTTTTTGTACTACTCGGACTCGGCATTCCACCGAGTAGAGGAGCTGACCGAGTAATTAATTAGCCTAATTCAATCCTAAAATACATTCACCCATGTCAATGTATTTTAATTGACTCATTTAATTGATACTTGGTTTATTAACGCCATTTGCATTTAATTAATTAGCCTAATTCAATCCTAAAATACAGTACGTCGACAAGGCCCACGAACAAAAATATCACATAGTCTTTAGCACCACCTACTAATCCCAAACAAAACAAGCCACGTGATTAAAACACACTAGTCTTTACACACTTAGGCCCACGTCAACATGCAACAAATATTATACCCCTTTTATCTTATACTATATGTTTTTCTAAGTTTTTTAGTTTATACAAAATATTAATTACTTTTTTCAATAATACCTTTATTTATTAGTTTCTCACTTAAATACTTTAATAAATTTATAATTATAGTTTAACTCGTTTAACAAGGATATTTTTGTCCAAAAAGTTAGTTATATACTATTATAAGTTGTGTAATTAATAATTTTCTTGAAAATATAAGATGGTAAAAGTATAAATAATAGATCATATGATTCTCAGGCAATAAAGTTGAAAGCAAATGATGCAGTTAAATTTAATGTCCTGGGCCCAAATAAAAGAAATATTCTAAGGGGATTGTTATTCTCACCCCAAAATTTAATTGTTGGATGTTCAAATAATCTGAAATATAACGTGGGTTAGATTCTAAAAATTCAAGCCTAATATTTATTTAGAAAAAAAGTAATGTTTCTTTAGAAAAAAAAAACAAATTAGTTTTTGTACTACTCGGACTCGACACCGAGTAATTAATTACCCAATTCAATCCTAAAATACATTCACCCATGTCAATGTATTTTAATTGACTCATTTAATTGATACTTGGCTTATTAACGCCAATTGCATTTAAGTGACTCACTTGGTTTCAATAATAATTAACTAGTACTAGTACCTAGCTAACAACTAAGAGCATGTTTGGATAAACGTTGATGAAACCAAAATGAAGTTTGCCAACGGATTAGTATCCTTCCTTTTGCGTTCATTTTGTTTTGGTCCGTTGGATTTATCTTGAAATTCGTGCGACAGCAATTTGGACTAAAAACCAAACATGCACTAAGTAGTAGTAGTGTTTCCATTCTTCTGGATACAGCTAATAGTTAAATTTATCTTTAGGTCTACACATTCTATATTTAAAAGTAAACATGTTTTATAGTTTATTAAATATGTATATCTACCCTGTGTAATCTAATCTCTCTATATATACTCGTACCGAAGGCAAATGTCAACGATTTTCTAAACTGGTCTACACGAATACAAGTGGAATTAAAAAGAAAACCTCGTTGGTTTCATGACCCTATATTTTAAGGCGCTTTCTACGGTGGAGAAGTAGAACAAATGATTCATGGGTAGACTATTATTATTAACCCTTGAATTTATCATTAAAATATTTCAATGGTGTAGATTAAATTAGATAACTTTTAATAGGTCAGAAGAAAAAAGTAAAAAGACAATTTTATCCCTACCCTCTTCACTTCATCCACCTCCACCATTTTGAGAATGCTTCACCGGAAACTGGGTTGTGTTTAAAAAAAAAAAATCAACTTTATTTTCTTCAACCCATCTCATTCAAACGCACAATTTTCATTCAAACACAGCAAAGGAAAAACATTCATTCAAACGCAGATCTTTTTATATTTTCCCAGATTCGTGTAATTTGATACATTTAAAATTAAAAATAATTTCCATCGCATCCCCAATTTCGCGTCCCCGCCTCCGATCTCCTCCTCGTACTATCCATCGCACCGCCGCAACCACCATCGCGCACACCAGAAAACGCTTTAGAAACAAGTTTGATTTAACTATAACGTTGTCGGGGGTTTGCTGTTCTACTTCAGCATGTGCACGAACCCCGCCGTGAACGCCTTCGCCCCCGTCTGGTCGCAAAAAACCGCCGTGATTTTCCCTCCAGTGGAATCGTGATTCCCCCAAAACCAGCAACCAGAATGGATCGGTGGTTCACAACCAGCAAAAGCTACTCTGTTTTAAGAAAAACAAAACAAAATCCATGATGGTTAATTCTTAATATTAATATATAATAGTGATGATTTAATAATCGTTTATGCAATTTGGTCAACCGGTGGATGAGAATGACAAAATGAGAAAAATTGGCCATTGGTGTGAGACGGCTGAGCAGGGGATAAACGTATGGTAGGTAGGTTTTTTTTTTCCAAAAGGGTAAAGTTGACTTTTCATAAATAAATAAAAAAAAAAACTGATGGTGCACCCGTGAACCACCTATTTTGATGGTTCACGGTAGAATTTACCATATTTTAATTATAGTTAATCAACTTAGGCATTATAATATTAATTATGCTTACATGTTTTTGTAGCCAACATGTCAACGGTAGGATCTTTTGGTTTGCTTATAGATTCAAACTCCGTCAGCGCATAGGCCAATAGAATAAGGACATGATCTTGATCTTGAGTTATTATCGTCATTATTATGGGAATGGGAACCAATCCTGCATTCAATTAAAATCTTCTAAGTCTTAAGTTATCCCCCACTAACAACATCAAGATTATTTTATTTTACTATAAAAATGTGAGACATGAGATCCATAAACTAGTATTGCTCTTGTAGTCCCATTATAGCGGCACATCGTAGCCTTTCTTAGATACCTTAAAAATACAATAAAAATCGAGTAAAAAAAAAAGTGAAAGGCAACACGTAGTTTGCAAGCAATTTGACGTTTTAGCTTTGGGGATAAAGAAAGCATCAGAATCTTTTGATCACATTTGACACATTGCAGCTTCTTCATTACTTGTTTAAACTTCACAATATTAATTATATATGACCATCCTTCATTCATATGCCAAAACAGATTTATATGAAGCTTCAACACACCAACCCCCCCACCCCACATGATAAAAAAAAAAAAAAAATATATATATATATATATATATATATATATAACGAAATACCTCCAATATTTCGAATAAGAGAAGAATTTATGTGCCTTTGCCTGTGTCAGAAAAAAAAAAACATAATTACATATTACATGATAAATAACAACAAAGGCTTGAATTTAGGTTTGAACTTTGAAGTAAAACCGCGTAAAAAGCACGTGCGCGTACATAAAGGAAGACAAGTTTTCTGTTTTGGCCCCCCTTCACCCGAATTATTTTTTCCATTTATATTTTGTTTGTTTCCCAAAAGAAAATGCAATGATATCACTATTCACTAAAGTTCAAAATATAGGAGCACCGGCATTGAATCACAACGCAAAAATTAAAACGCGCTTGACCTCACAATGGTCTCAAAAGTCAGTCTGTTCATATATGAGTTGGCTCATGCGGTAACTCAGGCTTTGTTGTCTTTGATTGGTACCAATCGAACACGGTATCAGAAGTTTATAATAACTCACTTACCTGTTTAACTAACTGAACTAATCTTTCTCAGTAACTCAGTCTATATCACAACTACAAATTAGGAAATTGATCTTATTTGAATAATTTTTTTCATAAAAAATTATAAAAAAAAAAAAAAAAAAAACAAATACGGTACCGGGATTTACAATAACTAACTAAGCTAGACTTCCTCGACAGTGGCGTATATAGGACCCTGAGTTAGGGGGGACAAATTATAAAAACTAAAATCAGTGGATGCAAATACATAAAATTAGAGGAGCTAAAATATAAAAATATAAGATTTATTTGTAATTTTCTGCCAAAAAAAATTTTACTAATGATTTTTTAAAAAATGAGAGAGTGCACTTGCACACCCTCACTACAATGTAGATCCGCCTATGTCCCTCGGTAACTCAGTCTATATGACAGCTACAAATTAGGAAATTGATTTTATTTGAATAAATTTTTCCACAAAAATTTATAAAAGATAAAAATATAAAATTAATTAATTTTTTTTACAAATTAAAATTAACTTATATATTTCAACTTTTAGAAAAAAAATAGATAAAAGAATTTCTAACAAAACTAAGTGCATAAGTTAATTTAATCAATTTAATAAAAAAAATAATTTATTTTATCTTCTTAATTTTTTTTCTCTTAAAATTTTTATGAAAAGGGTCATACTTTGTAATTTCCACTCGATTTTAACCTTGCCTTAGTTCAATGTACGTAATTGTCGGTGCTCTGCTCAGAGCAATCCGATCAATAGTCAAGCCCATGACACAGTGCTTATAAATTATAATTCCTTTTCAAAATAATTTTAGGCTACAAATTTAATTTTCATGCCACAAGTTATTTCCGCCTCCGTCATGTAAAATGAAAATGTTGCAAAAATTTCTGGAGCAAAGGATGGGTCAAAGTTTGGTTATATGGATTACAGTTGTACAAGTTCTTTAAACCATTAAAGAGTCTAATTGATGACGTTGTTTTGTTTTTAG
Organism: Pueraria montana var. lobata; assembly: GCA_026413185.1. Taxonomy (NCBI): domain Eukaryota; kingdom Viridiplantae; phylum Streptophyta; class Magnoliopsida; order Fabales; family Fabaceae; genus Pueraria; species Pueraria montana. The sequence continues at coordinate 2,542,083 of CM048646.1, read as the reverse complement.
TGAATACTAATAAGTACGCCCAAGTACTACTTACAATTTTGCTACCATATGGAAAATGGAAAATGTACAAAGTCCAAAATTCCCAGTACGAGTAGGAGTGGGTCACATTCACGATGCAGACATCCTATGGACATATTTGCATGTGTTCTGTACATTATCTCATATTCTCATTATATTTATAAAAATATATAAAGCATGGTACTGAGGTACATATTTATTTATTAAAACCCTTAGACTCAAGATTTTGAATCTAGATAGTTCAGTCCTTCGACAGTCTGTTTGGATTTTCCATTGAAACTTCGAAACATAATTGAACAAAAGCTTATGTGCGTGTTTGGATTGCTGTTTGAGAGACATCAAACGTCCATTTACGCATTCTAATGCACAAAATGGAGAAGTAATAATTCAACGGCTGTTTGGACCAACCCAACTACAAACCAAACACATCTTATATCTTTAGCCCAAACCATATAGCTTTTTTTGCTTATAAGTTCTCATAAGGGAATCCAAACATACTCAAGTCTCATCTATTAATAATAGTTAATTAAACAAATTACAAATATTGTTAAAAGTATTTAAAAAAGGTGTATAAAAAATTCTATACATAAAAGTTACAATTTTCTATTTTTTTTAAAGTTATGTACTTTTTAAAGTTTTTTTTCTTCCTGAATTTATATCTAAACATCAAAAGATTGTAACCTACTAACAAGTATTTTGACTTTTGAGTAACCTGTTGATGCACTTTCTTTTAACATATTGTGTGTGTTTGTATTAGCCTATTGTGTATTTTAAATAATTTACAATCCAAATCTTATTATAAGATTTTTTTACAAAAATATTATATCCGAAAAAATAATCAATCCAAACTTGCAATTAGATTAATTTTTTCATTATCTTTTTTCAAAGCCAGGATTTATTTTTTTATCACATAAATAGCAATTGATTATATTTAGATGCAAACATTCATCGTTATCCGTGTCTTATTAGGGGTAATTTTAGAAGAGAATCTCATAAATTTGTTGCAGAATTAAACATATTAATTTTGAGAAAATAATTTTGAGACTTATATATTCATAAAAAATACCACTGTTATAATTACGAGATAGAGGAAGACAGATTAGCGTCCGGATCCACTTATGGCATCTCTGCAATGGCAAAAGGGGCGTTATGATAGTTGTGTTTGCATATCGCATAGTACTAATGTTTTTTCTTTCCCAGCACATTGCTTAATGTTGAACACAGTACGTCGACAAGGCCCACGAACAAAAATATCACATAGTCTTTAGCACCACCTACTAATCCCAAACAAAACAAGCCACGTGATTAAAACACACTAGTCTTTACACACTTAGGCCCACGTCAACATGCAACAAATATTATACTCCTTTTATCTTATACTATATGTTTTTCTAAGTTTTTTAGTTTATACAAAATATTAATTACTTTTTGCAATAATACCTTTATTTATTAGTTTCCCACTTAAATACTTTAATAAATTTATAATTATAGTTTAACTCGTTTAACAAGGATATTTTTGTTCAAAAAGTTAGTTATATACTATTATAAGTTGTGTAATTAATAATTTTCTTGAAAATATAAGATGGTAAAAGTATAAATGATAGATCATATGATTCTCAGGCAATAAAGTTGAAAGCAAATGATGCAGTTAAATTTAATGTCCTGGGCCCAAATAAAAGAAATATTCTAATGTCCTACAAAGGCTATCATTGAATTGACTTTGAACTTTATTGACAAAAAAAAAAAAAACTTTAGAACTGTAGCTAACTCATCTGTCGCCCGTGCTAAACAAAATATATTAGACCAAGGTTTATCAAACTTTATTGAATTAATCAAAGATTACAATTCAATTATATAAAAACTATATTCATGTTGAAACACAACCAATGGAGCACTTTAATAATAATAATAATAATCCCTCTAGTCCTTTTTATAAGAAACACTGAAACTTGTTTCTTATAAAAAAGACCGGTAGTAGTACTTAACTAAGCATCAATAACTTTACTAAGAAAGAAAAACACCATTGCATAGTCATTACATTATCAAACACCATTACAGAATAGCGATTGGTGAACGATTGAGAAAGAAAAGAACGTTTTATCCTGATTTGTTCTCTTTAGTTCTATCCATTTCAGTGAAATCAAAATGTACCACTTCAGTTCTATCCATTTTAGTTCCACAGTTTGTTTATTTATTTATTTATTTGTGAGTTCCGAGTAATAAATCATAGATTCATAATGTTTATGTAGAAACTGTTAACTAAATACCAAACCTTGGTATTAGATACAGAGACTTTCAGACATGCCATAAAAATAAGGCAGGTCACAATATATGGGCAGAAAAACAAGTGGCTATTAGCATAATATGGTAAGAAAATCTTGATACGAAGCAACGTGTCCACTGTCCACTTAAGGTAAACCATTCTGGAAAAGTTAAAATAATAATTAAAAAAAATGGCCAACTAATGCCGATTCTATTATGTAAATATTTAATCCTAATGTCCTATGTGACCGAGTTTGGTTGTGTTTGGAAACTCAAACTGTAGTTTGGGCAATGTAGCCCTTTTCCAAACCAAGGTTCAGAGATTCTGAACAGAAAATCAAACACAAAAACAGGCTAGAATTTTTGCACATTAATGTTCAATCCTAAGATACTATGAACTGGCTGGAATCTACCCACATCAAACTAAACATAAGTTATACAAAATGAATGCAACTAGCAAGACAAGAAAGAGCGACTAGTTTTCATGGTCCTTAAATTTCTAGACTCATGATTAATGCACAAATCCATAGCAAGTAATAAAATAGGAAAATGTACCACAAAAGCAATCTGAGTGTATACATCTTCAATACATACAAACCGCATCTGAAACAGAAAATTAATTAATAAGCATAACCCTGATCAAATATAGAAGGTTGATGGATAATGATAGTACACATCTAAATGATTTCTCAAATAAGATTAACACAGCTACATGCATCAAACTAATAACTGTATCTGTATTTGCTTTCATAATTTTGCACAGGGATGCAAGCCAGGTTCCACAAACTAATCATAGAGGAGAACTACAAGAGTAATAAGAGAGTATGATATGAACAATTTCCTTAGTTAGAAAAAAAATAAAAAATAAAAAACACACACTGGGAGATTTATAACAGCAGAGGTTTTGTTTTGTTACCATTCTGAACCCTATCCAACCTATTGCCAAATAAAAGCAAGAACAACACAAAAAATAATAAACAGCAGCAGCCTCTTCAGATAATAATCTTGTTGCCCTTGACCTGTTTGCGGAGGATATCTATGAACATGGCCATTGTGAAATGAAAACCCATAAGGAAAACCAGCTGCTCCACCATACATGGCCACATCATGCAATCCATGCAACTGAAAGTTAAATAAGGATGGTATAAAACCACCAAATGCCGCAGATAATGTGAAATTCCCAAATCTTGCGGTTGATGCCGGTGCAAATCCTCCCAATCCTCCTGTGAAGCCAAACCCGTGTTGAGAAAAAGGGTTTGGTTCAGGCGGAGGAGCAGTTTCAGGTCTCTGACCGGCAGGACGATGCGGGATATTAACACCGGGAATAGACTTTGATCTCGGATCAGTTGATGTCTTTCCTCTCCCATACAAGGGAACCAACTTCTCCTCTTCAACAAGAGCCTTGCACACCGGGCATTCTCGTGACTGTGAGTGGAAGTGCAGCCATTTGTAAAGACAAGGCCAGCAGAAAAGATGACCACATAAAGTAATTATAGGATCCTGTGCTAAGTCAAAGCAAATGTTGCATTCAAAGTTGCCAGCATCATTGTTATGACTGTTGGTGGAGCAGGAAGGGCTTGGGGGTGACCTGCTTGTTGATTCCCCAAACCCATTTGCCATCTATATAACCCCAAAAACCTTCAGATTACATATGACAATCTTGTACACAAACTCAAAACACATATTTGGCACAAAAGACATCTAAAATTAAAGATGTCATGACATGAGTCATGACTCATACATATACATGCATGATATTGCTGAATCAAAATTCTTCCATTGTTTCAAACCAAGCAAATACGTTATCATACAAAATTAAGCAACCCATGTAAACAATGAAACTTTTCTTTCAAACCTCCTCAAGGATGGGATTAAGTGGGCGTTTAAATGAGCATTTGTACAATTGATTTCAGTTAAAAATGATTTTGAAGTGAAAGTGATTTATGTTTGGATGTTTTTATTACAAAAGCAAGTTAGTAGTAAAATTTGGTATAAATTTTTTTATCCAATGTAGAAACTACTTAAAATTGTTCCAAGTTCCAACTTAAAATCAATTTCATACCCAAAATCAATTTCTCAATTGAGACACAACCAGTAAATATTTATCTAAAATCATGTTTACTGGTAAATGGTAATTCAACGTGATTTTGAAGGACACGCACCAAAAGATATTGTCAATTGCATATAACTTAATCGTAGGCTACATATGTTGTGCATGATGATAAAAAATTTTGGACAAAAACATCAAAAACTCAATTTCGTGAGAATCTAACAAAATCAACAAAAACCCTAGTCAAATGGGGGAAAAAACCACAACCCCAGATCAAATTTCATCATTACAGCTAACTACACAGCGATTTTTAAAACAAAATTGCAACTTTCGACAAGTGATGAAATGGGGTTTACAAATTCAGGCCATTCACAATCAACCCAAAACGATTGAGCAGAGAAATCACGCATAGAAGTTATAAAGGGATTCCGAGAAATAAAAAAAAAGGAATAGAAGAAGTCACGAACCTGCAGACGCAGCAATAGATTCTCCGAGTCAGAACCTCAGAAGATAGAGAATGAGGTATTATTAATTGTTTTTGGTTTTCACATGAAGATAAAAAAAGATAGTGGGAGATGTGGAAATTGCCATTGCAAAAGGATAAAAAAAGTTAAAAACAGAGTGGCAGTGGAAGGTGAAAAAGGAAGAAAATGAGTGTGTTTTTACTATGTTTAGTGAGTGATGAATATGAATTATGATCCCATTTGTCTTGGTTGCAGAGAAGAAAGTGACAAGTACCAGCTGGCGTTGAACTATTTGTCTGTTATGAACAATCACCGGACATTCCCTGTGTGTTTGGAAAAAATTAAAAAAACGTGGATCAAGATCTTCTCTCTCCGCGTCTACAATGGGACTTACGCAGAAGTATGAAATAGTTGCTTCACATTTTCACGTCCCTTACGCGCGTCTTTAGTGCAGGACGCGGATCCAAACATGCGCTCCATAGAACAATGTTATAACAATTGTGATTACGTGTAAAATCATAATCAAATAAGTCTGAAATATAACACTGTTCTTAAAGATTTATCGTCTAAAGCGCAAATCTTTCAGATTTAACAGACTCTTTCCAATTATAGACTGTGACAGCAGAACTAACAAGTTTTTAGTGAGATTAATCTAGGAACTCACAAAGAGAAAAAGAATAAGAAAGTTCTATAAAACCATATGAAGCATAAGTATTTAAAAAGACAATATAGGGTTTCTCAAACAATCCAAGATTAGTCCAAGATAAGGTGAAATTCAGTCTGTTTCTAAAATCACTCAAGACCAAATTAAAAATAAGATGAAACCTAATCTAATTGACCAAGTCAATAACACAAAATCAAACAAAAGAAACTATTTTTAATAAATAATAAATTAATTTTTAAAAAAATTATATTTAATTAAATAGACATATTAACCTTTTCAAATATCAACAAAATATACAACAATAACTATAAGGTAACAGGTGATGTCCACGGTGCAAAACCAACAGGTGATGTCCACGGTGCAAAACCAAGTTCTACATGCTCTACCCTTCATTAGATTTTTTTTAAAAAAAAAGTTAAATTGTAATTTTGATTTTTTTTTTATCTGTGATTTTAGTCTTTTTATTCTTTTTTCTATGACCTTGGTCTCTCTAACTTCAAAAATATACAATTTTGATTCAATCATCAATTATATATATATATATATATATATATATATATATATATATATATATATATCTTTTATTTTTTAAATTTTAAGTAACATTGAGAATTGAAAATTGTCATTTAACAATAAATAATTTAATTAATTAAAAATAAAAAATAAAAGAAACAAATGTATGTAAAATTAAAATTTGAACTAAAATTATAAAATTTTTAAAATAGGGAACCAAAATCACAACAACAAAAAAATCACGGATCAACAATTAAAGGGGATTAAAATTATAATTTAACCATTTTTTTATATGTATTCACATTCGATTTAAGTAAAATGTTTTACATCTTTTATAAATCTCACATAAATTTTTATCAAATAATAGATAATATATTAAAAGGAGGAATTTAATTTTAAATTTTTAACACACTATTTTTGTAAAATTTTACTGTATAAATTAATTAGAAATTATTTTAAATATTACTTTTAAAATGATTATTACAAAAATTAATAATTTTACTATATATAATAATTTATAATTCGATGACAATTTATATTTTAATCAAATTTAAAAATATTTTATGATTAACATTTTACTACAAAAAATATAAGGTTTAATTGCACATTTTACAATTGAACTTTTGTAGTTTCGTAAATTTTATCATGGTATTATTAATTTGTTTCTAATAATTTATCATCTTAAAAAGTAGGACAATATTTTTATATTATAAATAAATGGTAAAGATCTGATCATTTTACTTATATTGTTTAATTTTTTTTAATATTTAAATAATTTTTTATAATATCATGTTAAAACAAAAACAAAAACTCTTTTTTCTTGATAACTTTTACTTTTTATCAATTTTTGTTTAGTGACCAAATATTTTAATTAAAAATAAAAATAAATAATATAATAATTAATTAAAATAAATAATTTGACAGCAAATAAAATAATATAAAAAATAAAATTTTAAATTTCATAATAACAAATTTCTATTTAATTGTCGTGTGTGTGTGAACATCGATTTGATTAATAAAAAGATTTATTTGACACACATATCTTAGAAAAAGAAATGGTCAGACCAATATATCCTCTTTCATACTCAAATTTCTCTGTAAATTATTTTGTTATTTGACTATACTTGTAAACCATTGTTTGGTTCCATTTCCTAAATTTTGTTATAGTCAAACTTCTTAGATCTTCAGGACTGGTTAGTTTCTATATTTCCTAAATTTTTTAATCTTGCATATTTTCACGACTTTTTTGTTTTTAAACGTATGATATTATTCATATTAACTTTCTGAGTCACCAAAAATATAATTATTATGGATAAATACAAATTAAATAAACACCAATCCTTGTCGAGAGGTACTAACGAATTAATTATTTTTTCAATAGATTGGTTGTTTAGCTTCCTTTTTTATACATGATAAATAATTAATCTCTCTTGCCTTTGAGGCTTTGAGGAAAATCTAGATTTAAGTCTCTTAGCATTACTTGCTTTTTATTATTATTATTATTATTATTATTCTCTTAGCATTACTTCCACTCCTTTAGAACCGTTGGTCAACGTTGGACACAACATTTGATTTATTAGTTTTGACTGTCGGTTCACCTCATGAAATAGACTGTGAGTTGGTGAGGGTGGCGAATAAAAAATAAAAAATTATAAAAAAATTAATGCAGAAACATTTTAAATTAAATTTGTATTTATTTATTTTAAGGAGACAAAGCCATTACATAGAGAAAGAGTGAAGTCCTACCAAAGCAGATTTATACATCCCATAGGAGGGGAAGAGAAAACAGTAAAACTATTCTCCGGCTAGTGCGATAAATTCACAAGAAAATCAGCAACCATGTTACCTTTCTCTGTGTGTATGAGACACCCTAACTGCCAATTTCTGTTGATTAAAGAATGACCATATGAAAGCAGACCATAGTAAATTAGTAAGGATGTGTAGGAACTTGGAAGAACCTCATCTACATTTTTAATTTAAACCTTATAATAAGAACTATAATAATAAAAAAGAGAAATGAGAACGTGAATTTATACTTTTGGGCTGTTGATGTCTGATGTTGAAAAGTGAAACCGCGGATGTAAGGCCAACACGTTGAATGAATGGCTTTATTAAATTTTACCATTCCACAATGCTGCCAAGAAAAAGATACAATAAAAAAGGCCAACGATCCAATCATAGCTATATATAATTTCAAGTCTTGATGTAAATTAATGAAAGACACATATCTATATCTATAGTTCTATACACTTGACTGGGTTTCATTCTGGTCTAAATTCCAAATTCTAATTCTTCTGCCGCCAGTCCCCTTCCCAATTTCATAGCACCTACTTACCCAAAATTTCCATACCCCAAATTCTCACGGAAAAAAAAGAAGACAAACCCCTAACTCCCAATATTGCACACATTCATTTGATTGAGAAGTGTAAACAAACTAGTGAAACTACATAAGTCCTAAGTAATGGGACTCTATGTAAAAGAGACCCTGAAATATTGGCTACTAGACCACCCCTCCGTAGCGAGGTTCCGCTGGAGTCCCACGCAATCGTGGGGCTCCACGTGGTCCTTTCTCGTTACCGCCATCATTGCCTACATCACTGCAGCGCTCACCGTTCATATCATCTTAAAAATTTTCGGCCGTCGCAGTGGCATCCCATTGGGGCCAATTCCGGCCATCCACAGTTTCGTCATGTCGTTGATCTCCGCCACAATCTTTGCTGGCATGCTTCTCTCTGCTGTGGTGGAGATCCGCGACACGCGATGGCTGTGGCGGCGTACGAGGAATCATTCGTTAGAGTGGTTCCTCTGCTTCCCCCTTGGAATTCGTCCCTGCGGCCGCGTCTTCTTCTGGTCCTACGCCTTCTACCTCTCCCGCTTCCTCCACCTCCTCCGAACCTTCTTCGTCGTTCTCCGGCACCGGACGCTGTCGTTTTCAAGGGTGTTCAACCACTCCATGCTCTTGCTCATGTCGTTTCTCTGGCTCGAGTTCTCGCAGTCGTTTCAGGTGGTGGCGATTCTGTTCTCCACGCTGGTTTACGCTGCGATGTATGGGCACAGGTTTTGGAGGGAAATTGGGTTGCCATGTAAGGAGTTTTCGTTCACCGTGAGTTGCCAGATGTTAGTTTTGGGTTGCAACTTGGTTTGTCACGTTGGGGTGTTGTCGTTGCATTTCTTGAGAGGAGGGTGTAATGGAATCGGCGCGTGGGTATTCAACTCTCTGCTGAATGCTGCTATTCTTTTGCTCTTCTTCAAGTCCTATGTCAACCCAAAGAAGGGTTCTAATTCTGCAGCTCAGGACCATTTGGTGAAGCATCTAGCTGTAGAATAAGAAAGTAAATTTTCATAAAGTTTAATAGATAAGTTAATTTTAGTTTACAATACAAGTTTAATTCATTTATCTACTCTCTTTTTTTTCTATATAGGAGACAGGCATAAATAAGCTGATGGATCCATCATGTCTTGATGGATTTCTTCAAATTTGAGTTTGTGTATCATTTTTTGAGGAATGAGGTTCTTCCTTTTATATATATATATATATATATATATATATATATATATATATATATATATATATTCTTCTCTCAATTCAGTTTGATTGTATCCACCGTCGTCTCTTTCAAACTAAAATGTTGAGACTTTGGATGGAAATATTCGAAGAACTGGATTTGATTCGAGAAATTATATACTGATATACATACATCTACTTTTCCTTTCACTTTATTTCCATATCATTTTTTTTATTTCTTCTATCTTTCTCATCATATCACTTTTTCTCTATTTTTTTTTATATTTATCTATCTTTACATCCATCCCAAATTCATCCTAAAATGAGGTGGATGTTTATATTTTTTCATTTAGTTCTTTGAACTAAAAGAAAAGTATATACTTCCTCTGGTCATCTTTATAAGAAATAAAATGATGTTCTTTTTTTGTCCTAATTATAAGAAACATAGATTCATTTTAAGTTGTATTAATTGCTGATTTTCTTTTTTATCCTTCATCTTGTAAATCCATTAATGAGACACCTACTCCTTTCTGATGCATTTATTGGTTATTAACAATACAAGTTACACTTATTGGTGGAGGTACAGTGTTATCAATGTAACCACTACTTAAACCAATTAATTTAAGGAGTACTTTTAGAATAAAATTAAAATTTATAACATTATTAATTATAACTAAATAACTTAACTATTTTTATTGGTTTTGACAATTTAGTTATTTGTTTCTTATATAAAGGACGGGAGAGCATTTTTTTCTCAGGAGGTGCTGTAATGTTAATTGAGTAATGACATGAGAATATCATTTCACTCTAAACATTTCATTAACGCACATTATCTATTTTTATTTTTCTTTTCATATCACTTTATCATATTTATACTTTTATCTTTTCTTTCTCGGAGTGTCGTCTAGTAATTAGATGTCCACCCACTATATTCCAAGTTAATTAGGAGGCATATGATGAAAGAACTGCAAGAGACATGATTGAAGATTGAAGATTGAAGAATGAAGATGTTATGAATTTGAATGGTTGATAACTGTCCTTGGACAACTTCCGATTAGTGTTGTGTGTACATCATGTTCCAACCTTAATATGACCCAACATGAAGCTAACCTTATTGGGTCATTATACTTTTTTTTTTTCTATACTTGAGATTCTGTGTCAATTAGGGTTAGTCACTTTACATGATTACATCTGTTTTGCTCTTGATTATAGTTTATCTTGAGGTTCTGGTTACCAGTAAACCAATCATAAAATAAAAACTTAACCCTACTTTTCTGAATAAATGATTATGAGTAAACCTTCACCTTCAAAAGTGTATGGATTGTCAGGGTTGAGCAGTTTAATTTCTGAAATTTTATAAATTCTTCGTGAGTTTATGAATGTAATTTGTAAAAAAAAGACATTCATTTAGCCTTTTTTTCATTTTAGTTGTCACTATTCTTACACATTAAAAAAGACTAAGATAAATGTCATTTAATAAAGTCAATACTAATAAGGATTTTTAAAATCACAGGGATTAAAAATGCTCAATCCATGCAATTCGAATAGTGCACGAAAGACATGAGTGACCGTGATTTCCGCCAAAATTTTAAATTTTATTTGTTTTTAAACTCCAACAGTATGATTTCTTACGAAAAATTGTCATACCAAATAGTAATGTTGTTATAGGTATGTTGTCCTCTGAGTTCAATGGGGTCTAGCTCGAAGTAATCATTATTATTTATATAAAGAAAAATGCTAGCGACATTCTCTCTGACACTATCTTTCTAACACTCGCTTAATGGAGGTCTAGATTATATAATTGAGCAATATGCATGAGTTATTGAATTTTTTTTTTTTTTTATCTAAGTTCGATTTTTATAGATAAAAAAAATAACATCGATTATCATTTCTCAATTTTGTAAAACTTGGACAACCTGTATGTAAGACTAAACTCTGTCTTTTTCTGTTTTCTAAGGATATTTCCTTTCGGAGACAATTATTTTTGAAGTACCTTAGAACACTAAATGTAAGTAACTCTTTCAACAAAGATTAAAATCTTAATTTGTTACGTTGTAACTTGTAAGAGACTTCCGCTAAACCTAACCCCCTGTTTATAGACTGAGCTCTATCTAATCGTATCTAATTATTAATTTTGATCTAAAACTGAAACTTATGGGTGATGGTGACAATATCTTTATTTGAGATGCTTGATTTGACTTTTCTCAACTCAAACCTTACGATACAATAAATTAAAATGTGAATTGTGTTAGATGATAAACCGTGAAGGCTGCTTGCTTTGCTCTAAAATAATTTAAAAAAATATTGAATTTTGATTTAATTAATGCTGTAAAAGAAAGTTCACTGTTGTAACTAATGATAGGTACTATATATTATTCAATAAATACGATGCCTTATGTTATGATTTACATAATAAAAATTAGGATAAAATATGTTTTTGTCCCTCATAATTTTTTTTACTATTTTTAGTCTCTCATAAATTGTTTTGCTTTGTTTTTAGTCCTTGACGTTAATTTCAACTATTAAGTGATGACATGGCGAATATAAATTGTGTGTGTGAAAATTTTTTAATTAAGTTTTTAGTGACTTTTAACCGCTACAAATTTTTTGGCAGTAAGAAATGTTTACTTTTGTAACATTTCTTATGATTTTAGAAAATTTGGTGTTCAAGGTTTTGATTTTTATTTTATTTTTTAACATTTCTGATGGTTTTAGTCTACCAGAAAATTGACAGCAGTTAAAAATTGTTAGAAACTTAAACAATCAAGCACAAATTTTGCTCGCCATGTGAAATTAATGTCAAGAACTAAAAACAAAATAAAACAATTTTTTATGGACTAAAAACAGAAAAAAATTATGAGAGACTAAAAATAGAAATCAAGATAAAATGAGGGACCAAAAACATATTTTACGCTAAAAATTATTAAATAAAATATCAACACTAGTTAGGTGAAACCCTTATCCTCAAAAAAGAAAAAAAGTTACGTAAAACGCTTATAGGAAATATAAAAATATACTGAAAATGTAAAAGTGCTGGCCATTCGCTGAATGATCAATGTCTTAGCTTTTAAAATAGAGCTAGCAAGTTTCTCATGTTAGTCATTAGGAGTGTAAGTGACCCGGGTTGGGTTGAATTTAGCCAATCTTTCAACCTAATCCAATTAAAATTGTTTGGATTGGATTGGGTTGGGTTAATCTTATTTTTTTCCAACCCAACCCAACTTTAATTGAGTCGGGTTTGGGTTGGGCTATCGGGTCAAGTCATTAAAAAAATTGTCACTTCTTTAACTCTTTAAAAAAAATTAAAAAATACATCAAATTAAAAAATAGTAAGAGATATTTTGAAAATTAGCATTGTTTAAGTAAATCATACACATGTAACTTATTTAAGTAACTCATTCGTAATGATAAAACATAAACATGTAACTTGATTAACAACTCACAATATTTATAAATCATAATATTATTTTACAACTCATAATACTTAAGTCAATAGTAAGGAATAAAAACATAAGTCATTAAAATAGTAATCATATACATGACCTCGAATAACATAATACTTAATACATGTTCAATTTCCATGAGTGTGAGACTAATTGGGGCATGAGAGTTTACTTTAAGTCTTTAGAGTTTTCTATATTAGTAGACACTAGACAAATAATTAATATTTTTGTTATATGTTACTATATATTTGGGTTGGGTTGGGTTGGGTTTGGTCAGGTCCAAAAGTCAAAACCCGTTACCCAACCCAATTTTAATTGGGTTCACTAAAATAAACCCAACTCAATCCAATGATCCAATCCAACCCACAAAAATCTAATTGGATTGAGTTGGATTGGGCGGGTTTGCGGATTGAGTGCGACCCACTTACACTCCTATTAGCCATGTATTACATGGATGATTTTAAATTTAAACAAATTTATCAACAAATATAAATTGAAAAGAATTTATTATGTAATCATTACTTATCTAATTTTTTTTCTTTACAGTCACACTTTAATTTTAGAGATTAATAGATATGTAGTCTTTTTTATTATTAAATAGATATGTACTTTTGATCTGTATAAAAGTTTTTGCATTATTAACCAATTAAAAATAATCTTTAGTATGATTTTTAAGATAATTATTATTAAACTCAACAAATTTACCATGTATGATAGTTTGTAATTAGATGATAATGTAAAACAAGTTTACACAGTCAGTATATATTTTATTTTCTCTTAAATTTATCATCCTCACAAATAAATGTGTATTTAACATTTACTTTTGTATTATATATTAAATTTCTCATGCTTGAAAATGGGACAATCACTTAATGTTCTATGTACACTCTACTCATATAATCATGCGTCTTTTCATTTTATAACACAAATCTTATGGGCTTATATATCAAATCTCAACAATAATTATGATAAGATAAATAATTATTAAATAATATATTATTAATTAAACTATTTTAAAAATATTTTAAAATTAAAAGATTCAAATATCTATGTTTTTATATTTCAATTATATTTTTGTATTTATATTTTTGTATTACTATAATAAAATAATTTTTAATATTTTTAAAATTATTATTTCATATTCTATATATTTATTAATATTGGTATAATGCATGACATATTTACTATGTATGTTATATAATTTATCATTCCAAATTGTCACGTGATTTCCTTAAAAAAAAAAAAAAATCGGAATATTGACATGTCTTTTATTGGTCTTCTAGAAGGGAAAGCTCTAATCCACGTTTCTTATTACTCGTCCAAAATTGTCACATTTTTCATTGTTTTGTCTACCTTCTGTTTTATATTGCCATACCTTTATGTCATTTCACATCATTGAAAAGTGAAAAATAACATAATGGTTTGGTATTCTTTTATTTAAAGAACTAGAAAGGTACCCGTACGATGCACATGTTATTATATTTTTATGTATGTTTATTAAATTAAATATTTTTATTAAAATAAACATAATTAACTAATTAAATTCTCGAAAATGACAAAAAGAGTGAGAAAATATATTCAAGTAAAGAATATATATTTGATTACAGTATCATATATATTTTTATTTTATTTAAAATATTTATAAAATTGTATGAGAAATTTATTATATATAAAAATCTAGAAAGGATTTAACTTGTGCTAAATTTAATTAATTTTTATTTTAAAATGTGAAATGATAAAATAATTTAATTATTTTACAACTATATTTGTAAATAAAAAATATTAATTTTATAACATTATAATTTATAGTGTTTAATATTACCTTCGTCCCGTGAGAAGAAAATTTATTAAGCTACTAACTACTATTATGTTATCTAATGTAGGTATTTTTCTCTCCTTAATTAACATAATCATACAATATTAACTAATTATAGCAAAGTATATTTGTTGTAACAAATACTTAAAAGAGTAATATTTAATTTCTAAATTGACGAAATATTGTTTATATAATTCACCTTTAGCTTATTTATTTCTATGTTCAAAAAGTCACATTTTTATTTAGATTGACATCTACTTAGTAATTATGACAATAAACACAAACATAGAAACACTTCTTAATGACGTGCTTATAAAAAAACATACTTGGTATTACACTTTTTTTTTTAGAAAAAAGTCTTTCAAAGATACTTGTGTGGTCTCTATCATAAAAAAATATTAAAAAATATTTAAGTTATGATATTATGGATAAAGAAATTTAATTTTTTTTTGTAATAAAAATAAACTTAATAAATTGGTTTCAATATATTTATTATATATTTAGATAAAAAAAATTTAACATTATTATACAAATATTAATCAACAAAGTTTTCGTATATGAAGTTGTTAAAATAGAGTCAAAATATTATTTTGTATAAATATATTAACTAATTAGATTTAAATAAATTTTCAGTATAAAATTTTTAACCACATAATATAAATATTATTGAACAAAATTTTCATCTATGAAATTATTTAAAATTATTTTTTATGATTTATAAATAAAAATAATTTCATCGGATTTCAAAGTAAAAATAAATATTATTGAGTCTTTGACATGCATCTATGTTAAATATTTGAAGAAAGAGTTTGGTCGCATGTAATGGTGTCGAGCAAGATTGTCTCCCGTGAATGATACTTGTGGTCTCTATCATAAAAAAAAATAATTTAATTTATGATATTATTGAATAAGTAATTTAAAACTATTTTGTGGTAAAAATATATTTAATAAATTAATTTCAATATATTTATGTAAAAAAAAAGTTAACATTATATTATAAATATTAATTGACAAAATTTCTTTATATGAAGTTATTAAACATAAAGTCAAAATATTATTTTGTAATAAATATATTAACTGATTAGATTTAAATTAATTTATAGTATAAAAAATTCAAATCTATATACATTTTATTAAAATATTTAGTGAAAATTCAAATCTCCTGTAACGTAAAAATGAAAAATATTGTTGAAGTGTATTTATACAATGTATGGAGTAATTATATATTATATTTACTATGTTAGCAAAGAAATAAATTAAAAACATTTTGTAATAGAAATATAATTAAAATTTATTTTACTCATGTAAGTTTAAAAAGTAAAATATCTTACTAAAAATTACGTGTGCTTGAATTTATAAATACTATTAAAAATAATTTTTAATGTTAAAGAAGTAGCTTAAAATTATTTGTAATGAAAATATATTTAATAAATTATCATATAAATATTAATCAACAAAATATTCACATATAAAGTTATTAAATATAGAATCTAAATATTATTCTGTAATAATATATATTTTTTTAAAATTATAATTAATTTAAATAAGTAATTATTTAAATTTATCATTCATTTAATATAAATAATAACATATTTTTATGTGATATTAAGCATATTATTATATTGAATATTTCAAGAATATAATTTTTTACAAACAAAAGATATAAAACAGTAATATAATAAAATATAATAACATAATAATATAAATATATAAAAGTATAAAACAATACATGTTCAAAAATAGTAACAGTAGTAAGGATCAAATTTTCTTATATAGATAATAGAAAAAAAAGAAAAGAAAATTAAAAAACACAAAAGGTAAAAAAATAAAGTTGAAAAGAAAGAGAAGTTTTGGAGGAAAAAAAATGAAGGAGATAGTGACACATGTCCTATAAGGGTTCTCTTTTCTATTATATAAATAGATACCTTTTATTCAAACCCCATTGAATGCAAAACACAAAAAAGACTACTATCTAACAAAAGAATAGACAAATAAGACTACTAAATTTAATTATAGCATAGGAAATATCGACCATAATAAAAAAAAAATCATATTTTTATATAAATCTTTAAAACAAATTAAAACCAATGATATTTTCATAATTATAAATAAAAATATTATTTAAAACAAACAAACCATTAAAATATATGATGTTTAAAAGAAAATACTTTCAAAAAGCATGAGACTACTCTTGGTTAAAAATACATAGCCTGAATCTAGCTTATCCACCTGAAAGCCTGACCTAGCATATAAACTCATTTAAGGGTCTATTTTATGATAATTTAACATTAAGATAAATGTAAATATATATATATATATATATATATATATATATATATATATTAAACTTTATAATAATCGAATATAACTTGGTTATATTATATAAAGATATTTTTAAGGTCTAATCTCACATTCCTGATTACTTATTTTAAAACATATTTTGCAATAAGACTTATAAATAAAACATAAATTTATGTTTTAATAAACTTATAAGCTTAAACTTGACTCTTTATATAAGTTAATGTAACACCCTCATTTTCGCTTTCCGTAATTAATTGTTTATATATTCTTAATTGTGTTTTTGAGAATTGATAAGCCTAAATAGGATAATAAAATATTAAATCACATTATTGTAACTGATATTTTATATTCTATATAATGGAAAATTTTAATAATTATTCCAGATGAAAATCTGAAATAACTATTAGAACGACAATCAGTGTTATCAGACCCGGCCCGGTCATCGACTCGGCCGGGGTACTGGGTCACTGGGTCAGGGGTCAACTCGGTGAGTCAATAGTTGACCCGCATGACTCGGCCTGTATTAAAAAATAATAAAAATTCATAACCTGTAAACTTTTTAATAAATTTTTTTTAATAATTTCATAACCTGTAAACTTGTACACTTTTTTTTGTAAGCAGAAAATATAGCTTATAAATTTATACCCTTAAATATTTAAAGTTTAACAAAATTCAACACATTTAGAAGCATAGTTATGAACTTGTTTAAGAATCTTGAACATCATATTTTTTTTCTAAAATTCAACATACACAACCTTAAGTTATAATTTAAAATATATCATTATCATCTATTTATTAAAAGTTAAAACTATCATTGTTGTACACCGGCAAACATAATCTAATATATATATATATATATATATATATATATATATATATATATAAACCTATTTTATTTAGACAATACAATTTTTTCATTCATCCCATTATTGCTCTGATAAATAATAATCATTTTTCAGATCAGTAAGTATATTGGATGAGATAAGATAAATACAAGTTTTACTCGTAGATAACAATATAAGCCAAGGAGAAAAGGCCAAATTGGAAGTGACAGTAGCTTTATCATCTCAAATCCTAACATGCGGTTATGCTTGGTAAAAAAAAATAAGCAAATATATAAATAACATAAGTGTAAGATATAAATTAAATTTTCTTATATGAGTGTTATTGTTCTCCTGTAAAAAAAAAAAAATCAAAATTCATGACCCTCCGAGTCAGCCGAGTCACTGGGTCAACCTCCAAACTGGCCGAGTCAACCCGGGTCACACCGGGTCGATTGCATAACCGATCCGATTGGTGACTCGGACTGGTTGGGTGACCGGTTCCCGGGTCAATGGGTCGACCCGGCCGGTCCGAGCTAGGTCTGATAACTATGACGACAATTATGCTGGATAATCAATGTTTGTGAGAAACTTGAAGATAAGTCTCAAATAATTATGAAATGATTATTTGAACTTAAAATAATGTTTTATAGGTTTAAATATGTTTTATAGGTGTGAATATCCAAGACGTTGAATTTTTACTCAATTGAAACAATAATGCAAAATCAATAAAAATGATGCAAACAGTAAAAAAATGGGTACAAAAAGTAATTTTAACTCAATTTACAATTTCAGAGTGAACAAGTATAATGAACAGTACCTAAAAATCACGGAGAATTCGTAAACGCTCTAAGTAGACTATTTAGGTCAGTCAGTATAGAATTAATATCAAGATGAAACTGATAAAGTCAGTTCATTTTTAAGTTACACATATAAAAATATAATTTCTAGTAAAGTTTGAAAATTTATAGATCTAAATCGAAATTACTGTGATTTATTTAAAAATAATTATAAAAATTTAATTTTTAGTTATGATAATTAATAATGGACATAAATTAAGCTTATTAAAAAGCGTATAAATTTATACTGATAGTATAAGAAAACGTAAATTTTTATCTACCAAAAATTCTCTCTCACGTAGCAGATGAAACTCTCTCTCACGTGCCTCTCAACAACTCACTCACGACTATTTCAAAAAACAAAAAAATAATAAATAAATAATAAAAATAAAAATAAAAATAATCTATAAAAGAAGCTCTCTCAACCAATTTCTCTTCACTATTCTCTTTCCATTTCTCACGGAGAGCACCATGCTCATCACTCTCTCAACGAACCACTTTCTCTTCCCAGCTCTCTGTTTTCATTCTTCTTCTTCTTCTTCTTCAATTTTTCTTCCTCCCTCTTTCTTCTAAAAACTCCATTGATGAAGCTTGGGAGCTTGGAGAATCATCACTTCTAAAGGCACCTAATACCGAAGAGGAGCACTGTTCATCTTCTTCCTCCTTGCTGGACGAAAATCACTCTCTTGGTAAGGGGGGAGTGAGGTCTTGATTCAATAATATTTTATCTGTTCTTGTTATTTTTCTTATTTTGTATTTTTATGCTTTTGAATTTTCTGGTATTCCCTTAATCCTCTGCCTATATCCTTGTTTCAATTTCATTTTGAATGATTTCTGGTACTGTTAATGGCTGCTGCAAGTGTCCCTCTTTTAAAGGAGACTATGTTCAATTTTTTTTTTTATGATTTTAAGTTCTAACCTCTCAAGTTTATTTCACTGATCTCTGTTGATTTGGATTTACACCTTAAAATTTTGATTTCTCTTTTCTTTTAAACCCAAATAAGCTACGGCTTTGGCACCCAAAAAGAAAGGGATTTTGTTTTCAATTTGAATTTGAAAATCCAATCAATTAAAATAAATTGGTTAAGATGGTGCAAATCCTCATTCAAATAAAAATTGAAATTTTCAACTCCTCTGTGTGTGTGTGTACGGTGATGTTGAGGGAATAAGGGAGAATGATGTTTCATTTTTCTTATACTTGTTTCAAAGTGTTAACAAGGGATTGTGAAGGCTTTTGTGTGTACAAATCAGTTTTAAACAAAGAGAAGTAATGGGTTAGGAAAATTTTAATGAACTTTACAAATAAATGTTTTAATATAATGAAGTTACTGCAAGCTTTGCTTTATACATGCTAGAGTAACGTTTTCTTAAAATTGATGAAGAGCAAAAATTGAATCCTGGAGCTTTACTTTAGGTATGATAGTTTCGACTTTTAAGCCAATTCCAATAAATTCTTATTCAACAAAATTTGAAAATTATCCAATCTCAAATTATTTTCTAAGTATGAGAAGAAAAATCTGGAATTGATTATTTTTATTATCAAAATTGGTCTCGGGCTTGGCAAGGAAAAAGGAAAGTAAAATGATTAGTTTTTGTGATGATAATCTTGACACTAAATTTCATCACTTAAGGGTTTTGACACAAATTTGGTTTTATTTCTAATTACTCACGGGTTTTGAAGGAAAAAGAGTGACTACGATTTTAAATAAATGTAAAGTTAGAATAGAAAGTGTTTGTAAATTTATTTTTGGAAGAAAAATGTTTTCTTAAATATACAAAGTTTTTCAGAATAAAATTTAGAGAAAATTCGGAGTATGCTCTATGGTTGCAGTCTAACCTGATCTTCCATATCAGAAAGGAATTTTCCAATATTAGAATTTATTTATGTTTGAAATATTTTATTTATAACAAGTTAGAAAATTATTTCTTTTTAACACTTTAAGTTAAGGAATTAGATAAAGAAAAGGATAAAACAAATAAATTTAACTTGATAAGTTTTAAATAAGATTGTAATACAAATAGTTATTTGTTAAATATTAGTTAATTATTAGATTAATGATGAGAAAAGTAAAAAAATTAAGTATCTAATGTCTTGCTTAAATGCCTTGTGATATTATATAAATCTTTATGTTAGATACTTAATACGTGATAAGATGCCTTGATGTGATGCGATGCATGATATGATGAATTTGATGTGTTGGCAGGATATGATGATTGTATTCTGGCAGTGTTGTTTATCTGTCTGTAAGACAGAAGTGTTGTTACCCTGTACTGGTGCTAATTGAATGAGACCAGTGATGTTAGATGTGATACGGTGAATGGTGATGCACTGTTTGATCGTATACTGGTTATACTGTTTGTCTGTCTAAGGGACAGAAATATTATTACCTTATGTTGGTGCTCAGTGATTGAGACCAAAGGTTAATAAGTAAATTGTGAGTACTCTAGTGTGAGTACTGTTAAGAGAGGAGCATGCAGCGGCATGTTGCCTATTGTGGAAGACACAGCCTGGCAAGCTGAGGAATGAAAGGCAGGGACTCACTGACGGAAGTCTAGGGGGTACGGTGTCGAGTGATGAAGTAACTAAAGGCCAGGGGAGCATCCTGTGTCGGGGACTTCATCTAACCAAGCTTGGCAACCCCAACAACTGCTCAGCATTCCATTGATTGGTGCGAGAGTACGCCTGAGTTATATAGGACTGTGGATGTACTGAGTATGTAGGACTGTGGATGTCCTTAATTGAGATAATTTGAATTCATCTGTGGAAGATGAAGGTTCTGCCATGGGTTGAGGCGTATGTACTCCCAATCACTTCCAATCGGGGAGTATGGATCCATACTGCGTCTAGAGGTTTGAGTCGATAGGAATTGGGACGTTATGACTAGTTGAATACTAGGTTTCCCCGCTATTATCTAAACGGTAGTTTATACCGTTAGTAATATATATATATATATATATATATATATATATATATATATATATATATATATATATTAGAATCAAGTCTCACTCCTTTCTCTTTCTTGTTGTGTATGTACTTGTTGATTGGATACGTGAAGATGATGGTCATGCCCAACGATCGAGCTCTCCTGCGGACACGGTTATTCCAGAGATTGCGGAGACTGACGAGAAGATACGAGACTTAAAGGCTAGTTTTATTCATTCCTGTTTTGGGTAGAAATTGTGTACTGCTCTGATTAGGATTATTTGATGTATGGGTCGGGATTAGCTAGTACATAATTTCTCTGCATTTATTTTGTGATATGAACATTTTTATTTAAAAGAAGACCATGGGTCTTTATAAAATATTTTCTGTATGATAAATATGCTTTATGAATGTTTATTTAAACGCGGAAAAATTTATCCTCATTTTTTTAATAACTAAAATAAATAAAAACATTAGTGTTGTGGATTATGTCTAATGTAACGGGGTGTTACAGTTAACATACTTAATATTTAAAAGGATAAATAAATGTAAAATTTTAATACATTTTAACAAATTTAATATAATAATAATACTAACAATAAATATTTATTTATATATTTTTAAATAAGTTGGCCTATTAAGCCTTAAAGACTTTTTAAATGACTTAAAGTCTAACATTTTAAAACTAAATATGCTTTAATAAAAGTTTGTACCTAATTTATTTTTTGTAAAAATCTAGCATGACTTGAGTCTGGTGTAGGCTAGGCTATAGATCCCGATAGAACGATTTGACATATTTTTACCCCTATATGTAATATTGTATGAGTCCTTTTGATAATTGGGGATAAAATTATGGATGAACCAGTTCAATGTAATAGATTAAAAGGAATCAATAATTAAAGAATTGGATTTTCTTTCCTAGTTTTCTTTTAAAACTATGTGGGTGTGTGTTTGTAATTAAAGAAAAATTATAAAACTTTTAAAACCAATAGGGAAGGATTTTTTTTCCATTCGATTACATCTAATAACTATTATTAAGCCTAGATTGTTAAAGTAATCTCAACTCTAAATCATGCATAGACTTTACGGATAAAAAATTAAAATCATGTATAGACTTTTCTCTCTTTTCCACTAACTCAAATCTAATGGCCTTCTTGTGGTCTCAAAATTAAGGTTAATGTGAGACATTATATTAAAATTTATGAACCATAGTTTCCTTAGTTCCCTTAATGCCACTCCTTTTCACAAAACATATTTCATTTCAAAAAATTTCACACTTGTTTCTTCTTCACTTTTGAAATTCCTTCTCTAGCCTCCATCTCAAGAAAAAATTAGAATAGATATTTGTATATCTCATTGGAAATTAAAATCATAAGTTAATTTGAATTTTTTTTCAAAAGTTAAAATTGCAGTCATTTTGGAATGAAAGGAGTAGCTTTTTTAGTTTTTTTAAGATATTTTTCCAACAATACCCCTAGACATAATTAAAAAGACCAATTAATACTTACATTAAAAAGAGACATTTGTCATAAAAATAAGTTGGTGGATAGTAAAATATATCTGTTATTGGTGGATAGTGGAATAATTTATAACAAGAGTAGTTGAAAAATTGAAAGTATTTTTGTCTACATTTGTATCAAATCAATGTGACATAATCTTAAAAAATCATTATAGTGCGTTCGATTGCACTGAAAGAACCCACTTTCAAAAGTGAAAGGAAAGCTGGTGAAAGTTGTGTTCTTGTTCAGTTGGGATGAAATAGCACTAAAAGTGTATTAAAAAAATGTGGGTCCACAGTGAAAATTTTCACCTAAAAAATGAGGTGAAAATACACTGAAAGTGCACAATAATTCGGTGCAAAAATTGAAAACCAAAATTATCCCTCCTCTTCACCTCACCTCACCTCGTTGCAGCAAGTTGTTTTAAGAGCATATTTGATTATATTGTTCACATAATCAAATATGGGTCCTGTTTAGAAGAAGAAAAAAAAAAGGTCACACATATAATCGATTATGCCTGTTAAATATATAAAAAAAGAGTTTTTGAAAAAGAAAAAGAAAAACACATCAACGTTGAGGGTAAAATGAAAAATATATAAATACTTATTTTTTGTTTTTTTATTTTCTTGCTTACCACATTATTTTAATTCAAATCTTTTATCTCTATCAAATAATCTTACTTTTCACATTCTTTCATCTCTTTTAATTCTTCACACTTTTATTTCCTTTCATTTCACTCAACTCAACTGAATGCAGTATCAATAGTACTTCCTCCGGTCCTTTTTATAAGAAACAAATTTTAATTCTTCACAATTTTATTTCCTTTCATTTCACTCAACTCAACTGAATGCAGTATCAATAGTACTCCCTCCGGTCCTTTTTATAAGAAACAAAATTGTGTTCTTCTTTGGTCCTAATTATAAAAAACATAGACCTACTTTAAGATGTATTAATTATTAGTTTTCTTTTTTACCCTTCATATTGTGAAATTCATTAATGAGACACCTACTCATTTCTCATGCATTTATTGGTCTATTAACAATACAAGTTACACTTATTATTAGTGGAGTTGCAGTATCATTAATGTAACAACTACTTAAGCCAATCAATTTAAGGGGTACTTTTGGAATAAAACTAAAATTTATGATATTATTAATTACTCCCTCCGTTCCAAATTATATGACGTTTTAGAGAAAAAAATTTGTTCCAAAATAGATGTCGTTTTACAAAACCAATGCTGCATTAAATGTCTTTTTCCAGGACTACCCTTAATTAATACTTAGTGGGAGTAGTGTACTATGAGTAATTAATTAGAGAGATAAAGGGTATATTAGGAAGTTACCTAATATTTTCTAGGAAATTCAACAAATTAATTGCATTCCTTAATACCTGTGTCAAAACTTTAAACGTCATATAATTTGGAACGGAGATAGTATAACTAATTAACTTAACTATTTTTATTGATATTGACGATTTAGTTATTTGTTTATTATATAAAAGACGGGATATTTTGAAAAGAAGGGAGTATAACAATTCTCTTACTATTTTTTTTAGTCTGTCGCCCTGTTCCTGTATAAGAGACACTGTATAGCAGCAGTTAACTTAGGTCGAGAAATTGTTCTTAACGCCATGAGAAACATCAAAGCTACAATAATGAGTGTTTATTACCAATGTCATGCTCTGTTTTCAGTTTTTTGGGGAGTTCCTCGAATGATTCGCCAACAACAGCAACATTCCAAATTTTCACCATAATAATGATAAGCTTTCTTCTTCTAGAAGCAACAGCAATGCGGTTGGTGGATCAAAGGGTAACATTTTCTTGTCAAGACTTGTGTGCTGCACTTTACCGAAATAAATAAACATTTTTAATTAATTAAAAGTAATAAATAAATAAATAAAATAATAAATAAATTTAAAAGTTATTTTTTTGTTTTATTTAATTATTTTGACTTTTTAATTCCTTAAGAGTTGCCAAGATTCAACGAATACTTATTAATTTATTGTGAAAATTATAGAAAAACGTAGAAAAAAACATAGACAACATAATTTTGTACATTCTAATAAAAAAAAAAATTCCTTTTAATTCCTTAAAAGAACACTAGTTAACATTTATCATACTTAAAATAACAAAAGAGTTCATAGTATATTTTAGAGAGGGAAAAGACAAAAAAAATAATGAACAAAACAAATGATGCAATAAGAAAACGAACAAACTATTATAAAATTTAATATTTTTTAATTACAAGACAATCAATAATAAAATTATAGTATAAATATTTATATTATCAATAGTATATTTCGATTCAATTTATATAATTAGCTTAATTATACTTTTTGTGGTTTTATTATTGTCATTTTATAAATTTAGATTTCTATCTTCTTCTTTTTTTTGCAAATTCAATCATTCATTTTAATTGTATAAGTTTTGTTCATCTATTATCTTGACACATAATATTTAACAGAAATGTTGATATGATGATGCAAAAGAGTATCACATTAGTATGGATGTACGAATGCGGTAGCACAAAAGATGTCACATTAGTATTTTCGTTAAATATTGAATATCAAATTAATGGATGAATCAAAATTCCATAAATAAAATAGTGAAAAATTAAATTCTCAAATAAAATAAGAAACCAAATTTGCAAAATGGTAATAATATAAAGATGAAAAAAGTACTCCCTTCATATCTAAATATAAGGAAAAAAATTGTTTCACACAAACTAAGAAAGTTGGTTAACAATATTTAATTGCACCAATCTCAATTAAAAAATAAGTTATTTTTCTAAACTGCCATTCATTGAAATTTGATATCAAAAATAAGAATGAGTCATTGGAATTAAAACCCCTATTAAATGAAAGGTATTTAAAGATAGTCTCATTAAATGAACTAAAATTAGTTGATATTTGCTTATATTTAAATATAAGACCCAAGTCATTTTTTGACTTATATTCGATGTTTTTAAAATCGGACCGGTCAAGACACTGGTTCAATGTTCATTAGTTCAACCGTTATTGAACCGTGATTGAACATGTATTAATAAAATCATAATAATAATTAAATAATACATAATATAATATTAAATAAGTATAATATCATAACTTTTAGCACTAAAAACTAAAATAAAATATCATTTTTATAGGTTCTTAACATTCAAAGTACAAATAAAAGTAAAAAAAAAAAAAATGATAATACTTAAGTTTAAATTTTAATAAAAAACAACAATATTCATTAACAATAACAACTTCGCATCTAGAATAAAAAAAAAGAAAATCACAAATTAATATAATATAAATTTATAAGCATAAGATATAAAAAAAAGTAAATTAATATAAATGAGTAAATTATATGTTTTATAAGAAAAAAATTAATAATCATTGATAAAATAATTTATACATATTTATAATCCTTATTAAATAGGTATTTATAATTATCTTTAAATATTTTATATTAAATTTGAAAATTTTAAAAGAGAAAATTTTAAAAAATAATTTTTTTTAGAAGTACCGGTTCATACCGATTTTTTGTACCAGTTCTATACTGATTTTGGCCGATTTTGGACCAATTTGACCGGTTCACACCGGTTCTGAAATAGTCCGATTTTTTATAGTAAATGGACTGGTCATCAGGCCGGTTCCTGGTTCAACCGATCGAACCGGTTGGTCCGATCTGATTTTAAAAATCATGCTTATATTTGAAGCTGGAGAGAGTATAGTTAAGCTTAAAAGATATCATATAATTCATTATAAAATACTAATTTGATTATAATGCCCTAATAATATAAAGATTTTTCACGATAAGATTGTTGAGTTTTACAAATAATTTTCATATTTAAACTGATTTTTAATTAATTTAGCGTGTAAAATCATTAATTATAATTAATTTAACGCGTAAGCTCATAAAATATGAAATGAATGAACATATAACGTTAAAATAAAGGGTTAATTATGTTTTTGGTCCCTGATGTTTTTCGGGTTTTCACTTTTGATCCCTAAACAAAAAATTGACCAGTCTTGGTCCCTAATCTTTTCCTCCGTTTTCGTTTTTGGTCCCCGCCGTTTGTTTTCTCCGTTATCCGCTTACTTGGAGGACATGTGGCAATGAGATGGATGCTAGGTTGGATAAATTGATGACGTGGTGTACAGTAATTATGTTTTTGGTCCCTGAACTTTTTCAAATTTTTATTTTTAGTCCCTGAACAAAATTTTGACCGGTCTTGGTCCCTGAACTTTTGTTCCGTTAATGCTTTTAGTCCCTGCAGTTAAATATCACCGTTAAGTAAGTGAAGATCTGGCTTTAATTTTGATATTATTTTATTATATTTAGTGGCGGCTCGTTTTGTAGCAATTAATAGCCGCCATATCATTAAGTGATAATATTAAAATTAAAGCCAGATCATCACTTAATGATATGGCAGCTATTAATTGCTACAAAACGAGCTGCCACTAAATGTAATAAAATAATATTAAAATTAAAGCCAGATCTTCACTTAACGGTGATATTTAACTGCAGGGACTAAAAGCATTAACGGGACAAAAGTTCAGGGACCAAGACCGGTCAAAATTTTGTTCAGGGACTAAAAATGAAAATCTGAAAAAGTTCAGGGACCAAAAACATAATTACTGTACACCACGTCATCAATTTATCCAACATGGCATCCATGTCATTGCCACCTGTCCTCCAAGTAAGCGGATAACGGAGAAAACAAACGGCGGGGACCAAAAACGAAAACGGAGGAAAAGATTAGGGACCAAGACCAGTCAATTTTTTGTTTAGGGACCAAAAGTGAAAATCCAAAAAACATCAGGGACCAAAAACATAATTAACCCTAAAATAAAAGAGTAATGACAACTCAAGCGCTGGCAGAAGCAGAACAGGATCGGGATCTGGTAGTGGACCCGAATCCGTTGGCAATTTGGCAGTGTCTTTCTCTCTTTTCTTCATTCATATAAATAAAAAAAAACTCTTCACTATTGAGTATTGACCAATGACACTGCAGATTTCTGTGAGCTGCGCCACTGCTGATTTTTCCCTCAACCCAACGGAACGGAACGGAACGGAACGGTATATCCTAATTTCAGATTCATTCGCCATTCCTATTCCTGTTTCATTCACTCATTCATTCATTCATTACTCATCTTCAATAACACTAACCTTCCAATTCACAACAACAACACAAGAGAGAGAGAAAAAAACACTGAGAATCTCCCATCGCAAGGTGAGTTTTTTTAAGTCAACCAACTATTCATATTCATATCTTTGCATACGTGTTCTCTTCTCTTGCGTGTTTATTATGTCTATGTCTTCTTAATCGAATCTCAATTCCGTGTTTGTTTCTTTGAGGATTTTAAATCGTGTTTGGTGGTGTGTGCATATTGAATTCAACGACTGGGGTGTTGGAATTTTCGGTATTAGCGGAGGGTTTTAGAATTTTCGAATACTCTGGAGAATATGCTTTCTTTATCACGTTATAACTTTTGATAATGTACTCTCTGCAAACAAGGTTTTTAGATTCCAAACCTACTTATTCATTCGCCAATAACTTGTGGTTGATAACATGGGAGGTAATTATTCTTTAATAGGAAATGGGGTTGGGGTCTTAATCCATAGAATTCGGTGTGCTAAGATAGGTTTGAATTTGCCATCACTCATTGAACTTTGGAGGGTAGGAGTAAAAGAGTGCATAGTGTTAGAGGCAGTGACTATAAAGGGCCAGGGGCATCTTATGTTGCTAGTAGACAGTCTTGAAAGTTTCAACAATCCCCTGTTATTTCAGAGGTGTTTCTCTTACATCCACCAGTTCTGTATTTTTTTGCTCTCAACTGGTATACCCAAGGTTTTAAATTGTGATCGCAGTTACGATTTCATCCAAGTTGTGATTTTGTTGTAGTCCTTGATATTTTGGGAGATTAGGGACGAATGCGGCTTGTGTGACCACAATTACCGTTGCAGATTGTCTAAAAACTTTGATGTTGCGGCCAAAATTGTTTTTGCCCAGACCTTTTTTAAAACCTTGGTAATACCATTTAGTTTTAAAAAATGTTTTCAGTCTTTGCATTATTTTCATTTTTTTGTTTTTAAAATTTGTATAAAAATCGGTGAAAACAGAAAATAATAAAATGTTGTTTTTACTTTTTTCTTATAGAAACTTTTAAAATATAAACATGGTGGTATTTTTTTAATAAAAAATGAAAACAAATATTCGGCAGAAATATATGCTTCTCTTTCTTAATCATACTTGCCATTTAGTCAATTGCTGCATTATGGTGTGCTTGGAGATTTTACTGTGTCCATGGTTGATGATTTGGCATTTCATCTTCGCTGGCAAGGTACTAGGCTAGTAAATTGGAATTTATTGTTTCCAAGTTTTTAGGCAAGTGTACAGTCCATCATTTTGCAATTAAAAGGAATCGGCACTTACTGTCTTATTCCTCTGCTACTTGGGAATGTCTACTGAAAGCAATAAGGAACCCGAACTTACATCTTTGGAAAAGCATCTTTCTCAACCCATTTGTAACTTTTATACAGCAATTGAAACTCATCAAACTGTTAAAAATCTATGCCTACTAAAAATAACTGCAATATGCTGCAAGTTTGAGAGTAACCAAGGCTGGAAGAGCATGTTAGCAAATTCAAAGGTCACTTCAAAAATAGGAACCAACTTGAAACCTTGCCCCCTCTCTGCTTGGACATCAAAAACCATGTAATTGGTTTCACTAATTTAAGATTGGATTTTCTCTTTTCCTTTTACTATTTCATTGAATATAGGATTACCCAACTATATAGTGGGGAATTTATGACCAAGTGACTGTTCTTATATTTCTGTTTTCTGGATCTGGGTGGAAGTTGTTAATACTAAATGCTTTACTTCCCAATTAGCTTATTGACAGCGGGCTCTATTAAAAGACACTGGTTAGAGAACATTTAATATACCCTATGAAATACTTTTAGTTACTTGAAAAATACTTATTGATATAATAAACACTTTCTGTTTCGATAAATAATTTCTACTTTTAATGTGGATTCATGTTATTGTTATTAATATACTTGTCCAGAATTGGGGATTATCAAATAACACTAAAGTACATTATTGCAGAAGGGAGGTTTTTCAACAGTTTCTTGAAGAAGATGGAAGTTTGCGAGCCTGTCAAATCTGAAAATAGATTAAACCAGCGCCCCTTGACCCCTATTAGGTTGATAAGGGGTCTGATATGTTTAGTGGTGTTTCTTTCTACAGCTTTTATGTGTTTAGTCTATTTTGTGCCAGTGGCAGTTGTAGGATTGCGGCTTTTCAGCATACGTTGTAGTAGGAAGACAGTGTCATTCCTCTTTGGACTTTGGCTATCTCTGTGGCCCTCTCTATTTGAAAAGATAAACAAAACTAAAGTTGTCTTTTCTGGGGATAGTATTCCAATGAAGGAACGTGTTTTACTTGTTGCCAATCACAGAACTGAGGTTGATTGGATGTACTTGTGGGATCTTGCACTTCGAAAGGGGAGACTGGGATGCATAAAATACATCCTTAAGAGCAGCTTGATGAAACTACCTATCTTTGGTTGGGGATTTCATATTCTGGAGTTCATTGCAGTGGAAAGGAAGTGGGAGATAGATGAGCAAATATTACACCAAAAGCTTTCAACCTTAAAGGACCCTCAAGATCCCTTATGGCTAGCTCTTTTTCCTGAAGGAACCGATTATACGTATTACCTGATATCCCTCTTACCTTGGATCTTGTCTTTTAATTTCCAACTGCTTTTATCATAATTTGATAATAATATTAACTCATTTTAGTTCCACAAATTATTTTATTTGACATTTTGTCTGTATGCATTTGATGTTGTGTTTTGTCTAGCATGCTGAAATTTGGGGATCATATTATACCATACAAACACAAATATATAATTCAATTGAGAAGCACATTTGATATATGGTTTGCTTTTATTATGTAGTGATGAGAAGAGTAAAAATAGTCAAAAATTTGCTGCTGAAGCTGGGCTCCCTGTGCTGACAAATGTATTACTTCCAAAAACAAAGGGGTTTCATGCTTGCTTGGAAGCTCTGCGAGGCTCATTGGATGCAGGTTTCTATTATAATTTCTGCTCCTTTTTTATAATATACTATAGTCAATTCATAATGACTCTGTGGTGGTTATTTATGAAATTATGTAATCTGTGTTACCAAATGTAACTGACTCTGCTTTGGAAAATTATAATTTAGTATTTAGCATTTTCTCCATCCTGTGACTCTATCACTTGAGCTTTGTGTGTGTCTTCATTATGTTCATGTTCCATATCTCTAACAGAACCAAGCTGGCTTGTACTATGTGTTCAATGATTTTGTGACATGACAATTGCGGTCTATTTGCACAATATTCTAACTATCTGTGTGTGATATTTTATTTTCAATTTTTTTCTGCTAAAGTCTGTTGAACATTGTCATTCAATTACATGCAGTATACGATGTGACAATTGCATACAAGAATCAGTGTCCTTCCTTTCTGGACAATGTTTTTGGTGTTAACCCTTCAGAAGTGCACCTACACGTGCGGCGTATTCCTGTGGAGGAGATTCCAGCTTCTGAAACCAAAGCTGCTTCTTGGTTAATCAATGCATTCCAGATCAAGGACCAATTGCTTTTAGATTTCAAGATTCAAGGCCATTTCCCTAACCAACAAAATGAAAATGAAATTTCTACATTTAAGAGCCTACTTACTTTTACCGTGGTAGTTTCTTTCACTGCCATGTTTTTCTATCTTACATTTTTTTCTCTCGTTTGGTTCAAACTGTATGTAGGTCTGTCTTGTGCATATCTTGCTCTTGCAACCCGCTTCAATTTTCAATTGATGCCTTTAACTAACTATGTTCATGCACTCCGTAACAGCAAGAATCAAAAGAGTGAATAGTGTTCTCAATTTTAGATGTTAATGTATGATCTTGGTCTTGAACTTGATATTGAAGTGTGAATTATTTGTTGTTTTTTTTTTTCCATAGTTTTGCTCAGACAGCACCAGGAAATCAAAAGTACCATTTTACAACTGGTATTTTGTAGGAAAATCAGTATTTGATATAATTATTTAGTTTGATTCGCGTGTTTAGATATACAACTGTTTATTCAATAAGTTTAATATATAAAAATTTATATCGTACATTTAATTATGAATCCTAAATACATTAAAAAGAACTTATAAAACTTTCATAAATTTTAAAAGGAAATTGTTTAATTTGGAACAAAGACCACCATGCCAACCTTCTTTCCATGGCCATGATTTGTTCCCTTTCTTTGCCGGCTTCAATTGTCAATTCCTTTTACGTCTTGTCTTATTTGTAACAGTTCAGCTCCAGATCCATCCCACAAGGAAGAGGACAAATTTTGATGGGTTAATGCCATTTCTTGGATGCATGCTGCATAGTGCATGGTCCCAATTTTTTTTTTTTCTAACTTTTGGTCAACAAAAAAAGCAAGCTATTTTTTTGGGTACATAAAAATCAAACTATTGAATATATTATTTTTTTTTTTTTTACAGTAAAAGGCTTATACCATTTCATTCCAAATAAGTCTCAATACAAGTCAGAATAAAATCAAAATAATGGCTTATTCAAATATATTAGATAAAAGAGTAAATTATACAGAATCTCCTGAGATTTCTCTTAATTACATTTAATACCCCTCAATTTTTTGTCCCTACAAAAACACCCCTAATTGTTGAGTGATTATAATAGTGACCCCGTCTTGAGCATTAACCACGTTTGAATAGTTAACTGGAACATGTCATGTGAGTGACACGTGAGTTTAAATGATTTTTTTCCCCAAATAACCCTCATCTTCCTCGTTTCATTGTGAGCACATTTAGTGAAAAAGAAAAAAAAACACGTTTTGCTTGCATCTACAGCGGCTTCATTGTAGAGTTCTTTTCCAGGAACATAAAAAATGTTGAACCAAACCAACACACCATTATTTCACTCCTCCCCTGCAAAGTGCCAACACCCCAACAATTCTCCTCTTCCACCATGTCAACACCCACAACAGAAAAAAGTTAATAGTCCCGATCCAATTAACAACAGATTTGAATAAAGGAAGAAGAAAGAAAAATCAATAAGATTTGCACAATAGATTTCATAAAGGAAGAAGAAAGAAAAATCATTAAGATTTGCACAACAGAAAAATCAATAAGATTTGCATAACAGATTTCATAAAGGAAGAAGAAAGAAAAACCCACCAACACACGTTCTTAACAGACCCGAAAATGCACTTATAAACAAAGGCCAACTTCGCACTCTAGGTCGGAACCATGGCCCTCCTTCAAAACAAAGAAACCCCTAATTGGAAACCCTACCTCACCATTTCGAATTCAGAAAGTGTATTGAGGGGCACTGTGTGTTACGGGTTATGTGACCGGTAATTTTGAGATTCTAATTAAAGACCAGGACATTATGGTCACACAACTTTAAATTTTCTCCGTTAATTAACACCGTTACGGGAAGGGGTACCCAGTGCAATGTCTGAAAAACTGAGGGGGTATCGATGTAATTTACTCTAAAGAAAAATATGTTTCTAATTCCTGTACTTTGTAAAATTCTTGATTTTACTTTACCATTGAACATTTTGGTCTCTGAACTTTTAGAAATCAGTATTTTTAGTCCCTTAGGACAGACTTAACACTGTTTCCCACGTGTCCGTCTGTGTTGAGATACTAAAAACATTAATTTTTAAAAATCCAGGACTCAAATATTTGATGGTGAAATACATGGACTAAAACAAATTTTTTTACAAAGTACAGGGACTAAAAACATGTTTTTCCCAATATATTATTATTAGAATGTCCATTACTTACATTTCTATCTATTAAATAAGTAATTATCCTACTTATTATGAATAATTTTCTGAGTGTCCATTATATTCATATCCATTGTCAACAGATACATGTAAACTTTGGGTTATCATGTTATTGGTATAAAATATTTACTGACTTTATTGATAACTAATTTAAAATTATATGTAAATCTTAGCTCCATTAAATCTATATTAAAAATTTATTATTAAATAAAATGTAATTATTACAAAATTTAAAATCTATATATATATATATATATATATATATATATATATTATTAAATATACATTTTAAATTTGATTATTTATATTAATTTAAAATAATTAATTTATAAAATATAAAAATTCAAATGTAATTTAATATGATAAAAAATTTGATAAATATATAAAATAAATTTAAAATGTAATTTGTGGTGTATTCTTTGTTTAATTAAAATAATGTTTATTTTTACTTTATGTCCATCGTCTCTTATTAACTTTTATATGAAATTATATGTATTTACCTATTATCAAGAGTTACACTACTTAAAAGGTTAGGGTATTTATTATTGTGTAAAATGAGAAATTTAAAAATTACATTAAAAACATAGTCAACAACGAAATGTTTACTAAATTACTTCAATTAACTATAATATTTAATATATTTCATTTTTCAATCTCAATTTCAGTAAAAATTTGATAATTCATGTGATTAATCTTAAGAAAAAAATACACACATTATCTTAAAAATATTATTTACAATGAACTATTTATAATAAACTATAAATTAATCTTTATTAAAAAAAACTATAAATTAATAAAGTTTCATTTCTTCACATATTTTTTTACATATTGAAATCATATTTTTACATGTTCAATTATACAAGTATGTTGCACTGTATAACACCTAGTACGTTGTTCGAAAGCTAGTGTCTACTATTATGCTACGAAAACTAGCATTAGAGAGCTAAAGAAGATAATAATAAAGACTGAGATAATTCTTCGTTGCCTCCATAACTAATCAGGAATATAATTATATAGCCTAATTGGTGTCGATCGTTGAATAAGAATCCTACAAGGGTTATCACTTGGTTTTAAGGAATTAAAATAATAACTTGTTGTGCATGGCTCATATTTTATGAGTGAACAGATTGGATTTAGACCACTTGTTGTTGGGTTACGAAATAAGTGGGTTGGGCGTGCGGGGGTTTAGCCTCGCGGTACGGTACATGAGTAATATTGTAAGTCTGTATCGTGGTTTATTCTATATATACTGATGTAACCCTATTGGCCAAACAATAATAATAGAAACAGCCGTTCTGCTCCCGAGGACGTAGGCACACTTGCCGAACCTCGTTAAATCTCGTGTCTGTGTGTGTGCGTGTGATTACTCTGATCTTTAGAATTTCGATTGTTATTGCTAACAACTGGTATTAGATGGCGCTTAACCCTAGTGCGAAATTCGAAGTGGGAAAGTTCGATGGAACTGGGAATTTAGCAATGTGGCAGAGGAGGGTTAAGGATATGTTGGCACATCAAGGTTTTCAAAAGGCGCTGCGCGCAATGAAACCTACAGACATGGAGGATGTAGATTGGGAGGAGTTGAAGGAGAGGGCTGTGGCAACCATACGGTTGTGTTTGGCAGACGACGTCATGTACCACGTTATGGACCTGACGTCTCCGAGGGAAGTATGGACGAAATTGGAGAGTCAGTATATGTCCAAGTCCCTGACGAACAAGCTGTACATGAAGCAGAAATTGTACGGGCTGAAGATGCAGGAGGGTTCTGATTTGCAACAGCATATCAATGTCTTTAATCAGATTATCAGTGATTTACTGAGGCTTGATGTGAAGATTGAGGACGAGGATAAGGCAATAATTCTGTTGTGTTCTTTGCCTAATTCCTACGAGCATTTAGTGACCACCCTAACGTACGGGAAAGACACCATTAGTCTGGAGGAGATCACAGCTGCACTTATGTCCCACTGTCAACGAAAACAGAATGCAGGGGAGTGTTCTCAAGGCGAGGGTCTGTATGCAAAAGGGAATAAAGAACGTGGGAGGACGAAAGGCAAATGGGGTTTTGGGAAGAGGAATAAGTCCAAAACCAGACACGGCAAATCAATTATGTGCTACAATTGCAAACAACAAGGGCATTTCAGAAATAATTGTCCAAAGTTGAAGCAGTCTGGTGAAGGGGCATCCCGCTCTGCGAATGTGGCAGAGACTGACTACTCAGACTACTACAGTGAGGGAGATGTTTTCTCGGTTTCATGCAGTCAGCTTACAGATGCGTGGATTCTTGATTCCGGATGTTCTTACCATATGACTACCAATAGGGAATGGTTCACCACATACAGGTCGGGCAATTTTGGCAGTGTCTATTTGGGTGACGACAAAGCTTGTGCTGTTGTTGGAATGGGACAGGTGCAGATTGCTATGGATGATGGTGGAGTGAGAATGTTATGTGATGTTCGGCATATCCCTGAGTTGAGGAAGAATCTGATCTCACTTGATACTTTGCAGGCCAATGGTTTCAGTTACAGGACTGATGGAGATCGGGATACCATCAGAGTGTGTAAGGGTGCGTTGACTGTGATGAAAGCACAGCGGACTGTAGGCAATATTTACAGACTGCTGGGAAGCACAGTTGTAGGCCGCGTTGCATCTATTGAGTCTGATGATGATGCTACCAGGATATGGCATATGCTTTTGGGCCATCTCAGTGAGCGTGGGATGGTGGAGCTTCATAAGAGAGGACTCTTAAAGGGAGTTCGGAGCTGCAAGTTAGACTTGTGTGAGTATTGTGTGCTTGGGAAACAATCCAGAGTGCGGTTTAAAGCTGCGAAGCACACCACCAAGGAGATCCTTGATTATGTGCATACTGATGTGTGGGGTCCTACTAGAGATCCGTCCTTGGGTGGTTCCCATTATTTTGTCACCTTCATTGACGATTTTTCTCGCAAGGTCTGGGTGTACTTCATGAAACATAAATCTGAAGTCTTTGAGAAGTTCAAGCTGTGGAAGGCTGAGGCGAAGAACCAGACAGGCAGAAAAGTCAAGTACTTGAGGTCTGATAATGGCAGGGAGTACACAGACTCACGGTTTCAGAAATTCTGTGAGGAACATGGCATTCAGAGACACTTCTCAGTGCGAAAAACACCACAACAGAATGGTGTTGCAGAGAGGATGAATAGGTCCCTTACTGAAAGGGCCCGATGTCTGAGGTTGAATGCTGGCCTTTCCAAAGGCTTTTGGGCAGAGGCGGTGAACATGGCGTGTTATCTGCTCAACCGATCACCACGAGTTTCATTGGATTGGAAAGTTGCAGAGGAAGTTTGGACAGGTAACCCGGTTGATTTTAACAATTTAAGAATATTTGGGTGTCCTGCTTTTGTGCATATATCCAGTGATGAAAGATCTAAACTTGATCCAAAGTCGAAAAAGTGTATTTTCGTAGGTTATTCCAAAGGCGTGAAGGGGTTCAAGTTTTGGGATCCAGCTTCCAAGAAGATGGTAATCAATAGGGATGCAGTGTTTGATGAGCAGTCAATGATGCCACAAACAGTTGAGACACATGAGCCAGTGCCAAATGGAGCTTCCCCTAGCTCCGTGGAGGTTCAGGTGGACTTTGAGCATCTGTCGGTGATTCCTAAGAGGGCAGAACCATGCAGTCCAAGACCTGAGACCACACCTGCACCTGAGCCTAGACCAGTTAGTCCAATAGGACCGCATGAGTACACTCTTGTCAGAGATAGAGAACGTCGCACTATTAAACCCGTTGTCCGATATGGATTTGAAGAGTTGGCTTCTTTTGCACTTCTCACCAGTTCAGGAGACCCGTCTACCTTTCAAGAGGCTATGAACAGCCAGGAGAAAGACAGATGGATGGGTGCTATGGTGGAGGTGATGGAGTCTTTGCGAAAGAATCAGACATGGGAGCTAGTTGAGCTTCCTCCAGGCAAGAGAGCCATAGGGTGCAAATGGGTGTACAAGAGGAAACCTCCAGTATCAGAAAAAGAAGGGGGAAAGTTCAAGGCTCGCCTAGTAGCAAAAGGATATTCACAGCAGAAGGGGATTGACTATGATGAGGTTTTCTCCCCAGTCGTGAGACATACTTCTAT
Source organism: Pueraria montana var. lobata (assembly GCA_026413185.1). Taxonomy (NCBI): domain Eukaryota; kingdom Viridiplantae; phylum Streptophyta; class Magnoliopsida; order Fabales; family Fabaceae; genus Pueraria; species Pueraria montana. Next base: position 2,504,028 of record CM048646.1, on the reverse strand, counting down.
CAGAGCAATGTTAGCCTTGGTAGCCAGTCGAGATATGCACTTGGAGCAGATGGATGTGAAGACAGCTTTTCTTCACGGTGATCTAGAGGAGCAGATTTACATGGAGCAGCTAGAGGGGTTCAGTAAAAATGGACCGGGCCGGCTAGTTTGTAAGTTGAAGAGGTCTCTGTATGGATTGAAGCAGTCTCCAAGGCAATGGTACAAGCATTTTGATTCTTATATGCTTCGGATTGGCTATAGGCAATGTGAGTATGACTGTTGTGTTTATGTGAGGAGCCTTGATGATGGTTCTTTTATTTTTCTGCTACTTTATGTGGATGATATGTTGATTGCTGGTAACCATTTGCGTGATGTGAATGAGTTGAAATCCATGTTGGGCAAGGAGTTTGACATGAAGGACTTGGGTCCTGCCAAGAAGATTCTTGGGATGGAGATTCATAGGGACAGGAGGTCCAGAAGACTATGGCTCTCACAACAGGGCTATGTTGAGAAGGTGCTGGACAAGTTTAGCATGAGTAATGCTAAGTCAGTGAGTACTCCACTTGCAAACCACTTCAAGCTTTCTGTAGATCAGTGCCCGAAGACAGATGAAGAGGTGGAATACATGTCAAAGGTTCCCTATGCCAATGCAGTTGGGAAGCGACATTGGGAAGCAGTGAAGTGGATCTTCAAGTACCTAAAGGGTACAACAAGGCATGGTATCATGTTTGGCAGTCAACAGGGTGATCCTTCAGTTGTGGGTTATGTGGATTCTGACTATGCTGGTGATTTGGATGACAGGAGGTCTACAACAGGGTATGTTTTTATTCTTGCAGGTGGGCTTATTTGTTGGAAGTCCATTGTTCAGTCTACTGTGGCAATGTCAACAACTGAAGCAGAGTACATGGCAGTAGCAGAGACTAGTAAAGAAGCTGTGTGGCTCACAGGGCTAGCAAAGGAGCTGGGCATTGAGCAAGGTGGAGTTCAGTTGCATTGTGATAGTCAGAGTGCTATTGATTTGGCAAAGAATCAGGTGTATCATGCTAGAACCAAGCATATTGATGTGAGGTTCCACAAGATCAGGGAGTTGATGGCATCTGGTCAGATTTTGTTCAGGAAGGTTCACACTTCAGAGAATGCAGCTGATATGTTAACCAAGGCGGTCACAGCTGACAAGTTCAAGCATTGCTTGGACTTGTTGAATGTTGCTCGGTGCTAGACGTGACTGGAACCCCCAACCCAAGAGACATATAGGATATGAAGTGGACTTGCTATTATCTTCCACGGGGCCGAATATTCGCCAAGATGGAGATTGTTGTGCATGGCTCATATTCTATGAGTGAGCAGATTGGGTTTGGGCAACTTGTTGTTGGGTTATGAAATAAGTGGGTTGGGGGTGCGGGGGTTTAGCCCCGCGGTACGGTACATGGGTAATATTGTAAGTCTGTATCGTGGTTTATTCTATATATACTGATGTAACCCTATTGGCTAAACAATAATAATAAAAACAACCGCTCTGCTCCCGAGGACGTAGGCACACTTGCCGAACCTCGTTAAATCTCGTGTCTGTGTATGTGCGTGTGATTACTCTGATCTTTAGAATTCCGGTTGCTATTGCTAACATAACTAAATAACATTAAAATGTCAAATAATATCCTATGCCCAATCTATAAAATCTTTTAACTACTTAATATTACTCCCTTTGTCCCATAATATTTGTCGTATTAAATTTTTTAACAAAAAAAAAACTAATAAATAAATGAAAGAGAGTGACAATTTTTCAAAATTAGTCTTTAGGCTTAATTGCAATTTTTACCCCCCAACTTTTTATTTTATGGCGAATTTTATCCCAACAAATTAATTTGGTGCATTTTACCCTCAACTTTTAAAAAAAATTGTAAATTTTACCTTTTACAGTTTTACTAACGTGGCATGCTAAAATAATTGTACTTTTACCTTCAATTTTTCACTTTTTGGCAAATTTTACCCCTAACCTTTTCATTTTTGGTAAATTTTACCCTTAACTTTTACTTTTTGGTAAATTTTACCCTCTTTTTTATGCTTAAGTTAGCATGCTACATCAGCACAACAGTAGAAGGTAAAATTTGTTACTTTTTAAAAAAGTTGGGGGTAAAATGCTTTAAATTGATTTGTTTAGGATAAAATTTGCCAAAAAATAAAAAGTTGGGAGTAAAACTTGCAATTAAGCATAGTCTTGATCATCATTATTTCATTTATAGTTTTTTTTAATGTCCATAATTAATATTATAAGTGATATAAGTGAAAAATAATAATTAATATTATATTAAAAACTAAAATGACAATTATTTTAATACTTATTTTTTCTTCTTATACGACAATTATTATGAGAGTGGAGGGAGTATTTATTTTGTGCCTAGAATCCATCCTATCACACGCTACCTATGCGACACAAGAGAGTTACTCCTTCCGGACCAAAATTTTTTATGTTTTAGCTTTTTATTTTTGTTTCAAAACTCTTGATGTTTTACAAATTCCAAGTGGTATTAAATGATGGTATTTAAGACTAAATACTACTAGTATTGTATGAGTAGTATTAAATATTTCTTAAACTATACTCCCTTTGTCCCTATTTATAAGATCATTTTTAGAAAATTATTTGTCCCTTTTTATACTTCCTCCGTTCTCTATTATAAGCAAAAAAAGTCATTATTTTTTGTTCTCAAATATAAGCAAATGTTAACTACTTTTGTCTTTTTTAATGAAACTATCTTCAAAATACCGTTCATTTAATAGTAAGTTTATGCTTCATATCAAGTCCCAATGAAGGGTAGTTTAGGAAAAAGATTTGATTTTGTATTGGAATTGACATAATTTAATGAAGTTAACTAATTTCCTTGATAAGTGTGAAATCAGTTTTTTTTTTTTGCTTATATAATAGAGAATGGAGGGAGTAAGACCCTTCTTTATTTTCTAGATGCATTAATTACTCTTTTTTTTCCCTAAAGTACCCTTAATTAATTATTTTCTCTCAAAATATTAATTGATTAGATGAAAAACAATTAAGTTGAGAGATCATTAATTTCAAAAAAGTTAAGAGTACTTTGGAAGAACAATACACATTATTGACAAATTTAATGTAATTAACTAAATTAACTACTTTTCTTAATAGGTGTGAATTAGTTAAAAGGGTCTTATAAATAAGGATGGAGGGAGTATACATTAACATTAAACATAAAGAGTTTTGGTCTGCAGTACATTCTTACGCCTGCACGCTACTTTTAATTTTATGATTTTTCGTTTTCTTGATTCAATTTTTATGATTTGCACGCATGCTACTTTTTCTTTTTTTTATGCTGATTGAAAAAGTTTAGGTGAGTTGGGTCGCGAGGGCTCGCCAAGGTCAGTGCAGGTAGTGGCGGATCCAGAAATTTTCTTTAGTGGGGGCAAAGAAATAGTTTATAATATTTTTTCACTAATAAAAAATATTATAAGTTTTTACAAAAGACATAATTTCATGACAAACAAAAAACTAAAATACCTAAATTTCTACAAATTATAATTATCCTCTACACATTTTCATATTAGGTATTAGAGAAATTGAAAACAATTAAAATTAAAAAGGTAAAGTCGGTAAAATTAGAACCAATTTATTTTTCTATGAGTAAAATTATTGCCAATTTTTTTTTAGTAAAATCAGTACTAATTTATTTTCTCTTTTATCTTTTATAACTTTTTAAATTCATTTTTTAAAATAATTATCTTATGGGGGCAAAAAAAATAATTACTTGGCATATTAAGTAAAAAAATTTACTTTGTGGGGACAATTGCCCCCATTGCCCCCACTGTGGATCCGCCAGTGAGTGCAGGCCTTAAGGCTCAATAAGTGCTTACATAGGTACTTATAGATTACCCACCAACAAGGTCATTTTTGGTTTTATTATTGATACAATTTTTATGGTTTGCATTAGATCCAATCGTATAAATATTTCTGATGTGCTATACCATATGAACTTCATCATTATATTAATATTTATATATTTTTTCTTCGTGTGAAATTTAATACGATATCATGAATAAAAGTATATAATAAACACTCATTAACATTAAATTGGTTAATAAATGATAATTATTATCATCAAGTTTGTCTTTTGATGATCGATTGATGTCATTCAATAACCTTTTTGATAGAAAAAAATGGAAAAACTAATTTGATGTATTTTTTATTAATAAATGATTAAATGTGATAACTGCTAACATATGTGAAGCAATCACAAGCTACTTAGTTACTTACCAGAACTTCATAGAATGCAATTTGAATGTCATTAGAAGCACTTATTGGCCGGAGCCACGACATTGAAATTTGAGGATTAATCACATCTGACTAATGTAAAGCCACCTCGTGGGAGACAAAATAATCATAAGGAAATAAAAATAAAATAAGATAAAAAATATTTAATACCTTAACATAAAAAAATTACCCGTAAATAATTTATTAAATGATACATGTTTAATTCTCATTAACTAAGATTTGATCTTCGTGTATGAAAAAATTAAGTCCGTGCTATGAGAGCAAACCTCACCATTTTGTAGATGTTATAACTTGAACAGGATAATTTATTATTCTTTTTATTTTTCATCATATTATTAATTATATTTATCAATTACTCTCTTTTCTTTTATTTTTTTCTCTCTATATCTTTCTTCTTCGTACGCCCAAAAATAGAGTTTTCGAATACCATAACTCTTTTTTTTTTTTTTTTGACTGGATTACTCATAATTATTCTCATATTATATGTCAGTTATTTACTATGGCAAATAGTGGTTAATGGGAAGAACCAAGAGTCTCGGTGAGTAGAGTAATGGAGTTAGCACGTTCCATCACAAGATGACCCACAATCTTAAATTCCTCATGGAAAGAAAGGGCCCAATTCTTAAATAACATTTATGTTCAATTACAAAACGGTTCCAATTATAAATTCACTTCCCCACATTCCCATTCTCACACACACCACTCCAACTCTTCCTTGCACCCCCTAACTTCCCATTCGTCCTTCTTTCTTCTCTACTTGTTTTTTCCATCAAAATCATGGCCCTAAACCCAAACTCAAAATCCTCTTCACTCTTCCACCTGCTCCTCTTTTTATTAGGTAAACAACGATCCCCTTGCTTCACATTCAAATACCCCCACTAACACACATGCATGTTAATACTTAATACCATATATGTCTAGATGTGTGCTAAGGTTTCAAATTATTATTACTTGTTATTGCAATTGTGACTGCAATATTAGAGATTTAGAGTATGTGTTAGATTGTCTATAATTGTATCCAAGCTTTTAAAAATGCAGTTTCCAACCGTAATTAATTGTAGCCATGAACACAAGGTTTTTGTGACTATAATTGTGATTGTATCAACTATATTTATTTGCAATTTTTTACAATATAAAAAATTATGATAAAATTGTTAGTGCAATGTGTATAAAAAAATATCAATAAAAAGAATTTTGAAACTTAATACTTTGATATATTAATCTTTTGTTCCCTACTCAAACATCCATTAATTGGAGGGTTCAGTGTTTGGTTTTCTACTCAAACATTTGTTAGAAAAACTCAATCTCTTAGATGGATTTCAATGTCTTGATCATCCAAAAAAATAACAATTTAAAACCTTAATTTTAATTATAATTATAATTTATAAGGTTTTTTATGTGCTAATTGTGAAAGCAATTTGGATTACTTTTTCTAGTTTTTAATTTATGCATGGATATATTTGCAGGCAATGTAGCATATGCCACAGTGTTTACCTTGGAGAATCATTGCGGTCACACAGTTTGGCCAGGGACACTTTCCGGCAACGGCGCCGCCGTTCTCGGCGACGGCGGTTTCGCCCTGGCGCCGGGTTCGTCGGTCCAGCTCACCGCACCGTCGGGCTGGTCCGGCCGCTTCTGGGCCCGGACCGGGTGCAGCTTCGACGGCTCCGGCATCGGAAAATGCGCCACCGGAGACTGCGCCGGCGGACTGAGGTGCAACGGCGGAGGCGTCCCGCCGGTGACGCTGGCGGAGTTCACTGTCGGAACCGCCGGTAACGGCAACAAGGACTTCTACGACGTGAGCCTGGTGGACGGTTACAATGTGGGCATGGGAGTGCGGGCTACCGGCGGAACCGGTGACTGTCAGTACGCGGGGTGCGTGGCGGACCTGAACGGAGCGTGTCCGGCGGAGCTGCAGGTCAGGGACGGCGGCGGCGCGGTGGTGGCGTGCAAGAGCGCGTGCGCGGCGTTCAACACGGCGGAGTATTGCTGCACCGGCGACCACTCGACGCCGCATACGTGTTCGCCGACACATTATTCGGAGATATTCAAGAATGCGTGTCCCACAGCGTACAGTTACGCTTACGATGATGCTTCGAGCACTTGCACCTGTTCTGGATCTAATTACCGTATCACATTTTGCCCCAATTAACTATATGATTAGATTAGAGTCATTGGACATTTTCATACACTATATACACCCCATCGATATTTGTTATTTTATTTTTTTTATATCGCAATTTATTATTTATTATATTTATATCTTTTTATCCATTTTTAAGTGTTAATTAGGAAAAATTATTAGTGGACAATTATGATTTCAATTAATGTCTATATAATATAAAATTGAATATTATTATTTCTTTATTGTAAATTGAAAAAATCAATTCCATATCTTTATTTCAAATCTGTCTAATTTGGTGTCGTTCATTTTAATTTAGTTAACTCTCCTACTTGTAGTCCGAACTAGATAAAAAATTATAAAAGAAAATATATTATTCCAATATTACTTTGATATTCTTAAAAACAAAATCCGTTTGGAATCACTTTCTTATTTTTGTTAAACTTCTCTTAACTAACATGATTAAAAGATAAAGAAGCAACTATCTTTGCTTAGTAAATTAGGGTGCGCACAGCAAGAACGTAGAGAACAATAGAAGAAAGAGGCGCAACGTAGTTACGTAGGAGCTCAGAGGCAAAGACAATTTTCACATTCTCTAATCTCTATGGTGTTTAGTTCTTTTATTGAACTTTAACTTTAAAACTCTTCCGTCAAGATATCAATATTATCACTATTGTAAAGATATGGCCAAAAAGCCAAAAGTACGATTATTTATATATTTGTTTGATTTTGCCATCTATGGTAAACTGTAAAGACATAGCTGATAAAATTAAATTTTCTTACTGTCGATGGTTTTGGATAAAATTAAACTTGGCCTAATTAAAGACAGTCCACAAAAAGAAGTTCATACAAATATAAACAAAAGACAACAAATTAAAAGGGTGAATTAAAGGGCAACAAGACAGACATCAGTATCACGTAATTATAAATACAGAAAAAAGAAGTGAAGCATAATTTTTTTCTTTCCCATTTGAAGGCCTTCGGCCAAAACTCAGATAATCTTGTCAGCTTCTTCTTCTTCTTCTTCTTTTTTCCCCCTCGTTTACCTATCCAATTCCAAAGACTTTCAATTTTCTCTGCAAGAGGTTCTCTTCGAAAGCCAAATCTGTAACCTCCTCATCCCATTTTTCTGGAAATTAAGTGTCAATATATTTAGCCAAATAAGCAAATTAACTTCTAAAGCTTCATTTTTAGCACAAGTTTCGTTTAAAAATATTGAATTTTGACTTCCAAAATCTCATCATAAATTGAGCTTCAGATTTGCGAACTATTTCTAACATTAATTGGTAACCATTTTCAGGGATATCTATTTTTTTTTTTTTTTGCCAAGTCTTTGTGAAAACCAAGCTTAAATATGAAAACTAGCCATTTTAAGCTTTCGTTTGATAGGTATTTCGCTAAAAAATAATTTCATTTGAATAGTAAATCTCATTAATGAAAAAAGGAAATAATATATCACGGTACTAGTTGTCCTCTAGGAAGAGAAAGAAATAATGTCATCTTTTATTCTTTTTTATAGATTTCATTATAAAGATAATGTCATGTTTTTTAAATAACTATTATTGTATTCCCTTTTTTATGGTAAAGATAATATATTTTATGTTTTTAGATAAATATTATATTTCTCTTTTTATAGTCTTCATTGTTGAGATAATGGTATTTTTTTCTTTTTAAATTTGAGTATAATTTATTTTTCTTTGTAATTTTCCTTTTATAATTTTTTTATTGATGTTTTAAATACTATAAATAATTACATTTGCAATCAAATAGCTTTATTAGTGTTTTGATTATAATTGATTTGAGAATTAAAAGTTACTTATATATTAACGTTTGTTATTGAAGTTGTGGAGAAGTTTATGAACACTAATATAAGAGATACATAATTTTGAAACATAACAATAAATATTCTATTTTTTTTATGATAACTCTTTATATATATTTTTTTATTTTTGTCTTCTAGGCATTGTTTGTAAAATTCATTGTTCTTTTGACCTCGACTGCACGTGTCTAAATAGGCTGATGTGTAAACCTTTGAAAACAAATTGGAACGTAGTTACAACAATTTGTATATTTTTCTTTAATTAAGAATTATTTTTAAATGTGTTAAATAATATTATATTGTTTTTTGTTTAGAAAAATATTTTTTTAAAAGAAAATTGTTGATACATTATGTGTAAATCAATAATAGATGAGTAAAAAGAATGTTTTACTAATAAATTATTGATGTTCAGAATATATAATTATTTTATAAACAGGTAAAATTGAGGAAAAAAACTTTGGATGAAAAGAAATCGGGTAGTGGGCCGAAGATATTGGTCCAGCTTATGTAGAGGGGAAATGCTATTCTCACCCTACAATTTGCTAATCTCACTACTCACATGGGTGGTTTTTTTTATTGATTTTTCAAGATTTCGTTGTACAAGGGTACAACGGAATCACGATTCCATTGTAAAGTATACAAAGGAATCACTATTTCATTGTACAAGGGGGTGAAACAAATTTGTACAACGGAATCACCATTCTGTTGTACAAATTTGTTTCACCCCCTTCTACAACGGAATCGTGATTCGTTGTACCCTTGTACAATGGAATCATGATTCCATTGTACAAGGGTACAACGTTGTACAACGGAATCACGAATCCGTTACACATTTTTTTTAATTTATTGTAATTTTTTCTAAGTTTTTTTTTTTAATTTTTTATATTGAGTAATGTTTTTTGAAATGTATAAATTTAGGTTTTAAAGACTTGGCCAAAATAAATATACCAATTTAATGCACATTGGTTGATGTATCTTATAGGATTCATATAGACCATTGGTTTTAAATAGTTGGCAAAAACAATACTTGGCAAAAAACAAACATACCAATTTAACATACTTGGCAAAAATCCTATATTTTGTTAGTGCTATGATGTTGCACATTGTTGTTGTTGTTGTTGTTGTTGTTGTTGTTGTTGTTGTTTGTTCTATGATTTTAATAGAGAAATCGTTTCTTCTTTCATTATATTACCAGGCGCGGGCGTGTTGTTTATAGAGTTTACAAAGAAAAATGTAATAAACTAAAAACATAAACATCATTTATATAATAAAATGTATATACAAAATAAAAGTTTAGATACAAATATAAAAAAATACATCATAAATCAACCATCTCTACGGCCACCGCCCTCGGTCCTCCTCCTCTGTCTGCGTCCTTGGCTACTGCACCTAGCACCTAAGCCACCCTGTGCTATGCGTAATAGCCACTGCACCAACTCATAGTCATGCGTGCCCTCAGGAATGGCTCTGGTATGCAACAACCTCTCTACAATAGCAGACATCATCCGGTACCGATCCTACATAAACGAAAATTAAAATTAATAATTTCAAATCGAAAAAAATGTAAACAATTATGGAAAAAGTGTTTGCATTACATTACCTCGCACGAGTAATCTACACCATCTACAAACTTTGGTAGAGGGTCACCAGGCTGAGGCTAAGGCTAAGGAATGGAGTCGGGCATACGTACTGGGCTCAGTGCTGCCTCTCCTTCCTCTGGCGGAATCACATATAGTTGTGAATGCTCATAATACCACGCCAAGTAGTCGGAGGTGCAGGCCCATGGAGCATCCTCTGGCACATGCTCGCCCAGCTGCACTTTATGTTGCTCCCACTTGGCCCACGTCTGAATGGATGTCTCAAATGGAGGACGAGGAGGTGCTGGTGGAGGGATCCTCTGTACATAGCCGAACTACCTCAAAACCCTCTCTAGCATATAGGGTTGCATGTCTGTGCCACACCTTATGTGGCCAAAATAATATGTCTGCTCCAATAAGAGTCTCTCAGCGACAGCCCTGTATCCATCATCATATGGGGACCAAACGACGTCCTCCATCTGTAACATATCCAGCAATTGCCTGGTCCCCCAAGCCTTGTTGGTACCCCTGGTCGTCTTCCATCTGGCAGCAAAGGGAAGCCTGGGGTCATAAGCGACAGGCTCCCATCCGCCAACTGATGGCAGATGTGCAAACGCCCATGCCTGTAAAATAAAGAAAATAAATTATGTTAACATTTGTATTAAAAATTACACAAACAAATATGTAAACAACAAATAAATAATTTCTTACTATCAGTAATGTCATACAACCTCCACACTGCTTGCTCTCCCGCAAGCTCGCATAGGAGAGATGGTCGTAAAGATATGCCAATGCAGATACTCCCCAAGCGTACTGGGAGCAGGTGAATAGATTGTTGAGGTAGCAGAGATAGAAAATGTTCACATGTGTGGAGCTCTTGTCGGCGAAGATGGTACAGCCGAGCAAGTGCAACAAGTATGCCCGTGCGGCCCACACATATGAACCAGACTGCACATACCTCTCATATAGCTCCCTCAGCCATGTGAGACGTACCTTAGCTCCTGTCGTCGTAGCAGCATCAGCCTCCTCGTCAGACAGCAGGTTTAGCATGTCCTCAGTAACATCCTAATGTCAGCCTTCGAAAAGGCGATCGCTGGGCCGGCAATCTGCACGCCTGTAATAGGCAACTGTAGCAGACATGACACATCATCCAGAGTGATGGTCATCTCTCCAACGGGAAGGTGGAAGGTGCATGTCTCCTGATGCCACCTCTCAATAAAGGCATTGACGAAGCCTTTATTCGCGATATATCGCGCATGATAAAGGCCCGTCAAGCCAAACTGATCCACGTATGCCTGGACCTGTGGCTGGGTAGGGTAGGGAATCAACTTCCCAGTGTGGTTGACCACCTCCAGCTCCTCCCGAGGTTGATCAATCCAAATATGTCCAGCGACATGGTCCTTGTAGGACCCCAGCAGTGTATCAACTACAGGACCACCAGGAAATGGCGGTCCAATGATCCGGTCAGCAAACGGGATCACTGCAGTTGCTGGCTATGGTACCTTCGCCACCTCTGCATTAGGTTGTGGCACGTCTACCTCAGCATCTACATACTCTGCATCCTCTAGCTCATTGTGCTGTACTCCTCCAACAGCACGAGTCTCCTCTGCCCGACGACAGTGAGCAGATGCTTCACACATCGCTGGTCTGCCCTGGATGGCTAGGCAGGCTTACCAGCATCTGCAATAGCATCTTCTTGGGGGTGAGAATAGCAATTCCCTATGTAGAGCTGTTTGATTGGGCCGGTGAGTTTAGGGAGGGTCTCCAGGTAAGGGAAATTGGTTTTGGGAACAGAGGAAGAGCACTTTCTTTCTTCTCTTGCTTATTTTTCTTCCTTCTTCTTCTTCTTCTTCTTCTTCTTCTTCTTCTTCTTCTTCTTCTTCTTCTTCTTCTTCTTCTTCTTCTTCTTCTTCAAGTGATAGAAGATACTCGTTACTGGCTGTGGTACCTTCGCCACCTCTGCATTAGGTTGTGGCACGTCTACCTCAGCATCTACATGCTCTGCATCCTCTGGCTCATTGTGCTATACTCTTCCAACAGCACGAGTATCCTTTGCCCGATGACGACGAGCAGATGCTTCACACATCGCTGGTCTGCCCTGGATGGCTAGGCAGGCTGACCAGCATCTGCAACAGCATCTTCCTCCAAAGTGGAGGGATCCTGTCGGCGATCGAACGAAACATATTTCGTCCGAGCCATAATAAATCTGCAAAAAATTAACTAAAATACTTAGAACTCGATAAACAAAAAATAAAGTCAAATACTATATAACTAAATAAACAAATAAATAAACAAATTTACACTGTAAATATAACACATTTAAAAATATAAATTTTTTATTTTAATAATTTTTTTAATTAAAAAAAAATTTATTCAATTAAATAATTAATTTAATTTAAAAATTAAATATTAAAAATAATACTGTAAGTATATAATACAAATATAATTAAATATTTTTTTTTTAAAAAAAATTTACTTTACAAATTCAAAATTTAAAAAAAATTCACGATTCTAAATTGAAAAAAAAAACAAGGGGGAGGGGACGAACCTGTTGAGGGAGAATGTGAGGAGAATGGGGAAGGTGAGGGATCAGAGGTGATGGAGAGCATGTGAGGAGAATGGGGAAGGGGGGTGAGAATAAGGGCTGGGTATGAGGTTGGGAAGGTGAGGGGGTGGGGGGAAGAGGGAGAGGTGGGGGGGGGGGGGGGGGGGTTGCTAACAGGGGTAAGGGTAGGGATGACAAAGTGGACCCGGACTCTACGGGTACCCGCAAAAATATCCGCACGCGGATCGGGTAAATACCTGCTTATTAGGACTGGGGCTGGGGATGGGGATTTACCAGCATTTTTTTGCGGGTACGGGTACTATAGTACCCGCCCCGCCCCGCACTGCCATATATATATATATATATATATATTTATATTTATTTATTTATTTATTTTCCAATGACTATCACTTTCACCAATCACGCACCAATCATGCACCACGGCATCAGGTTTGTTACCCCTTCTCAATTCGCACCAATCGCGCACCAATCCTGACATTGGGTATTTGCCTATTTGGTTTTGTGAAAATGCTATCTACAATCTATTGAACTGCATGGTGGATGTTTAACAGAAATAAAGAAAAGCAAATAACTAAATATAGAGATGGAAGAGTTAAGTAGTGTGAAACGTGAAAGTGGCCTAGCAATTTGTAGAAAGCCCCACCATTCACTCACTGTCCTTAATTTCTGAGTTTGCATCCGAGTCATGAAATGTGCCGAAGGGTGGTGGGTGATTTGGCTTTTAGTAATGAAATTCTTTTGCTGTGCAAAAAAAAAAAAGCTGAGAAATTTGTTAAATTGATACCATTGAATTGAAAATTATTGCTAAATTGATACCATTGAATTGATTGGGGATTTTGTTTTTCATTTACCTTTTCAAGTTTGCTTTCTACATTTTTGTTACGTTATTGATGTTATAATTATTTAACTCTAAAAATTATTATAAGTTTCTTTGTTCCGATATGTCTCATCGTTAGTACCAATTTAGCAATAGTTAGTACCAATTTAGTTTTGTCATAAGTGAATTCATGAATATTATAATAGTTAATACTAATTTAGCTTTGTCAAAAATTAATTCATGAATATTATTTACTTTTATGTCTAAATTTGTAGTGTTTATGATCTAGTGCAAAATGTAATTTTTTTTTGTTTAAATACCTTTTTAGTCTTTGCAATTTAGTATTTTTTTGCTTTTCGTCCTTGCAATTTTTTTGTTTTAATCCTTACAAATTATGTTTGCTTTATTTTTCGTCCTTATAGCGGTTTAGATAGCGCTTTTTTCACTGTTAAAAGCGCTATCTAAATCACTTTAAGGATGAAAAACAAAACAAACATAATTTGCAATGACTAAAACAAACAAAATGTTTTTGCAAGGACGAAAAGCAAAAAAATACTAAATTGCAAGGACTAAAAAAATATTTAAGTATTTTTTTTTTCCTTTTTCATATAATATTTTTTTATTGATTTATTAATTTCATACATAAGTAAAGTGCGGGTCGCGGGTGCGGGTATGGGCATATAGGTACCCAGCTGGTACGGGGATGGGGATTAAAGTTACTACCCGTCCGGGTATGGGGATGGGTACTATAGGACCCTACCCAGACCCTACCCATTGCCATCCCTAGGTAAGGGGATAATTTCAAATTTTTAGGGGGTGAGAATAGTAATTCCTGGAGTGAGAATAGGAATTCCCTATGTAGAGCTGTTTGATTGGGGCGGTGAGTTTAGGGAGGGTCTCCAGGTAAGGGAAATTGGTTTTGGGAACAGAGGAAGAGCACTTTCTTTCTTCTCTTGCTTATTTTTCTTCCTTTCCCTTCTTCTTCTTCAAGTGATAGAAGATACTCGTTACTGCGATGGAAACCGAGCGAACACTGTATGTACACTCTCTCCCTGTTCCTCCATTCCTTCCTTAATGCTTATTTAGGTATCAACAGTGAATAGTGATATGTTGGCTAGGCGATAATGGATATGTATTTTATTTGAGGCAATATGTGTAATGCTGTTATTTTGGAACTCAGATAGAGCTGCTGTCATCAGTTAACAGTAGTACCATGTTATGTATTCTCTGCACTTCTTGTAATGCTTTTGTTTAATAATATCTTATTTTCTGTGCCCTAATTTTTACTCGTTCGTTAGGTACCCCTACGTTACTGGATCCTCTGTAGTCGCTATCAAATACAAAGATGGGATTCTCATGGCCGCTGATATGGGAGGTAGCTCTCATGTTTAATTCGTGTCAAAATGCTCTCTATCTGATTATTTTAGAAATAAAGTTTTATTGCTTACTAGTGCTGGTTTTAATAGTTGTTTTCTGATTCATAAATGTGCCATCTCTGCATATAATGTCAATGGGGGATATATTGATTGATAGGTTCATATGGATCTACCCTGCGGTACAAGAGTGTTGAGCGTATTAAGCCTATTGGAAAGCATTCTCTCCTTGGTGCTAGCGGTGAGATAAGTGACTTTCAGGAGATTCTGCGCTACCTTGATGACCTTATGTCAGCACTTTTTCCCCTTAACCTTCTCAATATTTCAACTTTCAAATTCCCGTCTAACTGTTTGCTTTTGAGTTTTCATTCTGCAGCCTTTATGACAACATGTGGGATGATGGGAATTCTCTAGGACCAAAGGAGGTGCACAATTATTTAACCCGTGTCATGTATAATAGACGTAACAAGTTCAATCCATTGTGGAACGCACTTGTACTTGGTGGGGTGAAAAACGGCCACAAGTACCTTGGCATGGTATGCCTTTGTCTTTGTCAGCTCCATTTTTGGTATACCTGCAAAATTTTCTTAACAATTAAAATCTGTGTATCTTATCCAGGTTAACATGATTGGCATTAATTTTGAGGACAACCATGTAGCAACTGGGCTTGGAAACCATCTTGCTAGGCCAATTCTCCGTGATGAGTGGCATGAAAACTTGACCTTTGAAGAGGGCGTCAAGTTACTGGAAAAATGCATGCGTGTGCTTTTATACCGTGATAGGTCTGCTGTCAACAAAATTCAGGTATTATACTGTTTTCCTTTTCTTGCTTTGCTTTGCTCTGCTCTCCCCCCTCCTCCCTCTCCATTTTCCATTTATCAAAACATATTGTTAAAACTGGTTCAGAGGTCGAAGAGAAAGGTTGAATTGTATTTCTGAGAATGAACAGGAACAGTCTGTACCCAAGGAAGGTGCAGGCTGCTATCATAGACATATTTGAGAGATCCTGGCTTCTCTCCTACACAAGTCTCTAACTGACCAAAGGACTTTAGTGATCACATTTAATACCTCAGAAGTATGTGGTTCAGGCTGAAGCATTTGTGAGAAAGTTCATTAGTAGGACTTTAGCTGCTAAGCGATAGCTCACTTGCTACCTAGATCTCTTTGTGCTCTTCTCTACCTGAGGTTGCGTGCTTATGGGGTCTAATTAATCTCCACTTTTAGCTATTGGGATAGGAAAAAATTGTAGGTTTCTAGACAGCAAATTGGAAATTGTTGTATTATACTTGTGTGAAACAACTTGTGAATCCCGAACAATGACGATGTTTCCTTCTTTTCTTTCATAAATAATTAATTTTGGCTGGATTTAATCAACATAGCTTGGCATAGACAAGCTAGAAGGTGATAACTCCTATAATATGGTTGCTTGCTTTACTCGATACTTGTGTCTGTTGATCTTGTTTCGAAGGATATTATCTATGTAAAAGTTTCAATTTCTTTTGCTGTGCCCATTCTGTAGAGTGTTGGTGGTCATTATTATGACGGTCAATCACTGCTGCTTATGTTACGGTTCTTGAATGCTAAACTGTATATATGTGGAAGATGTTAAATCAGGGGCAAACTGAACCTTTATTGCACCCTTCTTATCATATGTGTATATGAGGATTGACGCTTGGATCTGAACTAAAATGACTTTGCTTCCTGTTCCTGATTTCCTCCTTTTGTTGTTGGATATTATGAAAAATGTTAGCAGTACACTTTCTTACATATTATTATTGGTTAAAATTAATTGGAAATCACAAAATTCTGCAGTCTCACACTTATCCAATGAGCCTCATTCATGATATTTAGTTTCCAAAAAAATTTAATTAGTGTAAACTGTTAAGTGTGTATTAAAAAGAGTGTTAGAGAGTGTATATTGCTAGTGCTCTTCTCTAGTATAATCTTCAGTTGAATTGAAGGGTTATCTATTGCATTATGATTTATGAATTTATGATATTTGCAGATATCTAAAATTACAGATGAAGGTGCAACTGTTTTCCCACCATTCTCGTTGAAAACGTACTGGGAGTTCTCTGCCTTCAAGAATCCAACTGTGGGCGCTGAAGGTTCATGGTAGCTGACTCATTGTGAAATGAAACAGAATTTTAAATGGATATGAAATAGAACTCTTCAAGATGTTAATAATGGATGTAAAATGAGTCTGCCTTCTCAAGTTAAAAGAGACTCGACGTTGTTTTTATATTTTATTTAGATTTCTATGGTGGTTCGAATTGATCTCTGTTTCATTAGAATTTGACATTCATCATAGTCATAAAGAGATTAATTGTTTTACACAAATAACATCAATATCTAAATTATTATAAAGAAATTAAACATTAATATAAAAATCTCAATATAATGTTTATATATTTTTTAATATATATATGTGGGTAACATTGGCCTACTATAGAGTTTATTTTTTTTTATTCTTATTTCTTATTTGTGTTTGTCTTTGTCAATCAATGAAATAAATTTAAACTTACTAAATATTTATATTACTGAATTTTTATATCTTATGGAAATTAAAACGCTATTTATATTATTACAAAATTTTCGTGTTAGTAGAAATATATTACACATTACACAATTACTTTATTAGATGAAATATTACATTTATCCGCATTTTAATATTATTTAAACAACAAATTTAGTGGAAGTATTTTTTAAGAAAAAAATATTTAAACTTATTGGATATGTCAAACAAAATTTATTTTGCTTTTGTTGTTATAATTTCTTTTTATTTGAATTAATTAAATAAATTATATTTTTTAATGAATTTTTTTACTTACTCCAAACTAATTTTTTATCTTTTTTTTTCATAACTTAAATTCTTTTGAGCTTTTTTTGGTACAGAAGTTCTTTTTAACTTTTAAAGATACATTTCTCATACAATTTTACGAATGTTTCATATAAAATAAGGCATTGAATATGGCTAGAAATAACATTAAAGACATAAAAAATGCATATAATTTAACTGTTTTATGATATTTAATAATAAGTGTTAATTATGAAGTGTAAGTGATATTGAGATATCACCTGTCGAGAAAAAAAAAAAACTCCATCAAGAGAATTTATAATTATTAAAGGTCAGTTATTTACATATGGCAAGTAGTGGTAAATGTGGATAACCAAGACTCTCGGTGAGTGAGAGAGGGAGTTGGCATGTCTCATCACAAGATGACCCATAATATTAAATTTCTCACACAAAGATTGAGGCCAATTCTTAAATAACAAACAACTACTTCAATTACAGAAGGGTTCTCCAAATATATAAATTCACTTCCCTACATCCCCATTTTCCATTCTCACTTCAACCCTTTCCCCTCTTCTTGTTTTTATATCAAAATCATGGCGCTAAACCCAAACACAAAAACTTCTGCATTCTTCCACCTGCTCCTCTTCATATTAGGTAAACAACGATCCCCTTGCTTGACATTCAAATCCCTTCTTTCCCTAAACACACATGCATGTTAATACCATATATGTGCTAAGGTTTTAAATAAAATTACTCCTTGTAACTGCAATATTTAAATTTTAGAGGAATGCATTTAGATTGTTTATAATTGTAATTAAGATTTCAAAAACTGTGTGATTGCAGCCGTCAACTAAAGGTTTTCAGGTTTTATAGCCGCAATTCTCACATCAGCTGCATTTATTTTCCATAATATTAAGGGGGCGTTTGTTTTACGGAATCTCATTGGATTCCTATTCTCATGTTTGTTAGAATGTAATAAAAAAAATATTTTTAGACATAATTCATTTTCAAGAATCCATATATACATGTTTCTCCATCTTCCTATTCCCATGTAAAAGGGTGGGAATCTTATATTCCCATGGGAATGTTTAAAATAATTTCTCACTTCCCTCTTATTCTACCTCATTTATTTATTTATTTAACATTTTTGTTTTTAAATTAAAATAAATTTAAAAACATTATCAAGAATAAGAAGTATTTGTCAAACACCTTTGATGGGAATAACATCCCCAGAAATAGCATTCCTAGGAATATGATTCTAGGGAATATAATCAAATCCGTGAAATAAACGCCTCCTAAGAATTATACAATGTATGCCCTAAAAAAACCAAAGAGTTATAGTACAATGTATGTTTTAGCACTGTAATACATTTCTAATAATTACTTTAAAATTTATTCTTATCATAATTTCTGAATAATTGACGATATATCGAAGTTAATTTGAGCATCTCCAATGTAGGTGCTTAATGAGTTGTTTAAAGTTAAACAATGTTGCTTTACAAATTTTTATCATTGGAGCAGATGACTTGGCCGTGCGTTGTTTAAGTGAGTTGTTTATATAAGCAATCGTTGCTTAATTCATTCTTACCAATTAAAGAATCATTCTTCAATTACAAAATTTAATGTGACTTAAGTTAAACACTCACTTTAACAACTTTAGTATTGAAGTAAATTTCTGTGTAAAGTTCTTAAATCTACGTCGCATTGTAGGGTTCACAAATTTAAGATAAGTAACTCATTTAAATAATCATGCATTGTAGATGCTCTTATAATTATAATTTAAAAGTTTTATTACGTGCTAATTGCATTTTGGATTTTTTTTTTTGGATTAAATTCTCATCTAATCACAGATTGTGTTTGTCTTGTGAGGTAAATTTATTTTTCAATAATAAATACATTAAAAATTACGTGTAAAGTTACAATTTATTATTCCTATTAAACTCTTAATATATGCATGAATATATTAATTTGCAGGTCACGTAGCATCTGCGACAGTGTTTACCCTCGAAAACCATTGCACTTACACAGTTTGGCCGGGGACACTTTCCGGCAACGGCGTGGCCACTCTCGGTGACGGCGGCTTTCCCCTGGCGCCGGGTTCGGCGGTTCAGCTCACCGCACCGGCCGGCTGGTCCGGCCGGTTTTGGGCTCGGACCGGCTGCAGCTTCGACGGTTCCGGCATCGGGAAATGCGTCACCGGAGACTGCGCCGGCGGACTGAGGTGCACCGGAGCCGGTGTTCCGCCGGCGACGCTGGCTGAGTTCACCGTCGGATCGGCCGGTAACGGCAACAAGGACTTCTACGACGTGAGCCTGGTTGACGGTTACAATGTGGGCGTGGGAGTGCGGGCTACCGGAGGAACCGGTGAGTGCCGGTACGCGGGGTGCGCAGCGGACCTGAACGCCGCGTGTCCGGCGGAGCTGCAGGTGAAAGACGGCGGCGGCGCGGTGGTGGCGTGCAGGAGCGCTTGCGCGGCGTTCAACACGGCGGAGTTCTGCTGCACCGGCGAGCACTCAACGCCGCAGACGTGTTCGGCGACGCTTTATTCGAAGATTTTTAAGAATGCGTGTCCCACGGCGTACAGTTACGCTTACGATGACGCTTCGAGCACTTGCACCTGTTCTGGATCTGATTACGTTATCACTTTTTGCCCTGCAGGATCGTCTAAGCCATTAATATCCAAAAGGAAAAAGATTGGGGGACATTAAAATGTTGCTTAAGAAAGTTAGGTCTGGATATGATAACTGATATGTTATACTATGTGATAGGAAAAAACACAGAAATAATAAGTGTTTATGAAATACTTGATATATAAAGGTATATGGATATGTTATACGTACATTTTACAAATTCTGTGATGATTCAGTATTTATATGAGTTTAATGATTTTACACTTTCATTTAATCAATCATAAATCATCGTTTAAATGATTTTTAAGATAATTATTGTAAAAGTCAGTAAACTTACCATACATGATGGGATTGTGATTGGATAACTGTGTAAAATATTTTACATTGTCAGTATATGATCATTTTTCTCTATTTATATTAGGAATCGTCTAATTTGTTGCTGTTCATTTTAATTTAGTTAACCTTGTTAATTTTAGTTTCAAGTTTAATGTGGAGAATTAAACAAAATTTGAAGAGTTGTAGAATGCAGCATGATTCTAAATTACGATTGCAATTGCAGTCGTGGTTGTAATAATTACGGATACTGTGATGCGGATTGTAGCATGAAATTATTATATGTTTACACTAAATATAAATTTTTTTTTATAATTATTCTAATTATTGATATATCTTTTATTTATATCTCATACAACCACACCTATTGGATCATTGACACTTACAAATTAGAATAGAAGATTAAAATTTGAATCTGGTTTTTTTTTTAAAAAAAAAAAAAAAGGTGGAATAGAACGGTGTCCAGGTTTCATTGCGGCTCCATTACGATTCCATCGTAGATGTTGTGGGATTTTGTGATTGAAATTCACATTACAATTGCGGATTGACACGATTGCGGGCAACTCCGCAACAGCTATATTACTGCCGCAATTCCAATTGCAGAGTGCAATTTAGAACCATGAAATGCAGTTATCGGTGTTCAAATTAGACAGAAATTCTAAAAGAAAACCTGTTCACTTTCTTAAAATTTTCTTCTTAATTCTAATAAAAGATAATGAAAGCAACTTTCCGTTCTTTTAGAATTTCTTTTAGTGAACAGGTTTTCTTTTAGTGAATTATTTCACTATCATTATCACCCTATCAGTGCTAAAAGATAATGATAGTGAAATCCCATTAGGGTGTGTGTGACAGCAAGAAAGAAGGTAGAAGAACAGTAGAAGAAAGAGGCGCAACAGTCATATTTAGGAGCTCAAAGGCAAAGGCAATTTTCACATTCTCCGTGGTGTTTAATGGTTTAAATATCTTTTTAGTTCTTACAATTTAGTGTTTTTTTATTTTTCGTCCTCACAAAATTATTTTTTTGGTTTTAGTCCTTGTAAATTATGTTTGTTTTGTTTTTCGTCCTTATAGTGGTTTAGATAACGTTTTTTTCACTATTCAAAGCACTATCTAAATCACTTTAAGGACGAAAAATAAAACAAACATAATTTACAAGGACTAAAATCAAAAAAATAATTTTGCAAGGATGAAAAGCAAAAAAACGCTAAATTACAAAGACTAAAAACGTATTTAAGCCGTGTTTAATTCTACAATTGCACTTTAATACTCTTCCATTAAGAGATAAATATTATCACTGTAAAGATATAGTCCAACAGCCTAAGGACGATTATGTATATATTTGTTTGATTTTGCTATCTCTTGTCAATGGGTAAATTTCCTCTTTTGGTGTACCATGTTATTTTTAAATTTTAATTCTAATAATTTAGTTAATCAACTTCTGTTTTTATCATGAATATCGGATACTTTGCTTAGTGCTTTTAAATGTGGTCAATATTGAGTTGAAAACAATTAGTGCAATTTTTTTTAAGGAATATTTTTTTATCCATAAGAATCGAAAATAGTACCAAGAGGTTTACAACACTTACGCACTCTACTCAACCAATTGAGCTAAACTCCCTTGATTTTTTAAGAAATATACTAAAATTGTTTTAATTTTTTTTTAAATATACTAAAATTAAGGTGTTCGAATTTCTTTAAATTCAGATTTTTTGACATTAGGATAGTTATTCCTTAAAAATTTATTTAAATCTAATACTACTATTCTCTTTCAGAGCACCTAGTTATTCCTTAAATTTTCTTACTGTTGGATATTTTTGGATAAAATTGAACAGGGCGTAACAAAAGAACAAATTAAAAAGGGTGAATTAAAGAACAATATTTAACTACACATGCAGAGAAAGAAATGAAGCATAATTTTTTTTTTTCTTTCCCCTTTGATGGCCTTCGGCCAAAGGTCAGTTAACCATGTCAGCCCCCCCCCCCCCCCTATTTTTCCCTCATTACCTATCCAATTCCAAAGACTTTGAATTTTCTCTACAAGAGGCTCTCTTCGAAAGCCAAATCTGTAACCTTCTCATCCCATTTTTCTAGACAATTTTGGATGAGTAAGGCCCTAAATATAAGACGTTACATGCCATCATTTTCTCCTACAATAACCCTGTAAAAATTACAATTCAAGCTCCCCTTCCCCAAAAGAGAGAAAACAATTGAAGCTAAAGCTGCCTATATCTTACAGATATTCCTTTGGAGGAACTGTTTCTCAAAGAAAAACTATTTCTCAGTCGATTAAACCATGACAATTTCATCTCACCAGAGCCAGTGCACTGACCCTCACCCTCCCCGTCGCCACTGAAAAGGGTTTGGTCACTGCAGTCCAGTGAAGCTCCACATGCTAGATTATAAGCCTGACATGCAGAATGACATACTCGTAGCCTGTTGTCTCCATCATTCTCACACTTTTGGATTGAAATCTGGAAATTAAGTACCAAGATCTTTAGCCAAATAAGCAACATTACCAACTAATGCTCAGAGTTCTAGAAACAGGGTTACCAATCATTATACGATTCAGAAAAGAATTATAGTTTGTTACTACCATCCTCAAAAGGCACAATGTTAGGATGAGCATCTTGGTTAGTCAGAAAACAGTTTTTACCTTGTGACTAACGGAATAGCCACTGTCAATATATTATTTTTAAACCAACTAAATTTGGTTATGTGCTATTGTTTTATCAGAATGGAAAGTCACCCACAATGCATCACAGTGTGTGAAATAGATAGTAAAGGGAAAATTAAAAAATCACATTGAGAAGCAAAATTTCAAGTTGAGCACGACTAAGAATACAATACATTACAAAAGGAAAAAAAAAAAAGGATCTAAAGAAGGCATGAAAGATAGAATTTACCCAGCATGCAAGCCTTTTAGCTGCCTCATCACAGTAGGTGCTGCCAAATATATTAAATAGTTTCCTAGCACCACCAGGAAATAATCTATGGTAGTTGGGCATGACAACCACTTCTTCAAGCTGCTGTAGTATGCTAGATTCACTGGGAGCACAATGCTGCCCAGAAATATCGTTTCCCAGCACATTTCTGCAAACTGAAAGACTGGAGAGGAGCAAGGAGCTGTTCTGGCAAGTGTATCCCGCATAGTCAGAACAGCGAAATTCGCAAACTCCATTATCACAAACCCCGCCATGAAGGCTGCATTGCTCATCACAAACAGCTGCACGTAATATCAGGGACAAGCCCACAAATTAATTATGGTTCCACAATAATTAAATAAATGTTTTCCTACTAGAAATATTGTTTAAGAAGACTGACTAAATCTGTTTGAAGTAATATGTAAATGCAATTAAGAAATTCAGGGGGGAGGGAGTACACAAACTAGGAGCCTTCATGAATTACATAAAACAGGTTACTTATCCTAAATACAGTACATATGTTCAAGTACTCTAATATCCTTCATATTGGCTAACAACGTAAAATATTATTCAAATATTCATCCCTGATTATCTAACTAATGCTACAAGGTTGGTGTTATTTATTTATTATTACAATTTAAGCAAGAAACTACAAGGTACATTTTAGATTAAAAAGAAACTAATGATATTCTATAGTATAATAAAGATGAGAACTAATAGAACTTGGAGTACCAGTGGAACAGTCAATGCCAGTATAGCCAGTTTTACATTCACATATTCCACTGGAGAGGCACATGCCATTGCCAGTGCAATCGCTGGGGCAGGAACCTGGAATAAGTGAAGAGAGCAAGAATTAATAAACGAGTAAAAACTATACTGTGCCACTGGACAGAAGGTAATTTTGTAGCAGTTAAAGCAAAAATGAATACTAAAGTTAAGACATGGTGTGGGAAATGAGAGCTCACGTCTACTGCAATCATGACCATGAAATCCAAGAAAGCAGTGGCACCTTCCATCAACACAATCTCCATTAAAATTACATGCACCGGGACATTGCCCAGACACGACCACTGGATCTGTGTTACAGAGCTCATGATATGCAGGGCAGATTAATTCACCTATTGAAAAAAATAATCAAAAGCAAGACTTCAACTTACTGGGAATCTAACATTAATGTGTAAACAAACAAAACAACAGTAAATATTGACCATTAAAGCCAGGGAACTGAATGGGTCCACCAGCCTGAGGACACACTTTCCAGATACCATCCACAGCAACCTGTATGGAACAAGGAGCTTCAGTGGTTTCACAAGAAAGGAAAGAGAAGGGAGGTGTAAGAATCAATTCAAATAGAGGCCAGAGAAAAGACAAGCAGCAGTTGCAATCTGTCCAAAATATTAATGAAGTGTGCTCTACTCAAATATGGACAGATTTAAGAAAAACAGCATTTCCCTAATTATTAACACTCTAAACTATACCTCTAAAGAATTGTTGATACACCTGTGCTGATAACAACCATTTCCCTGGGTCAGAGAACCTCGTACAAATCCTGTGCGCACTAATGATGAGGCCATACACCTGCATTGAAAAGGAACAACTACACCTTGTTTTATATTAAATTGCATGTAAAAACAGACCACATTATAAATTCGAAGAAGAATCTGACCTAGAGTTACTTCCTCGAACTTCACCTAGCATTCTATCAGGCGCCCGTGCACTGCTAGTGTCTGTACATGATCCATCAGAGTATGCAACAAAATAAGTGCAATAATCAGCCAATGAGGATTGTCCTCCTGCAACATGAGTGAATAATGAGATTTCAATTTCACTACAGCCAACTCATCATTTAGTATTTAAAACCATTTACAACAACCAATGACAAAAAAATCAATGAGTAATAAGACAATAAAAGAAGCAGCTCCAAATAAATCAGAATATAGCAGCCTCGAAATTACAACAATTGCTTGACAGTCTGCAAGAATGGGACCAGAGATAAGAAATGAATATGATTATGAAAAGAAGGTAAAAAACACAAGACTTTTATCATTCCTCCTCAAGTCTGTCCAGAGAAGATAGATATAAATGAGAATAGGGTGTATATAAGATAAGTAGCTTCAGAGAATCCTTTCCCTTGAGCACTCCAAGAGGACATTTGAGAGTCCTTCGCTCTCCCTTCCCTTCCACTTCTAACTAAATTCCCCCTGCCTCTACAACTCCCCCACTCCTATTTATATGAACTAATTCTGTTACATACTTACATCAGTAACTAACTTTTAATTCTGTTAAATCATTAACTGTCCACCTTTACCCACTCTCATCTTACCCTTATCCATCCTACTATAATGTTTCCAATTGGAAGTCTAGCACAGTCTAGCATTAATAAACAAATAATCTGGCCCAAGTAATGGTTGTCAATAGATGAAAGGCATCAACAGATCATACACAGATTTACATTGCCTTAAATATTAGAAATGAATACATGAAAATACATACCTTTATTAGCTTGAGGAAAATACTGAGCCCACTGAGGAAGGTCTCCGCTGTAGGTTAGAATTGGGCAGTAACCCTCTGCCTCTCTGTTATACGTACAACCAGAGAACTGTGTTGTGTTGCAATGATAGGCCCCTTTCCATAGATTGCAAGGGGAGGAAACAAACTCAGTACCCTGGTTACGACCCCAATCAAGTCGGTCTGCCATGCTATAATTGGCTTTGTACCATCCGCTATCTTCTAAGAGAGCTAGTGTCATTTTTGAAACTACGGATCTTGTATCCACAGAACCAGTCATGATCTCATTCATCAGAAGTCTCTTTTCCCAGTGAGACCCTGTAAGCCAATCACCAAACTTGGATTGATGAAATTGTTGGTAGGTAGAAGAAGCACTTAAACATCATGCATGGTATTTTCTAAGAAACAGTTTTTTTCCATATTTTTGTTTGATTATTTTAAGTGTCTTTTGGGGAAAAGCAACAGAATTGAAAGCTAATGCTTTGTTTGTAATCTTACCAAGAAGGCAAAAATATTTCAATATTTCATTTTGCATATAATATATAAATTTTAAACCATAAAACTCATGTCACTTGAGCATATTTTTATAAACGTGATACCACAACATTTGGGATTCACCGGTCTTACTACTAATATTGGTTGGACTTGAGCACTGGGATAGTATTGTTCTTACAAACAAAAAAGGTGGAGAGGAAGGATGATGGATTGGAAATTTAAATAAACAAATAAACTGTTCTAAATGAAATTCAAGCTTTTCCTGCTTCAGTAATTGCAAAAACAGTTTACCAAAGGTAATAAAATTATAGAATTCCAGTGGAAAGAACAAAAACATAAGGAAGAGGACGACAGTTATATTAAGAAAGAAAAAATGATGAGATTAAAAACCTGATGTGCCACGTCCTCCACCATCTTCCAGCTCTAAGCCAGTAAAATTTCCTGAGAATGCCTGCCAATAAATCATTCATCAATCACTAGTTGAATCTTCTAATGAATATCACATTGAATATATAAAAAGCAAAAATGACATTGAAATTATAAAGAATATGTTCCCTAGCAATTACCACATAATGATGTCGAGAATGCATGACAACACGTGGAAGCACCACACGTGTTACCATCCGCCCAATCTTTTCATCCATTACTTGTTCGGTAACCTGTAAAGACAAGTAATGATGAGCTACCAAAATGTGACCTAGTAAATGCCTGAAATGGAAAAGGAGTGCTTAAAAAGAAAAAGGTTTTAACATACATATCGGGGAAAGAAAAACAGAGAATGGTTCTAAAAATAGGGTTAAATGTCACAAAAATTTGCAAAATTCCCCTAAAAAGTCCTGCATTCATTGAAGTTCCTCAACTTATGTTAAAGACAAATCAAAGATATTGTATAGTGTATACAAACTCCAGAACTATACAAATTTGTCTCCACCAATACAAACTCAACTATCACGTGTTCCAAACTTCATGTCTAACAAAGTAAACTATAATAAAACTATATAATTATAATAAGGAGAACAAAAACAACTATCTATGTCTAAACAAGGGAAAAGTTGTCATGATTTAGTTACTCATTGTAAAACTCAAATCACCAAACATGGAGTAAAGTATGCTTGAAAACCAATTGTTTATATATCAAGAATATACCGTTCTATTGTAAGAAAAAAGGAATCATACAACACAAGCAGCAAATACCTTATTACGGCGTCTTTTTCTTTCATCTCTAAAATGAGCAAAGGCATGAGGATCGAAACCAAGAACATGCATAACCTGAAAAGTATCAAATACAATCATCAGAGCCACAAAATTGCCAGCCATGTTTCCAATCTCATCTCTTCTATACACAGAAACTAAACAAACCTCATGTATCAGAGTAGCTGAAAGCAAAGTCTCTGCTTCAGCTGTCAAATGACGAGGAGCAACATTAACATGTCCTGGACACACGCACACAAACAAAAAAGGCACTTTCAGTTCCAAAGTCCCAAATGCAAGATAAAGTCCACCATTTAAACCAACGCAATTATAGGATAATCTACCAGCTATAGCACGGCCCCATTGGTCCCGTTCACATGCCACAGCCCAAGCAAGTGTATTTCCAGTTGTAGGTCTTGTAGTCACCAAGAGAACTAAGTCGGCATCAGAGACTCCCTCTGGGAAGGTGAACAAAGAGGTCATCTTCATAAATTCACAAGTACAGTTAACTACAAGCTTTATAAGATCTACATTTTCAACAAAAGGCATGCAACAAATGAATCATACCTTCAACATATTCATGAGGAAGCTGCACACCTCCATCTTGTCCACATGCAGAGTACCCACTTAATCTCAAGTTTCCTTTGACAGGCTCAACAGACAATGCTGTCCTAAACCAGTCAGCTGTCTGACCTAATGCCTGCAATAAGTTTCTACATTTGATAAATATCTCTATCCAATCTTTATGTAAATAGTAGTACTGCAACTATTATTATAGCTTTAGCAACACCATGCCCAACAATATATAGAAAACTGCCAAAGATGACACAGAATCACATAAGATCATTGGTCTAATGAAAGGGAGCCTTGGCATAACGGTTGGAATTGTTGCCATGTGACTCAGAAGTTATAGGTTCAAGCCGTGTAACCATCCTCTTGCAAATGCAAGGTAAGGCTGCCTATTATAGACCCACAGAGTGGATCTGGCCGTCCTCTGGACTCCACACATAGCCAGATCTTTAATTCTTTATGGCACCAGGTAGCACTTTTTTATTATCAACCTAGTGAAACAAATCATAGTTGAAAGGAGAGAGAAGTGGGATCTCAACAAACCTTACGAAGGCGATGTTTTTTGTCCTCTCCTGAGATATCTTCAGAAGTGCAGTTATACCAACAATCACCAAAGACTGGAGGATCAGCAAGAGGATTACAAGAAGGCAAACCAGGAAGAGAAGTCATGGGAGGCTCCCCAAGCTGTTCATAGAAAATTAATGATTAACCGTACGGAGAGTATATGTGAAAGAGAATACCAATGTTAACACTAAATTCTTTTTTTTTTTCTCATTCATTTTAAACACTCACCTTGACAATATCACCAATTTTTTGACAATCCCTGTCAGGGGAGTGACCAACAGCATCATAATTTAGATATATCCTAATAGGTTGCTTTTCATTCCCTTGCGACTCCGATGATGTTGATACACCAAGTAACGCCCTACCTTTATGCTGGAGGGGTTTCGAGAGACCAGGCTCATACACCTGTGGGGTAACTGAATACACCTTGCGACCAGGTCGCTTTCTCTGTTCAAGTATCTGGTCATGTATGCAAGAGTGTGAGGCAATGTTCTCAATCCTCCCTTCCAAACCTCCCCATTGAAATTGGTGTTCTTGGAGCTTTGCATTGTTGACTTCCAACCATGCCAATATCAATACAATCTGAAGCAGGATTTAACAATAGAGATCCATCTTTAGCAACTATACTGTCTACACTCTTAATGCAATATATCAAACAAACATTATGAAACAAAACTTCTTAATTTAATAATTTTTTCTTTCAAGCAATGACTATATGAAAAAACACCAATGAAAAACTAGCTACAAAGATATCATCAACATAGAAACTTCAAAATTTGAACCCATAAACTCAACGTTACTTACTATGAAGCTATTAAGGACATGTTTGATTCTCTTCTCACTTTTCTTATTTTAAAATTGCTTTCTAGAACAATTTCGCACTACTTAGCAATCAATTTCTCATCCAAAAACTAACAAGTTTTGAAAATAATTTCCAAAACAAGTGTTTTAAAAAGTAAAAAACAGAAATAGCTGAGAGATGTTTTCTCATATTATTCAACCTCTCCTTCAATTTCACACTCTACTTTGTGCCTTGCACCACCCTCCACCAGAACAACCTTGTTTAGTAGCATTCTGAAAACTAAAGTTTTTGAAAAATAGAAATCAAACACACCCTAAATCTTCATCTTTTTTTTCTCTCTCTCTCTCTCTCTTTACCTCATTAGTGCTCGTCCAAATCATGTAAATATACGTTACAGAGAACAAAATCTTCGAAAAAACATATTTCAGGTCCGAAAATAAAATGTTCAAACATCAATTCTCTTCTAAATCTCCCGTCACATTCTTCAGCTACAAATTAGATCCTAAGCATAGTTCAGCATGCTAATCAGAAAAGCCTAAGCCATAGACGCTAGAACAACATTGAACTACTAAAAGAAATCTACGAAAAATAAACAAATAAAGGAACAAAAATATTCATAAACTCGCGAAGTAGCAGAGTCGACCTCGAAAACAACGACGGCGAATCCAAGGCTAAAACGAAATCTGGATAGCGCGCACGAACTACAACACCGAACCATGAACTCCATGGAATGGCGAACACCGAAGCGCAAACGGCGCCGTTTCCATCAAGCCGCCGGCGATTCCTCGATCGGAGCATACGAGAACCGTTCGCTCCGATGCATTTCGGAAACACTTTGCGCACAAGAGAGAGTAACCAAACCTAACCTAACCTAATAATGCCTCTAACCGCAACAGTGGTTTCGATTTGAAGCGAAGAACAATGTTCAAAGATATATACAAGTGAAAGGGGAACCTCGGTTGTTTCTGAAGAGAGAGAGCGTAGAATGATTCAACGAGCTTTGAATCCGTACAACGACGTCGTTGCAAACGCTTTGAGCTTCTTTCTGCTCTCTTTGAAATGAGGGAAAATAGAAGACACTGACAGTGAACGGAATTAGATAGAGAAGAAGCTGGGAAGAAGAAGAAGAAAATAATGGGTGGAGTGGTTGGATTTTAATATTATTTTAATGTTTTCCGGACATTTTTATTTATTACTTTATGTTTCTATTTTCGTAAAAAAATACAATCAGACTTTAATAAAAGTAAATTTCGATATTCCCTCAAAAATTTCGATATCACGCCCTTTATTTATTTATTAACGCGTGTGGTTAATTCTTAATTGTTAAGTTTACTGTTGAGCTTCTATAATACTAACGTGATGGCATATAATATATAATTCCTTCCTTGTTTTATACCCAAGAATAAAAACTATACTTATTGTTTGGTAAGTCATCTTTGAAATTAATAAAATGTTCTTCAAATCGTGACTTGAGTTTCTCACCCTAGATATTTTTATTGCAACCTCCTTTTAACTAGTATTTAGTTTTTTTTTTTCAGAACTAGTATTTAGTTTTGAATTGTATAAGATAAATATTTATTTTTATATAATTAAAATTTATATTGAATAAATATTATAAACTATATTATAATTAAATAGTATGATAAATAAATATCTTTAAATATAGACATTATATTTTAAATTTATAATGAATATTTTAATAGTTTAATGGTGATGCACTGACAGTGTAAAACTGTTTTACACGGTCATTCAATCAAAAATCACCGTTGATATGACTTTTAAGATAATTTTTAAAAGTCAACAAACTTACCATACATGGTGAATTGTAATTGAATGACAGTGTAAAAATTTTTACACTATCAGTGTATAGTCCTTTTTCTCATATTTTAAATTGTGATATAAGATTATTTTTAACTATTAATAAATTTTTTTAAAATTGTTGAAATTCAATTTAAAACAAAGATAAAATATGTGGTTAAGAATATCAAGTATTTAGATTTAGATAAAGATAAAAGTTGAAAGAGAATTTATTTGGCTAATTGTAAAATTTAGTGTATGAAATACACGTATAAAAAAGATAAAAAAAAATGTCTAATTGAAAAAGAAAAAAATGTTTTACTATTCAAGTAAATTATAATAAGTAAACTAATAAGGACATCATGGTCTTTTCATATGATTAAAATTTTTCTCTTAACTCTCAAGAAAGTTTGTTTCCTATACCATGGAAATAATTTTGTAGAAAACATGAGTCAAAAGCATTTTTCGCAACTTAATGATTGATTTACTTTGAGAGAAAATTTTCTATTTTTATTTTTTGCTTTTGCTTGTAATAACAAAGTTTCTATTTATTTTATTTTTAATTTATTTCCTATTTTTTAAGATTTGTACTG
Source organism: Pueraria montana var. lobata (assembly GCA_026413185.1). NCBI lineage: Eukaryota > Viridiplantae > Streptophyta > Magnoliopsida > Fabales > Fabaceae > Pueraria > Pueraria montana. The sequence goes on along the minus strand of CM048646.1, from coordinate 2,472,283 downwards.
AAAATAAAAAAAATTCAAATAAAATAGACCCTACTGTTTTGTAGAATTGTTTTTTAATTAGAAAACTAATATTCCTCACTTTAGATTCTCAACAAATTAAAAAAATATTTACTCTACTAAATGCTCCTTAAATGCCACCATATAAAATATATTACGGTGTTTTTTTATTATCATATTATAGGTGCATAGATCTATTGACTTTATTGATGATCAATTTTTGCTAAAAAATCTAGTTAATCACATTTAATAAGTCTCTTCTCCCAACTATATTTTTTTTTTATTTACAATACTCAACTTAAAATCTTCTTAAAAAATTCGAACTCATTTTCATTTGAACCAACTAAATATTGGTAAAAATATATTGCAGTATGCCTGTTTGTATTTTTTTTAATTTTTAAAATATTTTATTTTAATCCTATCATTTGTAGTTAAGATTTTAGATATAAAATAAATTAATCTAAATATGACTTATTTTAATTTTTTGTGATATCATATTTTGTTGAGCATTGTGCAATAGCAAGTTTTCTTTTGATACAGTATGAATCTTTGAGGTGAAAGACTGTCATACTGTTATTATAAAATAGATATTTGAATACCAAAAACATAGACAATTATATATTATATATATTGCATAAAACACGTTATATTTTTAATCAAAAAGATACAAATGTGTATGGAAATAGATGCCGTCGAGAAATGGGGATCATTCTCGGTTTTGCCTTGATATGTTAGGGGTCCACATCATTAATAAATGTTCGTGTTCTATTTCATAGTAGAATAAAGGGTTAATTATGTTTCTCGTCTTGAATTTTTTTTGAGTTTTTACTTTTAATTTTTAAATAAAATTTTGATTGATTTTAGTCAATAAATTTTTTTTCTCAATATTTTTAGTTCCTTAATTTTTCTCAATTTTTATTTTTAATCCCTAAATAAATATTTGATCGGTCTTAATCCTTGAACTTTTTTTTTGTCAATGTTTTTAGTCCTTCATGGACTTTTTATGGTAGGGACTAAAAATATTGAAGGAAAAAAAATTCAAAGACTAAGACCGGTCAAAATTTTTTTTAGGGACTAAAAGTGAAAACTAGAAAAAATTTAAAGATAAAAACATAATTAATCCTAGAATAAATTTTGGATGTAGTTTTATAAGTGTTTTTTTTCACTTTTTTAATTAGAATTAGAGTTTTATTTAATAATTTGTATAATAAAATTTTAAATTAAATATCAACCTAAATTATTAAAGGAAAATTTTAATTTTAATTAAAAAACAACAGTAAAAGTATTTATAAAACTCTATCTAAATTTTGTATTTTATACTATTTTGACCCCATATTTTAAGCAGCATAAATGCCATCGTGTAAGCTATGACACGCTGAAATGTCTCACACACCAACTGACAGAATTGTACCTTTTCCATTGCATATGGTATTTACATCTCTCGGGCTCACTGATTAAAACCACGTTGAAATGTTTCAGCTTCGTACTATAACGTTTATCAATAAATTAAATACACGCATTATTTGATTCCTTATCCATAAGTTTTGAAGACATAATCGTCAACAGTGAGAAAACGATATTTTAACATAAACCATGAGTGGAGAGATAATAAAGTGTTTTAATTTTTAGAGCATATAATAAAAACATATATTAAGATATATATACTAATGCAAAATTTTCAGATCCTTATTAAAAAGTTGGCAGTTCTTTCTTTGTTGAAAATAGTTAAGATCGGTTTAAAAGAAATGAAAGTAGAAGAAAAGAAAATAACAATATTTTTTTTCTGCTTGGTTGAAGAGAAAATAGAAAGAAAACAAGAAAAAAAAAATTGACTTTAAAAAATAAAATTTAAAATTTTTATTTTCTTCCATTTTCTTTTCAATTTAAATTTCAAAATTTTCTTTTATCTCTCATTTTCTTTCTCATCTACCAAACATAAAGTTAACGTTGTGTTTAGATTAAAGTTGAGAAAATATTTTTATGGATTTCAGTATATAATTGTAAATTTTAATACACAAAAATAAAGAAAAAAAAATCTGTTTCTTTAGAAGTAAAAGCATATTTGAGTTTTCTCAACTAAAATTCAAACATACATTAAATATTTAAATGTATATCTAAATGTTAGTTGGAGGAGCTTAAAATATTTGTACTCCTAAAACAACAATTTTTATTTTATTTTGTGTATTGAAATTAAAAAAAAAAATGCGCATTAACATTCACGTAAACTCGTTTCCATTCTTTATCTAAACAAAAGCTTTAGAACTCCAAAATTGACATTCCTCCTCATTCCTTTATTCTTTCCTTTTTTTGCTTTTGGTTTTGTTTTCACTCTTAATAAAGCGACTTTTCTTCCATTCCATATATTCTGTATTGTAGAGTTATAAGGTTGGTTTGGTGGTAAAGGAAGAATAGAAGGAATGAGAGGTCGTGGATTCAAATCTAACAAAATATATATATATATATATATATATATATATATATATATATATTGTTAGAGTAACGTGAACTAGGGTTCTCTTCTCGTGCCGTATAAAGCAGCAATAAAGAATGGCCCAGTTACCAAAATCTAGCTACCGGTTGAAATTTTAATTTTCACTCTTTCTCATAAAGTCAGACTGTTCTGAAGGATAAAAATAATACAGTTGGCACTTTCTCATAAGTGCACAGTGCATTTTTCTAGTTTCTAGACAAATAGCAGGAAAACAAAAAAAAGGTTAAAAATACTATAAATAGAATATTTTTATAAAAAAAAAAAACATATTAACAATTAATATGAAACTTGAAAACCAAACCAAATGGATGCTAAGGATAACATCAAAACAATTCCTATTTGAACCCAGCAAAGTAAGGCAATGGATATAACTCACTTACAAGCAAAAGACCAAAATCATGGTTATCTTTGATGGGGATGTTTACAACCAAAGATGGGTTGATTAGGTTTGGTATTTTGCTAACCTACAATCTAAGCTTTCATGATATTTTAATATGCTTTGACCTTCCAACCTTTCGGTATTAATCAACACATTGGATTGGATAAACATACACGTATAATTAAATATAGCATTAGTTTGAATTAACCAATAATCACTGCTCAAGGATCTAATAATGTATTAGCTCAACAACGTTGATGAGGAATTTGGGTACAACTCATCCACCTCTTGGTGACCAACCAGCAGAAGATATTTAATCACAATTGAACTAGTATGGATAAAGGTGCCATTTTGAGTCCCTGTCAACATAGTTTTGTATAGATCTGTCACAGTAGAGTTGTCTGTGTTCGGTGGTGTGTTCATCATCATACTTTAAAAATCATTCTATGAAAGCTAGTGGGCCAGTGGGCCGCCCACAATGTATAGCAGTATATATAATTTTGGATTCCTTAAATAATATCTCGGGTTTAAATATTATGGATAAAAAAAAAATGTAATTGAAATAAAAAATTTCACTAAAAATAGTTAGTTAGATTTTTCAACGAAGATTAGTCATCGACAAAATTAGTAAATATTTTGAACCGATGTCATGGTGAAAAAAAAAACACTTAAGATTAATTTATCTAATTATTCTAACGTGGTTAAGAAAGGCAATTGCACACCTGTTTTTATCAAGTTTTATCTTCAAAAAAATGTTTTGAATTGATAGTATATGTCTAAAATTTTTATGGTAATTGAATAAGATTGTTTTAAAAAATCAAGATAACAAATTTTGGTGTTTTTCTTAGAATAAAAAAAAAGAAAAAACTTCTACCCTTCAAACCAAACCCATATATGCAAATTAAGGATCTATCTTCTTTCCATTGTCACTGGATAATATCAACCATTCAGTAGTAGTTATATTTCTTTCCTTCAACGCCTAGATTATATAAAAAATACTATATTATATAATCAACTGTTAAGAGGTGTTTTTCATATAAAAAAGATATTTTAATTAATCTATCATTTTGTCAAACATGGGTTTGTATATGTATCCCATTGGATGTGGCCTGTGGTAGAGTGGTTAATGAAGATTGGGGCTTGTTTGCCCGGCTCATTGTAGTTTCTTAGGGCTTTAATTAATAATAATAATAATAATAATAATAATAAACAATTCATTAGATGACTCATTCACATATTGTTGGAACACTTCAAAATTACAAAAAAAAAAAAAAGTAAAAACAACTCACAAATAAGAATGTACTATAAGTTTAAGGTTTTTTACAATAATTATCTTAAAAGTCATATCTATCATTATTTTTTTATTAGTTGGTAGTGTAAAATCATGTGAACACTTTTAAAAGATGATATGATGAAAAAACAATACAGATTTGTTTTAACGGCCAAAAATTACCCTTTTTAAGTTGTGTCCTTAGAAAAATATAGCTTCAATCTCAAATGATAAACTCGATAATTTTGACAAAATCATCAGCATTTTATTTTTATGTAAGTTGTTTTTAAACTTCTGAAGCGAACAATAACATCATGAGAATGGAGAAGATCGCAATAAAACTAGGGATGGCAAAGCGGGCCGGGCCCGGCGGGCTGGCCCGCCAGCCCGCTTGACTTTGGCGGGGCGGGGTGGGGTTTTCAGCCCGCCGGCCCGCTTTGGCCCGCCCCGCCTGGCCCGCCAACCCGCCGGGCCACAGGCGGGGCGGGGCGGGCCGGCCCGCCAGCCCGCCAGCCTTTTTTTTTTTTTTTAAATTAATATATATATAAAATAATATAAGTTATTAGGGACTATTAATATTTTGTGATGTATTTTTAAAAGACTATTAGTTTGTGGTAAGCATTTTTAAGATGTTATTCATGCTGATATTGAACTTGTGGTGTTAAAAGACTATTAGTTTGTGATTTATTGAAGAAAATGAAACAATATTGCAATTATTTTTAATTGTGTTCACACTTCACAGTAACAAAAATACTCTCTATTGTCCTCTTATGATACAAGTGATACAAGATCATTTTATTTATATCTTATTTACAATAATTTAAAAAAAAAAAAAAAAAAAAAAACTGGCGGGCCAGCCCGCCGGCCCGCCAGCCCGCTCTAAGGCGGGGCGGGCCAGGACCAGCAGCCCGCCGCAGCTAGGCGGGCCAGCCCGGCCCGGCCCGTTTTCGGCGGGCCACAGGCGGGCCGGGCCAAAACGGGCCGGGCTGGCCCGTTTTGCCAACCCTAAATAAAACAGATGCGTAAATCCATGATTTGGTAACTATGGTTTCTTTAAAGTTGTTGATTGCTATGCACAATTTAGGCCCAACAATAGCAAAACTAATCCACAATTACACGCACGAGGTGTTTAGGTCCACAGGGGATACAATGTACAAATAAGCAAGAGACATTTTCTGTTCTGCCAGCATAAAGTTCCCAAGTTGCTTGATCCGTTGAAATGCCTGCCCCACCTTAGAAAATAATATTAAGAATAAATTACACTCTCTAATAATAATATTGTCACTCTCTTAATTTTGAAAAAGGCAAAAAGTTTATGATAAAACAAACGCTTAATTATAATTTTTACACCTAACTTTTTAATTTTTGGTGAATTTTATCCCAATAAATTAATTTGACGTATTTTATCTCCAACTTTTTAATTTTTGGTAGATTTTACCGCTAACAAATTAATTTGACGCATTTTACCTCCAACTTTTTTAAAAAATTACAAATTTTACCCTCCACAGTTTTGATGACTTTGGCATGCTAAAATAATTATATTTTTTACCCTTAACTTTTACTTTTTGACAAATTTTATCCTTAACTTTTTTCTTTTTGGCAAATTTTACCTCCAACTTTTTATTTTTTGGTGAATTTTACCCCCATTTTTTATGTTTATGTCAGCATGTCACGTCATCAAAACCGTGGAGGGTAAAATTTGTAACTTTTTAAAAAAGTTATGAGTAAAATGTGTCAAATTAATTTGTTGGGGGTAAAATCCGTCAAAAATTAAAAAGTTGAGGGTAAAATACGCCAAATTAATTTGTTAGAGGTAAAATTCGACAAAAATTAAAAAGTTGGAGATAAAAATTATAATTAAACCTAAAACAAAAGAAAAAAGTTAGGCCATGAAATCAAATATTGTTGTCAGATATTTCTTCTGGTCTGTCAATTACAATATGGAAGGTGGAGCGAAAGAATTCCAATGCCTTCACCAGCAAAGGACACGTTTCATGTTGCTCTGTTAAAAAGAAGATAAAGAATATACGTAAGTGAGTATGAGTGTAAAGCATACAATAGAGATTTGAGACTTTTAAAATTTCAAGAAAAAGAACACGAGTCTAAATAATAAATGAAAGTAAGACATGTCACGTTAATTAAACTTAAAAATTGCCAAAGATAGAGATTAAAAATAAGTCATAACTGGCACAAGTTAATTAAACTTAAGAAAGAATATTGGAAGATAAGACCTTGTTTATTTACTATTTTCAAAAATAGTTTTTCGTTTTCTAAAATTTATGTCTCTAGACACATTTGAAATTGAACACATTTCTATTTTTGAATACTTGTCTCATGAGCACTTTTTTTTTATACGTAGAAATCGAACACGGTATCGGAGGGTTTACAATAATTCACTCACCATGCTCAACCAACTGAGCTAGACCCCCTCAATTGTCTCATGAGTACTTAAATAGAATACTTGAAGAAAATAGGGGAAAAAGGTGAAAAATATCATCCAATTGTTTATGGTTTTAGTTTTTAAAACATTTATTTTAAAAATAACTTTTGAAACTTAATAAATTTTCAATTTTTTTGTCCTGATCAAAGACCACGAGTGTCTCCCAATCAGATACACTAATCTCATTCGCGACGCGTGACTGTCGTTGGGCCAAGGAAATTTTGCACACAAAGGAATCCAACATAGATTCTCCTGCTAAATATATCGTTCTCCTGTAAACGCAACAGGGTCTTATACCACTACGTCAATCCTATAGGTTTTAATAAAATTTGAATGAGTGGTGAGTAGTGTAAAATCATTTTAGAAAATATTTTTTAAAACAAAAAAGTGAAAAGAAAATCAAACAAACCCTCATATTTGTGAATTAAAAGTAAGTTAAAGAATACAATAAAAAAAAAGGCTTAATTTGTTCTCTTAATTTATTAAAAATGCTCAATTAAGTCCTTTAGTTTTTTTTACTATGCAATTGGATCCCTTAGTTTTCTAATTTTACCCTATTATGTCCCTTAGTTTTTTGACTATGCGATTGGGTCCTTTTCTAATTTTATCCAATTAAGTCATTTCCATCAGTTCTGTCCCTTATTTTATTTTTTTAATTTTAAATAATAATAAATATAGTGTCAGTTTATAACCGTCACTATTCGTGATTAATAGCCAGAAGATTTCATCAGATAACGGATGTTACCTTAATTGGACGGAAAAGACCCAATTGAATAAATTTTGAAAACAAAAGGACCTAATTGCATAATCGAAAAATAAAAAGACCTAATTGAGCATATTTAAAAAACTAAGGGATCAGATTGAGTATTAAGCAAAAAAAAAAAAAAAGTAAGTTAAAGAATAAGGATCCTGAATCCAAAGTATCAACGCATATTGAGACAAACCAACTACTAATTCTAACGTAGTACTACTTTTTATTTTATTTTATTTATATATATATAACGTAGTACTACTATTAAATAAGGATCTCCACTCATATACTAATACTCACCGTGAGAAGGTTGGCGTACCTAGATAGAGGCCCAAACAAAGGCTTGTGGAATTGTAATTATGTAAGCTAACATTTGATTGTCCAAAATAAATTTTGTTTACAGTGCAGTTTAAGAGTTTGATAAGATTCATAAGAGGAAGAAAAATCATTCAATTTTTAAGTGGTGTAATTTATAGAAGGACAAAGATAGAACAAAGGGAAGTAGATGATCGATACCATACATTCCAAGCTTTTTAGTGCTTTCAAAGGGTATGGTCGCATTAATAGACATAGCAAAAGTTTAAGTTAGTTGACTACACTCAGCTGGATGAGTATTGAGCGTCTAAATAAATTAATATGTGATTGGTTGAAATTTAATTAATAGTCTTGAGTTTGAATATGTATATGTAATTGTATATGATGTGGGACCCATTAATTCTCAACTTATTTCTACTTCAAATCATGTCAACCAAACTATCAAGTGTAATTCAATCTGTGTTTACATGTGTAATTTCATAGTTACCAAACTGAGCGTAATAGTCTTGTTAACTCTAGCATAATTACCTATGGTAAATGATAGACGTGATTTTTGAAGGAAAAAAAAGTACCTAACTGAATGATATATTCATTTAAAATCAATCTAATATTTAAAACCAATCTAATTAGATAGGCATAGCAATTGCTTTTGCTATATGTGGATATTAATCATGGAAGTGCCTTCACTAAAAAAACAAAATAACAAAAATGAAATAATTAAAGTGAATCGTGGGACAAGCATGAACCCCAATTTGGACAAGTCCAACGCCCTGCCACTTGGAATGGCCCTAATTCTAAATATCTGGTATCCAATGAGGAATATGCATACTAATCGGGGGGTAATGCACTCAAATATGTTAGTTTCTTAATACATCAAAACTTATGACGTAGTTGTTTGGTGTGGTCTCATAAGAATGCAAGATATCTTAATAGTGGCAGTTCAATTTCATTAGTAAAGGCAACTTTTGTTGGTCCAAATTAAAGGTGCTTGTTTGTTAGACAAACCACTCGAAAAAAAATGGTAACAAGTTAATAGTTGTCCCTCTCAAATTCTAAATGATGTATAAATCATGGTTTGGTCTAACGAAATAATAACTTTTTCACTTCTACTTAAATCATGATTTGAGACTCAATTTTTTCATTTTAAAAAAATTAACCATGATTTTACGAAACATATTATTCGTGAATGAAACAGTAGTGTACAAACTAAATCAACTTAGGAATTTTAAGAATGTAAGTTGATATGAATATGGATTATATATAGGTGGTAACTTGCGATGTACTTTTTTTGTGGCTGAAAAAGGGGTAGAGGAGCAAATTGCCTAACAGAACTTATGCCCGTGCTCACGGTAGTTAAATGATTGATGCGCATCTTTTGGGTTTTAAATTTCTACGAATTCAAAATTCATTGAAACTATATATATATATATATATATATATATATATATATATATATATATATATATATATATATATATATATATATAGGAGTTTGCTAACATAGATCCACTTAAAAATTAGAAGGTCTATGTTAGCATCCAATACCTTTTTATTTGGACAAAAAAACATCCTTTCTTTACTAACCCAATGTAAATAAAAGGATAAACACGTAATTTTAATTTTTGAAAATTCAAATAATCCAAAATCTCTTTCTCTTTCCCACGAACTATTAGTCCTAGCAACCTAAAATTCCTTTTTCTCTCTCACATGAAGCATTACACTGGCTCTAATCGATAACGTACCATCCAACAACGCATTCATGAATTTCTTTTTGCAGAAATTGTGTTATGCTTGCAGATCTTATTCGTTAACAAATCATCCAACAAGTAACAATCCATTGATCTTTTCCGCTGCTTTCATTGGAAAAGGCACCACGGTAACAATGATGGCCCATAATGGAATCTCACACTCTCACTTTGTTAGTTTGTCATTTTTTCCATTACTGAATCTTCAGATTAACTTTTAAGGAATTAGAACTCAGAAGTTCAATGTTGCAGAAGTTCAATGACGTGCTAGATGGCAAATCATGAAGCTTTTAGAAGATAAACCCAATTTTTATATTATACAAAATGTTGCTTGCAAACCTTGGACCTTCAAGGAGCGGATGTACGTGGATTTCGTGGAGAGAGAAATGGAGATTTTATATAAATTGCATTTAATAAATAAATAAATAAATAAAAATTACATAAATAACCTTTTATTTGTAGTAGTCTAAATAAAAAATGAAAGGTTTTTTGTCCAAATAAAAAGGTGTTGGATGCTAACATAGACCTTCTAATTTTTAAGTGGATCTATGTTAGCAAACCCCATATATATATATATATATATATATATATATATAGAGAGAGAGAGAGAGAGAGAGAGAGAGAGAGAGAGACAGGATCGAAAGAAAATCGGAATTCATAATTAAATAAGTAAACATAATTGAAGAGTAATGGAAGATATAATATCAGAGTAACAAAACTTGAATTGGAAAATTAAGAAAGATAGAACTTACAAATGAAAGCTTTAAAGTAGAAGGCAAGGCAGAAATCGTGAAAAGATTTGAGAAATGTTTTAAGGTGAATTTTATTCAGAAAAACCTCTGCCTTCTAAGGCTCAGAATGAGACCTTATATAGCGGAGTAGACTAAGTATAATTTACATTCAGGGATACATAGGATCCCTCATTATTAGGGATAAAAGGGGAAAGTATAAATTTACAACTTGCACACCTATTCTACAGATAAGATGGCCGACACTCTAAAGTAGAAAGGACTAAAGTAATTTACAGCTGGGGTCAAGTGACTTGCCAGCGCAAAAGATTTTTAACTTTATTGCTGTCTTCTTCTGCCGACACTTTTTATTGGACCGTTTAATCAAACATATCTCCGTTGCGAAGATATGGATTTGACTGGGAGGTGCTTTCTCCTGATCCTTCTTCTGCATTCTTGTCTTGTACCGATCTTACTTTTTTCAGCCGGTCTTCAAATTCTTCTTGTGAAGTGGCTGATGCTAATTCTGCCATAATCTTTTGTTTTTCCGCTAAAAATAATGCTTCTTGTTCAGAATCTTTTTCTAACTGTGATTTTGGTTCTTGATGAGTTTTTAACCATTCATTGATTCTTGCTTTATTGAGTAATTCAATATTGAACTTCTTCCACCATTTTACCTTCATTTGTCTTGTCAACATTCTGATATCAATATTGTCATAAAGTCGAGTGTAAATATAATCCCATGCCATTATCCAAGTAATTCCTTGAGAAGCTACAAATGATATGAATCGATATCCCGGCACAGATGTTGAATGTTCTTTAAAATAAGTATAAATTTCTTCAACTTGGTCAGGAAGTATTGCTGGTATTGGACCAAAGTCGAGAAACCATTTAATAAACCATTTGGGAAATTTTAAAGGTATTCCTCTTCTAAACCAAATAAACCAAGAGTGTTGATCTGGGCTTAAGTATAACATATGGCTCCATGCATCCATGTAATCATAATAAGTAAAGGTTTGGGGATTAAAGGATCTTGAGAATGGTTTTGAAGAATATAAGGGTTGGTTCCAATCTTGAGGGGTTAAAACTTTTAGGATTTTAAATTTAGAAAAATGGATATGTCCCTGTTGGTCTTTGTTATGCCATAATTCTATTGAGTCGGTATCTACTAGTATAAACTCATAAAAAGTTCTGGTTTTTGATAAATTTATTGGAGGGTAATGAAAGTCTTGAGGAAAAAGGCTTGAAGCTAACTGTCTTGGATTAGTGGCTTGAGTCCAGGATTTTTCTAGTACCATTATTGGAAGATCTTCATCTTTATCTATATAGTTTTCTTCTTCATGGGAGGGATGAGTAATAAAATCTCTGGGGCCTACAAGAGTATTTTGGTATTGAAGAGGGGTAAATCTGTTGGAATAGTTGGCTAAAGGGTTTGAAGGGCCTGGTGATTGTACTAAGTTTGAAGGTGCATTTTTAACTATATTGGCTATAGTGGGTCTCACTATTTCTTTTCTTATTCTAGGAGTCATGGTAGGAGTAATAGGGGCTGGAAGCCGTATTGAACTTGCAACTTTAGGGGTACCCAGTGGGGGACCGTATTGATCTTTGCTGTTGGGCTTTGTATTCATTTTGAGCCCTGTAAAAACTCTCTTGTTAAAAAATCTGGTAAAGAATTATTTTTCCTTTTATATGTTCAATATCAAAATCAAAACAAGAAAGTAAAGATTGCCATCTAGCAAATATATGTTTTGAAACCAAATTCTGAACATCTTTTTGTAAAACACTAGGAGCAGCTTTACAATCAGTTCGGACTAAAAATCTTTTATTGAATAAATCATCTTGAAATTTTTGGAGACATAAAACTATTGAAAGAATTTCTTGTTTAACAGTAGAGTATTTTTGCTGAGCTGGATGCCAAATACCCGAATGATATCTGACTACCTGTTCTTTAGAAGAGTGTTGAGATACTTGTTTAAGAATCCCACCGTAACCTAATTCTGATGCATCTGTTTCTACTATAAGGAAGGCGTCTAGGTCTGGTATTCCTAAACAGGGTAATCTTTTTACTATCTTTTTTATCTGTTCTACTACTTGAGACATTTCTTCTGACCAAGCAGGAGGATTTTTTCTTAATCGTTTATATAATGGAGAACACAAAACTCTAATATTAGGAATAAAGTCTGCTACATAATTGACACATCCTAAAAATCTTTGTAATTGGTTTTTATCTTTTATTTCATTTGGAAATTTATCAGCAAATTCTATTGATCTTTGTATTGGAGTAATGGTTCCTTGATGTATTTCATATCCTAAAAATCTTGTCTTTGTTTGAAATATTTTCATCTTTTTTGCTGATACTACCAATCCATTTTGTTTAATAATTTCTATAAATTTATTTAAATGTTCTATATGTTGATTAATATTTTTTGAAAAGATTAAGACGTCATCTAAATATACTATAGCAAATTCCATATATGAGTAGAATATATCGTTCATTATGTTTTGAAATTCACTTGGAGCATTTTTTAATCCTTGGGGCATTACATTCCATTCATAATGACCAAAAGGTACTACAAAAGCAGTTTTATACTTATCTTTCTCCCCCACCGAAATTTGATAGTAACTTGATTTCATATCAAATTTTGAAAAGATTGTTGCATTATTAAGCCTTTTAATTAAATCACCCTTATTAGGTAAAGGATATCTTATCCATTTTAATACTTTATTAAGAGGTTTATAATTAATTACTAATCTTGGCGCGCCTCTTTCTAGTTCTGAAGCGTTCATAACATAAAAGCCTGAACAACTCCATGGAGATTTTGATGGTCTAATTAATCCTTTATCTAAATATTCTTGTATTTCTTTTTTACAGTATTCTAGGTATTGTTGATTCATTTGTATGGGTCTGGCTTTAGTTGGAATATCTTTTTCATTAAATCCGTCTATATATGGTAATGATATTTCATACTTTTTTCTATGCCAAAATGCTATTGGATTATTTTCACAAATTTCTTTTTCTATTTTATCCTGAATTTTTTTTATAATATTTTGAATATTTGAATTCTTAAGTTGTTCATCTATTCTTTTATATTGAATTTCTTTATTTAACATATTTATATGTTTCTTTTTCCTTTCTATTAAATTTATTTGACTTATTGATGAATCTTTAAGTAAATTTAATTCTCTTGATCTTGGGGGTTTTATAAAGTCAAAACATATTTCTTTACCTAAGGTTGTAGTTATTAATCCGTTGGTAGTGACTTGAAAAGGATATAACAAGGTTAGAAAGGGGGTTCCTAATATTAATGAAGTATTCATATTTTTTACTAACACAAAAGAAGTATTATAACAAATTTTGTTTTTACAGATTTTTACATTTGATAATTTATATTGAATATTCATTTTTGATCCATTTGCACTGGTGACCCCTTCTAAAGTTTTTTCATAATATTTAGTAGGTATTAATCCTTCTTGTATACAATTAATATCTGCTCCTGAATCTATAAGAGCTATCATGTTAAACTTTTCTTCTTTAATTATTAAAGTTACTTCACAATGCCATTTATGTGTAGTAATTATACTTAATAAATTAATGTAATTTTGATTTGATGTTTCCTCTTCGTATTGAATATTTTCTTGTTTTTTTAATACTTCTTTTCCTTCTAATTCTAATAATCTATATTCTAAGGATATATCATTTTGCTTTAAAATTTGTATTTCTTGCTTAAGATCTTTTATCTCATCTTGTAAATCTTTTATAGATACTTGATTATTTGGTTTTTTAAATCTATTGTAAATTTCTTTTATATCTATTGCTTTTATTTCTGCTCTATTATTTTCATCTCTTTGTATTAGATTATTTAATTGTTGTAAAAATTCATCTTTTAATGGGGATTCTTCTAATTTATCTATTATTGATATTAAAGTTGTACTTTGATCTTTGGTTAACATATTTATTGTTTTACAATTTGTGCAGGTACATAATTCTGGTCCTAAACAGTATTCTTCATCAGAGGTTTCAGAATTTTCAGAAGTTTCATTTTCTAATTGGTTTATTATATCATCTTCATATTCTTCATTTTCAGATGAAGATTCTTCAGGTTCTGAATTTATTAATATATTATTAAGACTTTGTTTTAATTTTTCATCTATTTCTAATTCATTTATTTTTTGTTGCACTTTACAGGTACTAGCATAATGTCCTATTCTACCACATTTCCAACAAGCATTATCTTTTTTAGGAAGTTTCTTATATTTAGGTTTTCTTTTAGGTTTTTGATTTTGTTCTTTATTTTGGGTTTGAAAAGTATTTTTATTATATTTTTTCTTATATGGTTTTCTATAATTGGTTGATGGTTTTTTATTTCTCTTCTTAACTTGAGCACTTGGTGCTCTAATAACTTCTATACCATATTGATGACAAAACGTTCCTATTTCTCTTCTATTAGTCATACTTTCTTTACGCATTTTATTTTGTAATTTAAAGTCAGTACACACTTGTATTCCTGTATCTACTATTATGTTATGTATCTGTCCATAGGTTAGACTGTCATACATTATTGGTTTTCCATAATGTTTTTCTAAATTCATTTTTACTTTTTCTGAAAATAATTTAGGGAGTCCTGCTATAAATCTCTCTTTCCAATATCCTGCAAATCCATCTTCTCTTAAAGTTATTTTTGATAAAAATGTATCTTTATACCATCTATAATCTGACATTATTGGGCAATATAGATTTGCTAATTGACTAGCTGCTCTTTCTTTAAATATATTAGGATCTCCTATAAAGTTTTGAATTATTGTATATATAAGTGTTGATACTGCATCTTGCTCTTGATTTTCAGCTTTTACACTATTTATTATTGAAACTCTATCATTTTCTGTACATAAATTATCCCACCATCCTTTTAATTGTCCGGTAAATCCCTGAACTATAGCTATTGCAGCACTTTTATCTGGGCATCCTTTAGTTTTATAAGCAGTTGCTGCCATTGTCATTTGACAAGTTAAATCTAATATAGCTTGTTCACTTAATCCATCTAGATTCCATTCTATTATACCGCTTCCTGTGAATGCATTTTGAACTAATTCACCCCGTTCTTCAAATTGAACATCAGCAGGTGAAGGTCTTGAATAATAGTTTCTTAGTTTTGGATAATTTTTTAATTTATTTATAGTTAAATCTTCTTTTTCAAGAGTATTGATTGAAAATTTATCTAAACTTAATTTTTCTAAACTTTTTCTAATTTCTTCTATTTTTATATCGGTAGGACTTTCAAGTTTTATTGCTTCTAATTCTTTTTGGGGAACATTTATTAATTTATAAATAGGTCTAACAGGAGATTTTAGTTGAGTGCTAGCTATATCCAGTTGTTTTTGGTTTTCTATTCTAGTTAATTGTTTTGTCATCGTTTCTAGCATAATATTTGAATAATTTAATTGAGAATGTAATTTTTTAATGTCCTTTTTATCTATTACCTTTTCTTCTTCTTTTGTATCTTTATATGGACTTGCTTCTATTTCTAAATCTTTTGAGATTTGAATTGTTATTCCTTGTTGAGGTGGATATTCTGATTCTATTATTTGATTATTAATAGTTTTCCAGCTTGTTGTTGATTTTCTTAAAGGGTTTAATTGTTTTATTTCTCTAAAAGGATAATTTATTTTATTTTCTTTACTATATTTAGCGAACCAATCAAAGAAATATAAATTTATTTCATTTCTTTCCATGTAATTATAATAAATTTTTCTAAATTCTATGGTTTGATTTTCTGTAAATGTTGAAAAATACCATATTCTCTTATCTTTATTATAAGGTGCTTCGAAATCTTGTCTAATCCAATTCTTATCTATTTGAAAAGGTGTATCTCTATATAGAGTATTTAAAATTTGAGAGGCTGTAGGAGAATATTGGGGAGATTCTGATTTTTTAGATTCTTGATAGATGGGTTTAGAAATTATTGGGTTATTATTATCTAATCCTCTTAGATCTAGGTTTATGGTAGAACCGTCTACTGAGTGTCTAGAGGTTTGTCCTTTATGTATTAATTGAGGTTCATGAATTTTTAAAGACGATGATCTATTTATTCTTAATCTAATATTTGTCCCTTCTTGAATTATTTCTCTTGTTTGAGTATTATAAATTTTTTATTCTGGAACTATATCTTCTAATATCCAATCTTCTGGGATTTTACTAATAATTTCATTACGACTTAACTTCTTTGGTACTTGTACTGAGGATTTTCTTAGATTTGCTTCTACTAATATAGTTTCATCTTTTGGGGATGATCTAAGGACTCTATAATTATAATCAATTTTTGTTATTTTATAATAAATTCTGTAAATTATTTGTATTGGTCCTGATACTTCATCTACTATTTCATCTGGAATTTTTACATATAATTTTATTGCATTACTAGTTTTTTCATTTCTAATATTCATGGAGAAATTTGGATAACAATTAAAAAACGCAGGTCCATCATGTAAATTACTTTCTAATATTGCAATTATTGAATCATTAAATTTTTTAAGTCTTACATCTCTTAATAACATTAGTATTGGGCTATTTACTCCTAGTCTGTAATTAGGTTTTGCAGCTACTTGAACTAATCCTAAATGAATAAAATTATATCCTTGTTTTATATGTTCATCTAGTATTGATTGTTCTAAAAGATTAATTACTTTATTATTTTTAGTACCTGGGTAACTGTATTCTAAAACATGTATTTCATCTTGAGATGTTGTCCATACTCTATGTTGTTTGTATACTTCTTTCTTGTTAACTGCAGGTATTGACCAGTTATGTAAAGAGTTTTCTATCTCTGCTATTTGTAATTCTTTATCTTTATTGTTTTCATTATTAGAATTAGAAGATCCTTCTTGAGGAGTTCTAACAACTATTTGTCTATGTTCATCTCTTTAAATTTTATTACTAAGTGCTGTTATAATCCTGTTATTTTGATCTTCTAAAGTGTCTACTGTAGCACTGAGAAGTGTTTAGACGTTGGTCAGCTTCTAAGTCTAGTGGTCCCGACAGTAAAACCTGAGAGAGGTAGTGAGACCGTTGGTCAGCTAGATACTAAGTTAGAGGTGGTCCCGTCGCATAAAACACGTTAGAAGATAAAAATGGCTAGATTATTAAGAACTCTTAGTAATTTAAATTTAAGAGATAAACATAGACAAATAGTTGTTAGAACTCCTCAAGAAGGATCTTCTAATTCTAATAATGAAAACAATAAAGATAAAGAATTACAAATAGCAGAGATAGAAAACTCTTTACATAACTGGTCAATACCTGCAGTTAACAAGAAAGAAGTATACAAACAACATAGAGTATGGACAACATCTCAAGATGAAATACATGTTTTAGAATACAGTTACCCAGGTACTAAAAATAATAAAGTAATTAATCTTTTAGAACAATCAATACTAGATGAACATATAAAACAAGGATATAATTTTATTCATTTAGGATTAGTTCAAGTAGCTGCAAAACCTAATTACAGACTAGGAGTAAATAGCCCAATATTAATGTTATTAAGAGATGTAAGACTTAAAAAATTTAATGATTCAATAATTGCAATATTAGAAAGTAATTTACATGATGGACCTGCATTTTTTAATTGTTATCCAAATTTCTCCATGAATATTAGAAATGAAAAAACTAGTAATGCAATAAAATTATATGTAAAAATTCCAGATGAAATAGTAGATGAAGTATCAGGACCAATACAAATAATTTACACAATTTATTATAAAATAACAAAAATTGATTATAATTATAGAGCCCTTAGATCATCCCCAAAAGATGAAACTATATTAGTAGAAGCAAATCTAAGAAAATCCTCAGTACAAGTACCAAAGAAGTTAAGTCATAATGAAATTATTAGTAAAATCCCAGAAGATTGGATATTAGAAGATATAGTTCCAGAATAAAAAATTTATAATACTCAAACAAGAGAAATAATTCAAGAAGGGACAAATATTAGATTAAGAATAAATAGATCATCGTCTTTAAAAATTCATGAACCTCAATTAATACATAAAGGACAAACCTCTAGACACTCAGTAGACGGTTCTACCATAAACCTAGATCTAAGAGGATTAGATAATAATAACCCAATAATTTCTAAACCCATCTATCAAGAATCTAAAAAATCAGAATCTCCCCAATATTCTCCTACAGCCTCTCAAATTTTAAATACTCTATATAGAGATACACCTTTTCAAATAGATAAGAATTGGATTAGACAAGATTTCGAAGCACCTTATAATAAAGATAAGAGAATATGGTATTTTTCAACATTTACAGAAAATCAAACCATAGAATTTAGAAAAATTTATTATAATTACATGGAAAGAAATGAAATAAATTTATATTTCTTTGATTGGTTCGCTAAATATAGTAAAGAAAATAAAATAAATTATCCTTTTAGAGAAATAAAACAATTAAACCCTTTAAGAAAATCAACAACAAGCTGGAAAACTATTAATAATCAAATAATAGAATCAGAATATCCACCTCAACAAGGAATAACAATTCAAATCTCAAAAGATTTAGAAATAGAAGCAAGTCCATATAAAGATACAAAAGAAGAAGAAAAGGTAATAGATAAAAAGGACATTAAAAAATTACATTCTCAATTAAATTATTCAAATATTATGCTAGAAACGATGACAAAACAATTAACTAGAATAGAAAACCAAAAACAACTGGATATAGCTAGCACTCAACTAAAATCTCCTGTTAGACCTATTTATAAATTAATAAATGTTCCCCAAAAAGAATTAGAAGCAATAAAACTTGAAAGTCCTACCGATATAAAAATAGAAGAAATTAGAAAAAGTTTAGAAAAATTAAGTTTAGATAAATTTTCAATCAATACTCTTGAAAAAGAAGATTTAACTATAAATAAATTAAAAAATTATCCAAAACTAAGAAACTATTATTCAAGACCTTCACCTGCTGATGTTCAATTTGAAGAACGGGGTGAATTAGTTCAAAATGCATTCACAGGAAGCGGTATAATAGAATGGAATCTAGATGGATTAAGTGAACAAGCTATATTAGATTTAACTTGTCAAATGACAATGGCAGCAACTGCTTATAAAACTAAAGGATGCCCAGATAAAAGTGCTGCAATAGCTATAGTTCAGGGATTTACCGGACAATTAAAAGGATGGTGGGATAATTTATGTACAGAAAATGATAGAGTTTCAATAATAAATAGTGTAAAAGCTGAAAATCAAGAGCAAGATGCAGTATCAACACTTATATATACAATAATTCAAAACTTTATAGGAGATCCTAATATATTTAAAGAAAGAGCAGCTAGTCAATTAGCAAATCTATATTGCCCAATAATGTCAGATTATAGATGGTATAAAGATACATTTTTATCAAAAATAACTTTAAGAGAAGATGGATTTGCAGGATATTGGAAAGAGAGATTTATAGCAGGACTCCCTAAATTATTTTCAGAAAAAGTAAAAATGAATTTAGAAAAACATTATGGAAAACCAATAATGTATGACAGTCTAACCTATGGACAGATACATAACATAATAGTAGATACAGGAATACAAGTGTGTACTGACTTTAAATTACAAAATAAAATGCGTAAAGAAAGTATGACTAATAGAAGAGAAATAGGAACGTTTTGTCATCAATATGGTATAGAAGTTATTAGAGCACCAAGTGCTCAAGTTAAGAAGAGAAATAAAAAACCATCAACCAATTATAGAAAACCATATAAGAAAAAATATAATAAAAATACTTTTCAAACCCAAAATAAAGAACAAAATCAAAAACCTAAAAGAAAACCTAAATATAAGAAACTTCCTAAAAAAGATAATGCTTGTTGGAAATGTGGTAGAATAGGACATTATGCTAGTACCTGTAAAGTGCAACAAAAAATAAATGAATTAGAAATAGATGAAAAATTAAAACAAAGTCTTAATAATATATTAATAAATTCAGAACCTGAAGAATCTTCATCTGAAAATGAAGAATATGAAGATGATATAATAAACCAATTAGAAAATGAAACTTCTGAAAATTCTGAAACCTCTGATGAAGAATACTGTTTAGGACCAGAATTATGTACCTGCACAAATTGTAAAACAATAAATATGTTAACCAAAGATCAAAGTACAACTTTAATATCAATAATAGATAAATTAGAAGAATCCCCATTAAAAGATGAATTTTTACAACAATTAAATAATCTAATACAAAGAGATGAAAATAATAGAGCAGAAATAAAAGCAATAGATATAAAAGAAATTTACAATAGATTTAAAAAACCAAATAATCAAGTATCTATAAAAGATTTACAAGATGAGATAAAAGATCTTAAGCAAGAAATACAAATTTTAAAGCAAAATGATATATCCTTAGAATATAGATTATTAGAATTAGAAGGAAAAGAAGTATTAAAAAAACAAGAAAATATTCAATACGAAGAGGAAACATCAAATCAAAATTACATTAATTTATTAAGTATAATTACTACACATAAATGGCATTGTGAAGTAACTTTAATAATTAAAGAAGAAAAGTTTAACATGATAGCTCTTATAGATTCAGGAGCAGATATTAATTGTATACAAGAAGGATTAATACCTACTAAATATTATGAAAAAACTTTAGAAGGGGTCACCAGTGCAAATGGATCAAAAATGAATATTCAATATAAATTATCAAATGTAAAAATCTGTAAAAACAAAATTTGTTATAATACTTCTTTTGTGTTAGTAAAAAATATGAATACTTAATTAATATTAGGAACCCCCTTTCTAACCTTGTTATATCCTTTTCAAGTCACTACCAACGGATTAATAACTACAACCTTAGGTAAAGAAATATGTTTTGACTTTATAAAACCCCCAAGATCAAGAGAATTAAATTTACTTAAAGATTCATCAATAAGTCAAATAAATTTAATAGAAAGGAAAAAGAAACATATAAATATGTTAAATAAAGAAATTCAATATAAAAGAATAGATGAACAACTTAAGAATTCAAATATTCAAAATATTATAAAAAAATTTCAGGATAAAATAGAAAAAGAAATTTGTGAAAATAATCCAATAGCATTTTGGCATAGAAAAAAGTATGAAATATCATTACCATATATAGACGGATTTAATGAAAAAGATATTCCAACTAAAGCCAGACCCATACAAATGAATCAACAATACCTAGAATACTATAAAAAAGAAATACAAGAATATTTAGATAAAGGATTAATTAGACCATCAAAATCTCCATGGAGTTATATATATATATATATATATATATATATATATATATATATATATATATATATATATATATATATATATGGCGGCATATCAAGTGAGAAAAATGTCTTATTGTGAGAAATGAGAAAATCTAATATTAACCATTAGATGAGAATTAACGGTCCGGATAAAAAAAGTCACTTAAAATCTCACGTGACTTTGGTTCCTATCCTTCCGCGCGCACTCATTCTTATTTTTATGATCTTATCAATCTTTTCCTCCCTACTATGCGCACGTCACCGTTCCACACTTCTTAATTCTATTCTCTTGCTGCGCTTGGAGAGCATAAGACGGTTTGGGAGAAGCAATTAAACCAACGCATCGCCCAAAATCAAAAATTGGTACGTTGTTAAAATCCCTCTTTCGTTTCCACGCTAATGCAGTGTTATAGAGTTATTATTATTATTATTAAGCAATAAGCAATTTGGTTCTTTGGGTCAGTGGCTGCAACTGGTTCCGTAAGGTGCAGCAATAGTTTTTACTTTTTCATTCTGACCACCGTTCTCATGTGTCATGCATTTTCAGTTGTATCAATGATTCATCAGTATTCCCTAAAAAAAAATGATTCATCAGTATAAAATTAGTATAAAATATTTGATTTTGCATATATTTCATGAAAGATCAATATAATATTTGTTTTCGTGGGCCAATATAATGTCATAAGCACCTTTTACATTTGTTTTACATATTTCATGAAAACTGTATAAAATAAAATACTAATATATAAAACAATGGCACTAAAACCTATACACCTTTTCTAATTGGTAATTTACTTTGACTAATGTGTGGACTGCAATATCTAAAGGCACTTAGATGAGTTGTGTGTAATTATATATAAAACTAAAAATTATAAATTACACGGACTTATAAAAAGTAAGAAATAGGTCTCCACCAATATTGATATTCCTTCCTTATACGATCCAATATATTCATATATGAATTTTTTACTTATATAATCCTTGTATATTCATGTAACAAGTCACTATTATGGAAGATATACAGAGCACTCCAACCTATGCCACTTCTAACACAAACTCAACAAGTCCTTCGTCACCCATGCATGCGGTAATCTCTATCAAATCATGAATGACCTATTAAGTTGTTATTAACAATATATTTCTTTTGTTATCATTTAATTTATATTATGTGTTTTGTTTATTTTAGGCAAATGAATCGGTGTCAAATGGTGATGAAGAATTAAAGCCTAAAGTTGGACAACTATTTGATACTTTAGAGGAAGCTGAAAAATTTTATGAAAATTATGCACACAATCTTGGCTTCAGTGTGCGTCGTTCATCAGAAACTAAGGATAAAAATGGCACAATACTTTGGAAGTATTTTGTTTGCTCAAAACAAGGTTACAAACAAGATAAGATAGAAGTGGTGGAGAAAGGCGGATCGAAAGTTAAGACTAGAAGAAGGAGGCTCACAAGAGAAGGATGCACCGCAATGACTGCTTTCAAACTGGTCAAGGAAGGTAAATACAAACTTATTCATTTTCATGAAAGTCATACCCATGCACTTGCTTCACCTACGAAGAAACAATTTCTGAGATCAGCTAGAAAAGTGAATCCTGTGCACAAGAGTTTATTGCTTAAATATAATAGAGTAAATGTTGGGGCTTCAAAAGCATTCCAGTTATTCAAAGAACAAGTTGGGGGTTACGAAAATGTTGGGTGTACACAAAGGGATCTCCAAAATTTTTCAAGAGATTTAAAGGCCTTGATTAAAGATTCTGATGCACATGTTTTAATTGATAACTTTAAGAGGAAACAAGAAGTAAATCCATCATTCTATTATGCATATGAGGTAGATGGAGAAGCTCGATTAAAACATGTTTTCTGGGCATATGGTATTTGTAGGAAAAATTATTCATTATTTGGGGATGTGGTCTCATTTGATACTACATATGGTACAAATAAATATTCAATGATTTTTGCCCCATTTACTGGAGTAAACCACCACAAACAATGTGTTACTTTTGGAGCAGGCTTTTTAGCGGATGAGAAAATTGATTCATTCATATGGTTGTTTGAAAAGTTTTTGGAAGCAATAAAGGGGCGTAGGCCAACTGTTATGATAACAGATCAAGACCCTGCCATGAAAGTTGGTATTAAGAAGATTTTTGATTCTTCTACTCATAGATTCTGTATGTGGCACATTATGAAAAAAGTTTCTGAAAAAGTGGGTGTATCTTTGAATGCTAATGAGGAGTTCAATAATAATTTCAAGTCATGTGTTTGGAGATCAGAGACACCAGATGATTTTGAGGACACATGGAAATCTATAATGACTAAGTTTAAGTTAGAAAAGAATGATTGGCTCTCACATATGTATGATATTCGGAGCATGTGGATCCCAGCTTACTTTAAAGACATTTTTTTTGCTGGGATATTGAGAACAACATCAAGATCAGAAAGTGAAAATTCATTTTTTGGTAACTTTTTGAATCCTTATGTTAGCTTGGTTGAATTCTGGATGAGGTTTGATTCTGCAATAGAAGCACAAAGGCAGAAGGAGTTATTGGCTGACAATAATTTGCTTCATTCCATGCCAAAACTAAAGTTAGATCACAATTTAGAAAAGCATGGAAGAGATGTTTATACTCATGAGATGTTTGATATTTTTCAACAAGAGCTATGGATAGCATGTGTACATTGTGGGGTCGAAAGTAAGCAAGAAAGAGACAAGGTGGAAATATTTCATGTAATTAATAACAGTGGAGCCAGTGGTAAACTACGAGAAGTGGTTTATAATCCTCTTGATCACAGTGCAATTTGTTCATGCAAAATGTTTCAATCTCAAGGCATGCTATGTCGACACATACTTTGTGTCATGAAAGGGAAAGGTTTAAATGAGATACCGAGTAATTACATTGTGCATAGGTGGACTAAGCTGGCAAATAGAAAACCTATTTTTGATATTGCTAACAATGTCTTAGATGGGTGTTCTAAACCAACAGATGAGAGCAAGCTCAAATCAGATGTATGAAATCACTTACTTAGGTGTATGGACAAGGCTGGTCACTGTAAGGAAAAATTGCTTCTCGTGATGGATGGAGCACTAAACATTGAAAAGCAATTGGTTGAGTATGAAAGAGATTCTAAAGAAATCGAGGCAGATGATTTGCAGACCTTTATTGGATCTAATATTCCTAAAGAAGTGGAAATTCTTCCACCACAATTTTCAAAGACAAAAGGAAGTGGTAAACGAATCAAAGGTGGCAAAGAGAAGACTATTGAACAACAACAGAAAAGAACCAGGCTTTGTAAAGCATGTGGTCAATATGCATTTCATGACAGTCATAATTGTCCCAAAAAATCATCTCCTTAATTTTGGTAAGAAATCTTTTCTCTAATTTACATGAAAATATTATTTTATCATCTTTGTTTAGGTTATGATATCTTGTTATTTTCAAATTTTATTTGCTTTCCAAAAAAATTGTTTGCTATCAATTTCTACTTTCTAACCACAATGAAGGTTTGCTTTTGTCAAATTTCTCTTAGTTGTCAACTATTACTTGTCAAATTGTTTGCTATCTCATTTGCTGTCAAAACTTATGTATATGTTGTGGTTATCAGATTTGGCTGAAGCATAGGTGCTGTCAAAACTTATTTAGATGTTGTGGTTATCAATGGTGGAGCGAGTGTTGCACTAGTTCACGTTGCTTACTGGGAGGCAAATTGGACAAATGTTTAGTCTAGATGCATCAAAGGAGAGTACTTTCTAGCTTGATGCAGAGGGAAAAGATGTAGTGGAAAAATATGATCTAAATTATTCTTTGAACCTTGTGATTCTTAATAAAGTAGGTGTGGGCATATCTCAATGTGTCTGTGCATATGGTCCTGCCACACTTGCTGTCATGTGCATTTGAAATTTTACACATTCAGGACTTGCCAATAATGTGGCAATAGTGATAAACAGATTTGGGTAGTAGTTATAAACAGATTACTTTTTTTTTTATTCTGTTTAATTTTTTTTTATTCTGCAAACAGATTACTTATATTGGAATAAAGAAGCAATATCGAGTGGCAGTAGTTAAAAATTCACGCTCCTTGTCCTATCCCATTTTATGATATTAATGACAACTTTATAATATATTTTGGTAGTAACAACTTTGTAATATATAAATATGTGGCAGTAATTTTAGAATATGAATTATTTAATCCCAGGGTCATTTTCTATTTGATAAAGTATTTCTTTATAAAACTCATTTTCTTTCTAATTGCATTGTTTTCATTCATTGAAACTTTTGATGGTGAGATCGGGAAGCATTTTAGCTTTGAAGTTCCTATTCCTTGTCAGTGATAGATTTATATGCAAATTCTGATAAAAATTCATCCTTACCTTATATGTTAAAAATTCATTCAGTTTGCAGCAGAGTGCCATATTACGTTCAAATACATCCTCTCCAACACAAGTTGAATTTCACGTTTCCCACTTGATAAATTTTAGGATCTTTGCCTTCTATTTCTTGTTCATTTCAATTGCCAAAATTCTTTTTATTTTTTTATGATAACCAAAAATTTATTAATAAGAATGAAGTAGAGCACCCTACTCATTAAACAGAAACAGGATTACAAGGGAGTTTATGTTGTTGCCATAAAAAACCAACAACTCAATAACATCAAGCCTACCCCCACCTCAGCACCTGTTTGTGCGTGCAAACCATACATCTGATCGAAAACATACAATGTGACTACCAGAATAAAGTTTACTATAACATGAAAAATAACATCAATAAGATTTGTCTTCATAACTCATTTCCTTTTCCTTTTGAATTTGTGAATTTGCTTGTTGCATCATAAACTGTAGACCGCTACATACCCCAACACCAACTTTCAATCTCCAACTCCACTTACACACCAACTTTTTGAAACGTGTCCTTTGAGTACTTACAGTAGCAACCCACTTCCGTACTGCTTTATAAATTTCAATACTCCCTCATAATCCTTCCAAGCACTGCACCATGTAGCAAAATATATGACAAAAATTAACAGCATAAAATTTTCCCGAATGATCTACAAACAAAAGGGTAAAATTTTAAGAATTTCTCAAGTGGGTGAGAAACGAAAGAGGGACTTTAAGAACGTACCAAAACTCTAGCAATTGGGAATAAAGAATAAAACAAGGCAACATCATATAGTGATTAAGACGGGAATTCTAAATAGTAAATACGGATAACCTACCAACAATATTTATAACCTCATGGAGGAATTGGAGATAGAGTTGGCAAAGCACTTGGTTTTCTCTACCATATTGAAAGTGTGTGAAAAAAATAAAAGCTACTTGAGGTAAAATTTATTAGCTTGCATTGAAGGTTTTTTTTTTTTTTGATGGAGCTTGCATTGAAGGTTGACTAGTATTATATCCTATGTATTATATAGAATAAGCAATTATTTTTATATAATTACAATTATAATTCATAATAAATAACTATTTTTAATTTTTAAATTATATTATAACTAAAGTTTATAACAAACAAAAAATATATAAATTATATTTTAGATATATAATAAATAATTTAAATTATGATATAAGTTTATTTTTAAATTAAAACGAATAGGTAGTTAAAAAAATCAAGTATACAAATAAAGATAAAAGAAAAGTAATTTAAAATGATTAAGAGACATATCTTTTTTTCATAAAAAAAAGAGACATGTCTTTTTTTCATAAAAAAAAGAGACATGTCTTTTTTTCATAAAAAAAAGAGACATGTCTTTTTGTTTTGTTAGTTGCGAAGGTGTGTGAAATGCATCTTCCAAAAAAGAAAAGCGATTGCTGAAAATCTCTAACAAAGTGAGAAATTGACTCTCTAAGTCTAAGTTAAGAATTTTAATTTAGAGGAGTGTTAGCAATACACTATTTAACATACTCCTTCTAACACACATTTTATCTTTGGTTAATTATGTTTTTAGTCCCTGAATTTTTTCAGATTTTTACTTTTAGTTCCTGAACAAATTTTTAACCGATTTTAGTCCCTGAACTTTTATCTTGTTAGTGTTTTTAGTCATTGTCGTCAAATAGCACCGTTAAATACTGACGTGGCGTGAATTTTATTATTATTTAATCACATTTAGTGGTGGTTAACTTTCTGGCGGTTCAAAACAACTAGAAATTGCTTTGTTAAATTGAATTAAATGATTTATGGCAGCTAAAAGCCGCCAAAAATTGCTTTTTCCTTTTCTGATTTTCCCCCTTTCCTCTATCATTCAACTCAAACTCAGTTAAAGATCAAACCCAAATCGAAAATCAAAATCAGAATAAGCATAGACACAAATTCATATCAAAATCAAACACAAATCCAGCAAAATAAAAAAAACTCTAAAAAATCATTCCTTTGCGTGTTGTAACGTGCTTGATTTTGACCATTGCGAGGTTCGATATTCTCTGCCGAGCACGTGACGAAGATGCCTCTCTCCATCGTCGCGAAGGCTCCCATGGTGATGGTGTCGAATTAGTAAAGGACGGAGGAGGAGCTGCCAAGGGAGAGTGAGAGGACATCGACGCCGTCCTGGATTGCTTGATCCATTTGGCGAGTATGTTGGATGCGAAGCAGCCGCCACACGCGCTTTCTGTAACACCCTGAAATTTTCAACTCAGTTATATAAGTATATACGTATATATATTTATAATTATGTATATATATTTATAATTATGTATATATTTATATATTTCTCTGTAAGTAACTCTCTAAAATTAATTTTCTACAATTAATTCTCTATAGTTACTTTCATGTGTTTTTGTTTGTAAGTTGCTATAGAATTCTGTGTGATTGAATTGTCTATGTTGTTTATTCATTTATTTGTGCAGTGTAATATGTACTTAATGATCAAGTACGTATATTGTCTGTGTATGCTTATCTGTTATGCCTGCTAGTAATTAATTGAACTGAGATTAATTACTAGTAGTAAAATATTTAAAATATCTATTGCTATGTACTAATTAATTTATTGTTTGCAAATTGGTTTTAAGTAGTTTAATTATATTACATTCTAGTAACTTGCATACCAAGTTACCTCTTATAAAGTTTATCTGTAAATAATTTCTTTACAGAGAAAAATTTATTTGAGCTACTAGAAAAGTTTTATTACTGGAAGTTTCATAAAATTAATTGGATGTTTGGAATTGAATTTTAAAATTTTAAAACACATCTCTTTACAAGTGCACAATGTAAAATTACATTGTAAAAACTAAACTTAGTATACCTAAACTCCTAAATTTACCTAAGCATGATACCTAACTAAATGCAAATCCTAAGCATGACACCTAAGCTAAATGCATGTATGCATATAACCTAAGATTAACACCTAACCTACATGCAAGCCATAATGGCTTGACACTTAGCCTACTAAACCAACACCTAATCACCCCCAAAACCGACGGCCATTCCAAACTCCCACACTCACTCACTAATCCTTTCAACCAACAAATTTCACACATCAAAATTCTCTCTTCTCTTACCTTGTCTTCCTTCCTTGGCCGAGACACCAACGAGAAAAGGGGAAGCCATTTTTGGAGCTGAAGCTTTGCATGCAATCTATTGAAAGCTCTCATCCTCTCTACCTAGTCTCCTCTTCATCTCTTCTTCCTTTCTCTCGGCTGGAACCAAGAACCAAGGTAAGGGGAACTCTCTTGTGGATTCTTTGTTTTCTTTTTCGGTTGAGAATATGGTTAAGGGCTGGGGGCCTTAACTATAGCATCCATGCATGCCTCTATTGATAAGAATTGTGATGTGTTTGAATTGTTTGTTGAATTGAAATTGGATGGGTAGTGAATTCTCTTTGGCAGTAGTTGTGAGCCTTTGCATGTGGAGAGTAAATTCATTTTCACCTTGTAATTGGAATGAAAATGGCCCTAGAAACAAGTGAGGTCATGTACCATTTTCTCAAAAAGGTTTTGATCAAGTTTTCTTTAAAAATGTTAACTAAAACTCGTTGGCAGTGACTGTATTTTCGTTTAGCATGGAATAGCCCTCACAGTTTTGCGATTTTTGAAAGATCTAACCGTTGATTTTTAGTGAAATTTGTTTTGAATGGAAATAGACACAAATTTCAACGACTTTTGTGTTGGCACCTTTGAAAAATAATTCCATCTTGGGGTTCAACCATGGCTCAAAAGTGTACTGACCTGTTTTGGGGTTTCACTGGAACAGGGCTCGGTTTTTGTTAAAATTCTCTCTGTGTACTTATTATTTTTGAAATGTAATTAAACCTTTAAAAACTAGACACAATAATATTTTTAACCATGTATATTACAAAAATTACCAAGTATAATTTCTAAATAAAATTTTCAATAAGAAATTGTTGGCTGTTAGGAATATTTTTACTGGGAACAATAGAAAATGAATTTGGAAGCAAGAAATACCTTTTTGGAAAGATCAAGATGTTATCTTTAAACTGTAAAAATTTTCATTTAATTTAGCTTTTGGATGTGGGATAAATTTACATTTCTTTGAGCTATGTTCAGTGAGCACTCAAAATCTAGGGCTACTGACTTAGAAAATTTTTATAAAATTTTCTAGATGTTGATTTTATAAGTGAGATACCTTTCTGTAAACTAGATTTCAAGAGATTCGATTTTATAAAAAAAAGTTTCAATTCCGAGGTCATTTGCTACAATCAGTGAGAGCTCACATTCAGTATTGCCAAAGAGAAATCTGCCTTTCTAGTCAATTTTGTTACCATATGTGTGTTATTTTGAATTGTGGCAATTATAATTATTAATTGTGGTTTTGTAAGGTAGTGGATATGTAATATCCATTGACCTATTCTGTTTTGGTTTAAGTCCCAGAGATGTGAATCTTGGGTACTTAACCTCTGAAAGTGTGATTTTTGTATGCTTTGGTGATACAGTCTTTTGACTATAGATTGAACATTGTGACAATGTTGTTTGTCTGTGTGATGTGTTCACAAGACTCGGGCGCAAGTACTTGTGAGGACTAGAACTATGTTCTAGTGTTTGTGGCTAGACTGCCATGTAACAGATAAATGAAACTTGAACAGTGAACACAATTAATTAGGCTAAAAGATTTGTTTTTATTTTTATTAAATAGAAATTAATTAACAAATTCTTTATTTTATGCATTGGACATAGAAAGAATTTAGGACCTTTGCGTGGAGGAATCAACGGTAAGGTATTAATTATTAAAAATTATAGAAATTGATGAGAGGGGGAGGCACAAATAAAACTTAACAAGATTTTGTTACGTGTTGTGAATAATGTTGATTTCTGAGAGTCATGCAATGGAACTGCGTGTGCGCGGCGATCCGTGGGAACTGCAAGATGAAAAAAGAGTCACGTGGAGTGTTCCAACTATAAGAATAACAAAGAGAGGGGGCGGACTTCGAAAGGTGTGTCACGACGTAATGTGATGGTCACCCATAGAAAGGTGATGGAGGCAAATGTCCTCGTTCATATGTTTTTGAGCAGAGACGGGGTCTCAAGCTCGGCGTCTATTCGACCGTCCAGTACCATGTGCAGCGGAATCCCACTGTGAAAAGAAACAATAATCCTTGTGAGGAGAGTTGTGGAGGAGTCAGTCCTCCGAGTATTGGATGATCACAGTTGGTACCTGGGAGATGATCGTAAGGCATTGCGACCTTGGAGGGTAAGGCACTAAGTTGTGACGATAGATCACATAGCTGACTCGGCCACCCGGACAAAAATACAAGACATCATCGGTTGGTGAGAGCCCACCATAGTACCATGGTGAGAGATGTACTCCCAACAATCATCCAACTCAATTGTGTAAGACCACTGAGTTCTGGGAGTTCCAGTGGCAGCTAGCCAATAAGAGGATTTACAGAATTAGTGAAAGGAAACGATTAGGACTGCGAGTGTGAACGTTAGACAACCATATGGCGATGGTTGACAGGATTTTGTTTGTGACTTGTAAAGTCGTTGTTTGTGTGCTACTTGATGAAGCAGAGAGTTCACCCTTCTGTTTATTTTCTTTTAGGGGCAGATGGCAGCGGAGGAATCAACCCTCCATTGGAGGATTGAGAACATTTTCGGGAGATGGGTAGCAGTTGTGGGCATGGATCACATATTGGGCTACATCCGGTTCACACGTACATCCACGTATGACCCTTGGGGCTTAGGATCTCTGCACAGAGTGGGAGTTAGAAGATGACTACTCTGAGTCCTAGGACTTTCTTTTCTTTGTCATGTATCTCGTTGGGGGTAGACCTAGGCACTCAGATTTCTTTTGTTATGTGTATATGTCAGTCATCATGTCATATGACTATGTTCTAGTTTTCCCGTACTTTGCCTTTCTACGTGTTTACTGTTATGCTCTGGGAGTACATTATGTTAAACACTTTCAGATATGCATATGTTATATTTCAACTATAATTATCAATTGTATTTACTTATTTCTACTCCTTCGAAAACTTAAAATCGCTCTTTTACAATCAAAATAATGTCACAACCTTTTCTGCCAAATTATATTAACGCATTACAAGTATTAAAACGAAGCGCAACTTTCGAAATTAAAATTGAGGAAAAAGTTTGTTTTAAAAATATATATATCCATAAAATCCCAATCAAGTTTTCTTAATTTCACTAGATTTTCGTAAGTAAATTAATAAAAGTGCGCTATGAAATAATTAATTGAATTAAACCTTGCATATTTCCATAATAGAAATTAGGGTGTTACACTTTCGGCGCCATCCAGCAGGCGGTGTGCAAGCCGTGGCCATCGAGGTCTTTCTAGCGTTACTAGAGGCCAAACGGTAGCCCTTGGAGAAGCTTCGAGCGCTGATGAATTTGTTCTTACAAAGAGAAGGGTCAAAATCAGGTGTGGACTTGCATTTGGGGCATTTGAGAATCTTCAAAGCTTTGTAGATTCTAAAATCTAAAAAAACATATGTGGCAAATGTTTTAACGTGCTTTATAGCACACAAAAGAATGGTTTTTTAGAGTTTTCTTAATTTTTTTTATTTTGCTGGATTTGTGTTTGATTTTGATATGAATTTGTGTCTCTGCTTATTCTAATTTTGATTTTCAATTTGGGTTTCATCTTGAACTAAGCCTGCATTGAATGATAGAGGAAAAAGGGAAATCAGAAAAGGAAAAAAGCAATTTTTGGCAGCTTTTAGCTGCCAAAAATCATTTAATTCAGTTTAACAAAGCAATCTCTAGCGGTTTTGAACTGCCAGAAAGTTAACCGCAACTAAACGTAATTAAATAGTAATAAAATTCACGCGCACGTCAGCATTTAACGGTGCTATTTAACGACAAGGACTAAAAGCACTAATGGGATAAAAGTTTAGGGACTAAGACCAGTCAAAATTTTGTTAAGGGACTAAAAGTGAAAACATCAAAAAGTTCAAGGACTAAAAACATAATTAACTCTTTTATCATTGGTTAGAATTTATTGAAAACTACAAAAATCAAGATAGACTCATTAAATAAGAAGTGAAATATACAAAAATTATAATTTTTAATAGATTTCAGTCAATAATTAAGAGTGTGTTGTTGACATTTTTCTTTAATATATAGTATACAAATAGATTATCAATCAAAAAATAATACTAGTAATATAAACCGAAGGGGATTGCTATTGTCACTCCACAATTTGCTATTCTCACCACCCACGTGGGTGGTTTTTTTTATTGATTTTCCAAAATACCCTTGTACAACAGAATCATGATTCTGTTGTACAAGTGTATAACGGAATCACGATTCCGTTGAAAAGTGTGCAACGGAATCGTGATTCCGGTGTATAAGGGGGTGAAACAAATTTGCACAATGAAATCACGATTCCGTTGTACAAATTTGTTTCACCCCCTTGTA
The DNA here is from genome assembly GCA_026413185.1 of Pueraria montana var. lobata. Classification (NCBI taxonomy): domain Eukaryota; kingdom Viridiplantae; phylum Streptophyta; class Magnoliopsida; order Fabales; family Fabaceae; genus Pueraria; species Pueraria montana. The sequence goes on along the minus strand of CM048646.1, from coordinate 2,439,064 downwards.
CACCGGAATTGTGATTTCGTTGTACAAGTGTACAACGAAATCATGATTCCGTTGTACAAGGGTACAATGTTGTACAATAGAATTATGATTCCGTTGCACTTTTTTTTAATATATTCTAATTTTTTCTAAGTTTTTTTTTTATATTTTATATTGAGTAATGTTTTTTGGAATGTATAAATTTAGGTTTTAAAGACTTGGCCAAAACAAACATACCAATTTAATGTACATTGGTTGATGTATCTTATAGGATTAATATAGACTGTTGGTTTTAAAGAATCATCGGTGTCATCTTGATTGATGGATAACATCTTTCAATGCACATGAATTGACCTCAAGGGTATTGAGCCAAACATATTGCTGAATCTAGCAAGTTCACACCCACACGGTAGACTGTGAGTAGTTCTAAGTGTGCATCCACAAGCATAACTGTCAATACCAACGCTGTCAACCCATTTGTACTCGTTGTATATCAGGTCTTGTGCTTGGTTTGATACAAAGCCACGTATCTTCTTGTAAAACACGTTATTAAACCTGTGACCCACAACATTGACCTTTTTTTTGGAATGAAGCCAAAATTTCCGTAAGTTGCAATATAAGCATGTTATTCATGGCATCCCAACAACTGCACAAGTCTCTCGTACTTTCTCGAAGCAACCTTTTCAATTGTGCGTGTGCGCCTTCAACCTTATCATGCAACCAAAAGTAATGTCAAGCAAAGTATATAATTAAAATCAACGAATATAATTATATGAAAAAGTACCTATTAGTTGTTGTATTTCTAAGATGCATAACTCGATCCGTCCATGCTTGTACAAACTTCTCCTTGTGAGGTATCAACCATGTACAATGGACATACTCAAGGAAAAGTGGATAATGTGAGCATAAATTTGTGAAGTTTTTCAAGTTAACCTCATACAATTGTTCATTAGCAGATTGCATTAACCCTTCCCAAGCGTCCAACACTTTGTCCCATTCTTCCGCGTTGCCCACATGCATCTTGCATTTTGCCCTGACATTCTTAGAAATGTGGAATTGACATAACAAGTTGATTGAAGAAGGAAATACATTCTCCAACGCATTCATGAATGCAAGATCTCTATCAGTGACAATAACTTGAGGCAATACATCATCTTTGACAAACATTTCTTTCACCCTATTTAATGCCCATTCAAAGTTGTTTGTCCTCTTAGATTGTAAATAAGCAAAGGCAACTGAGAAAGTCATGTCTATTGAAGTCACCCCAACAATCTCCAATAACAGAAGACGATATTTACTCATCTTATAAGTAGTATCACATATCAACACTGTTGAAAATGAATTTAGGAGCTTGATAGAATCTGGATGTGACCAAAAGATATCTCTTATCACAACATCTTCAGTGTCGACCCTTCGATACCAATAAACATATTGATCACGTTCTATCAACTTCATCAGATGTTGTATTTCAGTTTTTAGACCCCTTTGGTGTCGTCGATATTTTTGTCGCTCATTGTATATGGTTTTGATGGTGGTGACATTTGCATCATCTTTATCTTTGATTGTCAACAGAATTTGCCCAAGCTTCACCATATTTTTGATCATTTGATGTAACAGACTTTTTCTTCACTACTTAAACGACTAGCATATACATGACCGACCAATGTTTCACTAACTTCATGGTTATGAAAACTGCAAACCATATAAAGTTTCCAACCAATGCCTTTCACAAGCCTCCCTTTTAATTTAAACGGGCACTAACACTTTTTTGCTTCCAGTAGTCTTGCGAACTAACTTATCTTTATATTGTTTGTACTTTCCTCCCTTTTCACAAGCCAGTAGGATAAAAGTTTTCTTGCCAGTTTATGACCTTTCTATGACAACAACAAATCCAACCTCCTTTGCGACAGATCGAACCCACGTCAACAAGTTATCTCGCTATTCAAAAGCCTAAAAACAAAATGCATTCCTTCACTAACAAAACACATATATACAAAAAATATCATATAGATAAAAACACTAATTAATCAATCAACCTCGTCAATTATGAAATTATTGGAGAAGTCGGGATAATTGTGTTGAGGTTCAATGTCCATCACATAATCATCTGATTGCATTTCATTTTGTTGAATGGGTTGGTCAAAAGCATTTTAACTTGCATCAATCATATTTCCCCAACTACTTGGCATAGTAACTTCATCAGAAATAAAAGTATTCCAATCCATTGCTACTACTGAAAAAAAAAAAAAACAATTCAAAATTTACTAAATGAATAACAGTAAAAAAAACCAAATACTGTCTGCGTACACAACGGAATCGTGATTCCATTGTGTTTGAAAACATACCTGCACAACGAAATCATGATTCCGTTGTGTATGAAAAAAACAAAAAAAATAACGGAATAAGAATTTCGCTGTGCATTCAACACAACGGAACCATGATTCCGTTGATCTACACAACTTACGGGTGTGAGTAAGTTTAGGAACTTGAAGGAGGAGGAGAGTGTCACCGAGAGAGGTTGGGAGTGGGGGTGGAGTGTGTGAGGAGAAGGGAGTGAGGTGGGGTGTAAGAAATGGAGGAGGGACAGCATTATAATTTTACAATGTTAGGGGGTGAGAATAGTAATTTGTGGGGTGAGAATAGCAAAGCCCTAAACTGAATTCATTTGTTTAACTCTATTTCAGAGCCCAAAGCAAAACATAAGTGTACACTTTCAGTTTCATGGCACCTTTCACTCTCTGATGTTTGTGTCTGTTCTCTCATGAGTTATATTATTTACACAATAAATTTATAAAACATTTTTTATAAATATTATTTTTATTTATCTGTATTTTATCTCATACCTTTTCTATTTATTTTTTGATACAAAAATTTAAGTACAAATATTTCTCCTGTTTTAGCACACACAAATCACAACCTTTTTCACGTTCGCATTTCCCTTCCCTACGTGGTACTTGTCTATGATTTCCTATATTTCCTTTTATACGCAAGGCCTTGTTTACACATGCAGATCTGATTTTCCACTTTCAATTTGTGAAATATTTATTTATTGTAGTGAAGGAAATTACTTTATTCATTATCTGAGAACTTTGTTGAATATGGTGTTAAAATAATTATCGTATTTTCTAGCAAGAAAAAGGAAAAAGAAATTGAAAAATAATTTGACTGCTACTTAAAGCTCTGCTTACATTCTTTTCTTTTTTATTTTTTATTTTTCTTATATTTCATTGATAATCGAGAAGAAAATGAGAGATTAGTTTTCATATAAAAAAAACAAACTAGTGTAAATTCTACTCCGACTAAAATATAAAAAAAAAAACTGATTTAAAAAAATAATTTCCTAAAATACCCTTTACATTTAATTGTATAGGACAAAAAAAATGTTGTTGAAAATAAAATCCTAATTAAATGATGAGTATTTTGATATGGTATCATTTATAAAAAAGTTAGTTAAAATTTATTTATATTTTAGTTCTTCATACATAATTTTTTTTTATTTTTATGTTTCAGTCTGGAGAGAGTATTTTATTTTTCCAAGAGATGCTCAAATTACACTCTTATTTCTTCTTATTTAAAATCTGTACTCTCCATCCTAAAAAAAATAAATATATGATACATATTTATGTCAATTAATAATAAGTAAAAACAACTTAATAAAGGGACGTTAATTATAAGTAAGAAATTTTCTATTTAAGTATAACAATAGCAAGATCTTAAATGAATAGTATTATATATTTAAGTAAGAGTATTTAAATTTATATTATTTTACAATAACGAGTAGCGGATACTTACAGGCACGGGTAGCATGATACCCATCCTTACTCAATTAATAAACAAACAATGATACAAAAATGAGAATAAGGGCGATCTCTTGGACAAAAAAACATATTAGGTAGTGTTTCATCCACTGTATCCACAAGCTCCACACTTATTGGTTCAAGAGCCTTGGGGGTCCTTCAATAAGTGTAACTTGTTTGGGGCTAACATTTGAACATTCAAGATCATGAGAATGCCATGTTCAAGTGTTATTTGTTTTGTTGCACCAATATTGGCTGGATCTAGTAATTTTTTCCCCTGACGCCAGCCTCTTTTGAAATCATGGTGAGGGATAGGTTGTTTACTAGTGGTCCCCACAGTTGTAAAGAATTGATTATTGCAAACGAGATTATTTACCCCTTGATTAGAATCACCTTATGACTGTTATTTACGTTTCCAAATTTTACTACTTTTTTATTGGCCACCCATAAATTTGGAAATACTTGCATCGTTGCTTGTACCTTCCACATTATTCACAAAAATGATAGATATATACTTTCCTAAATTTGGTATTCGTGAATCATGCCCTACATTTTTGCGATTTAGCGCCTTATTATTATTATTATTATTACAATTTTGTCTTTCAATATACAGATCCCCCATGCATGCCATGATTTACGTTGCTATCATGCAAAGAATTAGGGTTTATTTGCTTATTCCTATCCCCAGCATTAAAGGCAACATTTCCATTATTGATCGTGGAAGTCGGTAGCGATTCTCCTTCATTCTTTCTCTCCAGACCAGTGCCAACGATATGGCCGTAAAGACCATAACACTTACAGATCAAATGCAATCCTACATACTCAACGTTAAACCAATGACTGCAAAACTAGAAGTGTCCTAACACAGGAAAACTCAAATCAATATCCACAGATACATGTCTTCCCAAAGCCGACGTTAATTCTAAAAGGACACTTTCATCTTAGTATTACATCTTCAAACAAGGAAACCTTATCCATGGTCTCACAGTGAGTTAGTGATCAAAGATCATCCACAGGCCACCACCAATTTCCTTTTCTCTATCCATTGCAATATCAAACTTGACCATGAAAAAGTCATTGCCAATATCCACCGCATCTACACCCCTAGAGGGTTTCCAAATTGCCTTAAGTCAATCTCTCACAATATATGAGGAAGCTAATATTCTTCCCATGGCAACCACAATTCTTGCAAGATGCTTTCATCTATGTAGTATTTCGACTTCAAGCCTATCACCATCTTCCAGTTCAATCTTGAAAAAGTTCCTCCCAATTAAATCAATACATTCCTTTCTAGGCAAAGGGTGATGCAACCTAGCAGTTTATCTCGAAAAGAAATCCTAGGTTGAATGCTAGCCTCATCTTCGTCGAGCGATTTCAAAGGCAGAGAAACACGAGGACAACTATTTTCACTTAGACAAAACTCGATTCTCTAAACTTTACATAGTCGAATCTTAGTGTAATGAATAATTGATTAATAAACTTATAAATATCTAATAACTTTGTAAATAGTATTATATATAATTGCGTGTTGTAAATAAGGAAGTAAAAGGTTAGGAAACCTAAACTAAAATGACATGATTTTGACTAAGGTTAATGACTTTAGTGCCACTTCCGTTAAGTAATGAAATTGATGCAAAAGACTAACATGAAATTGAAAACGTACTTTAAAGGACCAAATATAAAGTTCAAATAAACATAAGGGACTAAAATTATAATTTTTCCTTTTATCTTTTAAAAACTTGTCTAATCATCATAAAACTTTTTAGACATGTTTCTTTCTTTTCCTGCAGAAAAATTACACAATCTGCCCTTAATTGTAGGTATTTTTCTTTTATTCGGGGGATTGAAATGTTATAACTTCAGCAATTACTTAATACGCCCCATTTTTTACTTGGTGCACCCCATAAGTTAAAATAATGAACCAAAATGAACTATTATGCCCCTTGATAGTGTATGTATTACGGATTGTTCAATCCGTAATACACAAATGTATTACGGATTGAGTAATCCGTAATACAACTATGTTACGGATTACTCAATTCGTAATACATTTGTGTGTATTACGGATTGTTCAATCCATAATACACACCCACTTACCTTCGAGTGCGGCGACGATGATGTTTGGGTGCAGCATTTATGTTGGCTGGTGGTGGAGTGCAGTGCGACGGTGGTGTTGGCTGGAGGTGGAGTGTGGTGGTCATAGAGGGTTTGCTTGGGAGAAGAAGGGTAAAAAGGAGATAATTTTGGAGGTGCACAAGTAAAAAAAGCGTGCATTAAGTAATTGTCTACAACTTCTATCTTAACGTTATGGGAGAAAAGGTCCCAAAGAGCAAAAAAAAAAACCATCCGAAGGGAGGCCGGAAAGACAGACAACACTTTTATTATATGTTCAAACCCAACTTCATATGTACAAAGCGCCACAATGTCCAACAATGGACAAGGCAGGCTTTTTTCATTTGGGGGTAAAGTGCCTTCTAGCCTTTGCTTCTTGCCTTTGAACATAACGCAACTTTTGACCAAAAAGATAAAAAAACAAGCTGAACATCTACAATGCACTGATCCATCTTCTCTACATCTTTCTCTACTTTTAAAATCAAATTTTTAGTTATCTAGTTCAGTATATTTTCCATTTTGTTTAAATAAAGGGGTTTCATTTGGCTCCATGGTGATCACAGAGTAATACTACTTAAATAAATAGTCATTTATCCACACATGATTCTTCAACGATGCAAGGCTCTTAGATCAGTTAGATGTGTCTCCCCTGGGTGGTGGAAGGGTGGAGAAGGTTCAAATTTGGCACCAGCACGATAATTTGGATAGCATGCCTTAAATAGCTCGTTGTACCTACCCATGTCAAAGTTGTGTGTCTTCATGAGACGCACTTGCTTGGTCTTGAACCGGTGATGGAAAAAGCCCTGAAAGGTGGGTTCTGTGGAGGTCTTGAGGAAGAAAAGATATGCAAGACCGAAACCTAAAGAGGTTACAAAGAAGCATATGGGCTCCATCACATCCCAGCTTAGTTCCCAAAAAGTGAGCCTCATGAACCCAAGGGTCTGGACCGTCAAGAAGCCCAGCCCAAAATAAAGCTCAGCTCGGACCTGGGCCTTGGCCTTTTCATCAATCATCAACTTTTGCTTCTCCATCTGCTCTAGCTCCTTCCTTCTTGGGTCGTTTGGATTGGCTATTGATTGATAGATTAAGCTCTCTATTGATTTAGCCACCTATAAGCAAATAGAGAATCACAACAACATTATAAAATTACTCAATGGAAAATCGAGAAAAAAAATATAATAGTATGATTTAATATAATGGACATTGATTGACCGGGTCTTTGTCCCATTGGGACAATCGAATCCTACGTTAACCCCAACTTGTTAAAGTCACGGAATCAATCAAATCCAACACTTTATGCGATGAAATAAATTATTAAAAGTTGTGCATATAATAGCATTTAATTCAATTATCATCGTAAATCAATGACTAGTGAGTTTGATTTGGCGGTGAGCAAGCAACCAAAATTCATGATGTCACTGTAAAAAACCAGAAGCGATAAAATGTTAATGCGAGTGTGAACATGAAAAGAAAATCGCTTTTATTAGTTTAGTGATATAACGTTATTGTGAATGTGAACATGAGAAGAGAAGCGAGTTGTTTTTAATGCACCGCTAATCCAAATAAAATGGAAGAGTTTAAAAAAAATTCAGATAATTTTGCCCCTTCATTAAAATTCGGAGCTGCCCGAAAAGTCCAAGACAACACAGTGCCACGTTTTTAAACACAGCATAGCAAAATGTTGCTGAGAATGTAACGTAAATGAAAAACATGGCTGGCTAATGTCACGCAACTTAAAATCCGTGGCAAAAAGTGGTAATTGATCACAGCACCTCCCCGGGTAAAAGGCAATATTAGACGCCTCACATTTAGCATGTCCCACCCGATAGAAACCGTTTCAAACTCCACAAGGTTTTAATGCTTGTGGGAACGGGGCAAAACCCCGTAACGCCACACTAGTAGGATAAGGATCCTCGTCATCAACCTCTGCAGTTCCAAACTTTACTGCACCCACTGCAGTTTCGATTCAATGGCTTTGGCTTCTACTTTTTTTTTCATGCTTATTCAATGGCTTCTACTGACAGCGCATAGTTATTTGTGACTTTTTTAAGGGGACCATAATTTTCTGCATTTATATTATTTACTCTAAAATTTGATGCTGTGCATGTAGAGAATCTGTGTCTGTTTCAATGGCCATGATCCATCAAGTTTAACGTATACGACAGAATCTGAATTCCACGCCAATATTTTCTTTAAAGAAAAACTTTTTTTTATTACTAGGAGTATTTTCTAATTTGCTGTAATTTTGTTTTGACTTTTACTAGTACTAAATTAGCATTAATTTCTGGCCATTAATAATAGTAATAATTATTTCCCTAAAAAAAAAATAATAGTAATAATTACAGAAATTGAAGAAAATATATTTATAAGAAATAAATGCAAGTAATTTCTTTGGTACTTTTTCTATCAACTTGGATATTCCCCACCGAAAAGTAAAAACTAATCTCTCAAAATATTCATTCATTTAAAAATATTGTCTTCTCTTAACAGATACAATTTTCTTGAAATCAAACACCTGAATGAAACATTTGATCCAGTTTACAAAAAATTATTATTCCGTTATCACTGAAATAATATAGTATTTCCAATTAAAAATGCATTTAAACGACAATTCAATGTCATTTTAACATCATCGTAGTGGTGAGCAATTTGAGTAATTAAATATAATTTAATAGGATCTCTATATAAAAATATAGATGGGTGTAAAGAATACACTCTGTAATATACTATATAAAATTTAGTAGTATTTTTTTAACACGTATTTTATTATTTATTAAAATTTATTAGATATCATAAAATCAGGAGAAACTCGTTAAATAACAAATAAAATCTATAAAAATTTATAATTTTTAATAAACTTCACCCGATTTTAAAGAGTAAATTAAAAAGAGTGTGTTCTTAACATTAAAAAAAAAAAAAAAGTTAAAAAAAGGGGGAAACGGGAATGCCAGTTAGTGAGTTGCCGGAAACAGAGCTGAATACCTGCTCCGGCCGGAGAAAAACGGCGTTCCCCAAAATGATGACGTTTCCAGATTCATCCAAAATCTTCGCGAACTCGGCACCTTGCTCACGATTCTCACATGCCTCAACGCAGATCCGCAAAAACTCAGAGTACGGAACGGAACTTTCTGGAACGTTCCTCAGCTTCGCCTTCACCTTTTCCATTTGCGCCGCCCTCAGAATCTTCCTCGCGTCGTCCACCGACATTCCATTTCCGAACACCGAATCTCCAGTGATCGGCGCCGGAGCGACAGCAACGTGACGGTCTCCGACGCCGGCGACGTTGTTGATGCCTTTCAGCGTCTCCCGGAGCTTCTCGCCGACGGGGAGAGACAGGAACTCCGGGAGCCTCGCCGGACCGGAGTGGTATACCGCTCGCCGGAGGAGGAAAAACCGCCGGAGAAATCCTCCGTCGTCGGAACTCGCTCGCGGCGCGCTCGGAGGCGCTATCGCTTGCTGCAGAGGCGGAGACGACACGACGCTGCGTTCAAACGGCATCGTCGTTTTGGCACCGTCGAAGAAACGCTTCGATAACAGTTTCCGAAGCGCCATCGATGCCTTTCAGAGTGTTTTTTTATTTTTATTTTTTTATTTCTTTCTCTCTCTCTTTGAATTGAGAGAGATATAGAAAAATGTGAGTACTGTCCAATCGATCAGGAATCAGGACAGAAGGTTTTGTAGGCTCTTGAGAGATAGTGGAAGAAGTTTTCGTGGAGTGTATATATATAGGTCCAACGTTCGAGGAAAAGTTTTTTGCCTTTATTTTTTATTTTCAATTATTTTTTGGTCATTTTGGGTGTGACTTTTTTTTTTTTTTTACCGTCTTATAGACAGAACCCCAACGGTTCACCGTCACAGATTCGGCCTCTTTGGACCACCTGTGAATCAATTAATCCGGTGTGCGGGGTCAGTCCACAATGAAGGTTTACAAAAGTAGAAAAAAATCTAAAGTGGTTTGGTGTATTAATTCGATTAATGTATTCCATACAGAGATTATTTACATACATTTTAATTTTATGAATGGAAGGCCCTTCTTTTTGCATACAATGAAGATTCAGTTATGGTGTTAATTATTTTAAAACAACAAATATCTCCCAAACACAAAATAAAATAAAATATTTGTATTCTCTTAAATTTGAGTCCAATTTGTTTTTATCCTTAATTAAAATAATTTTACACTATCATCCAATAAAAAATAATTGTCTACATGACTTTTAAGATAATTTTATAAAAGTCAACAAACTTACCATAAATGGTAGATTGTGATTTGATGACAGTGTAAAATAGTTTACACTTCCGCTCGTGGTGCGGGGCTTTATACCACTGCGCTAACCCTTTGGGTTAATTCATCATCATTTTTCTCATACTTTTAACACTCTCTTTATAATTTACTGAAATTTATTGAAAATCATAAATATTTATAATTTTATATTGTAACCAATTACTGATTCAAGAAATCATATGGTGTTTTATTGTAACAAAAAAATAAAGCATTATATGGTGTTTCAAGAAATAACATTAACTAATAAAATAATATATTTCTGTTTATTTTATCCTTAATTAAATTTGGACAATTCTTTGTTACATATTTTTAATATTATCTATGCCTGAAATTAACTTTTAGTTACTATTTTTTTTTCTTTAAATGTTTTATGTGACCTAAATCCCTAATATTTTATGTGACCTAAACCAAAGGGGTCTAGCTCAATTGATTGAGCAGGGTATGTGAGTGTTGTAAATTCCTTGTTACTGTCTTCGATTCCTACTGATAAAAACCCCCCCTAATATTAATACCAATCTATTCCTTAAAAAAAATATCAAACAGTAATTGGTTACAATATAAAATTATCAAGGTTTTTTCTAATAAGTGTCCTTGAGGCATTAATTAAGAAATTTAAATTGAAAGTCATACAATAGCGCATTTAAAAATTATTTCTTCCGTCCCACAATGACTGGTGTTTAAGTTTTTTTTACACAGATTAAGAAAAATAAGTATTCCAAGATAATAGTATTTATTAGGGGATAATTTTACTAAAATATCCTTATTCTCTTTCTTAAATTCAATAAATGTATTATTAAGTCTTTCAAGACAACAATATTTATTAGATGACAAATTTGGAATAGATGTTTGAATATCTCATTAAAAAGTGAGAACATCAGTCAATTTGAATTTTTTTTTTCAAAGACTAAAACTGCAATCATTTTGGGACGGAGGGAGTATAAAAGAGTGCATTTTTGCACATCCCATAAAATATTTTCCCATTTTACTTTCTTGGAATTTGCTATTAGGACACTGGTTAAAGAATTAAAAAGATAAAGTTTTATTATTGAAAATCATATGGGATTGCATTTAAAAATCATAGGGGAGTGCATTTTTTTGCAACTCAATAAAAAAATTTATACTTTTACTTTCTTAACCAGTATACTTGGAGCATAAGGGCACTGATTAACATTTACTTTACTTATGTCCTTAATTTAAGATTTAACTTCATAGGTATGTATTTTTTTTATCAGTAAGAATCAAAGATAGTAACAAGAGGTTTACAACACGCACCCTGCTCAACCAACTTATCTAGACCCCCTTTGGTTTTTCATAGGTATGTATAAATATTCCGTTAAAGACAGAAAAAAAAAATGTCATTGAGATATGTTATTTCTAAGTTTTTAAAATTGAATATGACTATCGACATTTATTATTATTTGAAGTCTCATCACCCTTAAAACGTCCTTCAATGCATAAAACCCTTAAACGATTCACGTTGAACAATGGACATACATCACGTTGAACATATATTGTTCACCACATAAACTTGTCAATATTCATACACAAATTTATTCACTAACCGATACATTTCCAAATTTGAAAAACTTGAAACAATAATCAAAATAATACCAACTATATGATGAATTAGTTGATTGCATCTCAATAATTACAGATCTTTTTCCTTTTTTGTGGAAACTTATAAGGAATATGATATTTTCTTTGACATGACTTCTATTTTCTTTTCAAATTAGGCTTGGAAATAATTTGTAATCATGCATCTTATAGCTTAAATGTATACTCATATAACCAAAAACAGTATGCTAATCAATGAAAAGAGATACTTAAATTAAATTTTACATATAACATAGGTGATAATAGGTGTGCCATCCAAGTTTTATTAGAATATTACTTGTCACATGACTGTAATTATTTAAAAAAAAATGCATGATGAAAAGTAGTTAGGGTCAAATTATATTTGGTAAGTCATTTTAGTTGCTTTATAGTTAATTTGACTAAATTAAAAAAATATTTAATTAGTAATAAAGATATTTGGTAAATACAAGTTGAACTATACTCTTTCCCAACACTAAAGAAAAAAAGGGAAAAATATATTTTTAGTTCTTATATTTTAAAAAAAAATTATTTTTAGTTATTGTACTTCACAATCGAACATTTTTTTTCTTGAATTTAAAAAAATAAGTATTTCTAATCATTTAGGACAGATACTGTTAACAGTTTCTTATATGGCATCTAACCTAACTCCTAACTTGCTACTGTATTTGCTATGCATGGTGACATTTGGCCATAATATTTTAGTGGCTGACACGTACCCAGATTTTAAATTTACATGAAGTTGAAGGTTGCCAAAAGAGGTTTGAATTCACATGCACCCCACCACTTAATTGACGCGTGTACACATTTCACACGTTGTTGCATCAAAAGGAAACATATACCTATTAGGCTCTGTTCGGTTGAACAGAGATAATTAAAATACTGCATACGAAAATGTGAGTGTTTGTTATTAAGGAGTTTGAAAAGAATTAAGTTATAAATTTTTATTTTTTCAAAAATTATTTTAAACAGTAAAAGTCGATTATTTTACTTAAATAATCGGTTTTTTTGACTAATTTAATTTATTATTTGTACATAATAATTTATTTTAAGTGTTAGAGCATCAAAAAAATTGATTATTTGTGCATTTTAATCGATTATTTGTGCATTATAATTAATTTTTTTGTGTTTATTTCTCACTCATTTCTCTTAAAACAAACAATACAACATATAACTTTATTTTTATTCTATTTATTCTTTTTCAAATTATCTCTCTTCTATTTTCATCTATCCTATTTCTCTCTTCTAAATCAAACACAGCGTTAATGTGAGATTTTTCCATACTCTGTTCACAAGTCACAAACCAGTCCTGTGTTGTTCATCGACAGTTGCCACATTGCCATTTGATTAATAAAAAAAATGTTGGATGGGAAAAATTATTTATCAATTATCATCGATGGTTATTTTTATAATTACACTTAAAACTTTGACTACTTACATGTAATAGATTATACTAGCTAGTATTGGTAGTATTTCATATATTGTACGGTTATTAATAAATGTGTACCAAAAACAAATTTTTTTTGGAGAAAAATTGTTCAAGTGGTAAAAAATATATAAATTAAAATATATAAAATACAAGTATTTTTTTTTTTTAATTATTTTAATTAATATATTATTTTAGTGAGGATTTATTAATATCTCATCATATGATTTTGGTATACACATGATTGGTAGGAGTATTTCTGGTTGTTATATGAGACTAATCTCTTTTAAGGAATATGAAGACACTCAAAGCATGGACGGATCCAAGGGGGGCTTTGTCAATCATTGTCTTTCAAACTCTATGTTTTTCTTTGTATTTATTGCATATACATTAGTGAGAGAAACCTTGTGACTATCGAGCTAAGTATTTATTTAAGCTTGCTTTTTATCACATCAAAAAATGTTCATCACATAAAAAGAAAAAACTCATTTACTATCAATGTTGGGTGTGATTATAAAAAAAGGTTTAATTTTTTTTCAAACAAATATTTTTTTTTATAAAAACCTAATTTTATATCATCAACACAGTTTAGAATTATGTATCATGTTGTTCCAACACTTTTTTTTTCCAATAGCTACGCTCAAAACAATTTTTTATTTGCCTAAAAGAATTTTGTAAATGTTTTAAAATACAATTTAATCACCTTCTTGTATTTTGATTTTGTCTTTACTAATTAGATCTAACCATGCATTGAATAACAATACATGTTGTTCGTGGTATTATTTACTTAAACCATGTATTGAACAATAATGTATGACACTTTGAGCATGATATTATTTCTATGTTGATTGTGTTATACAAAACAAAAATTAGGGATGACAAAAAAAACTTGTACCTACAGATATTTAAAGGTAAAGTCTGTCACATATAGAAAATGAATATCCAAATAAGCATCCGAGAATAATTTAAACGGATTTTCTCTCTACTTGTTTGTATCTAGGGTGGGGTGGGGGCAGATATCATTCTAGTTGTACCCATAGATACCTGCTAACGTACATTTACTTAAATGTCCTTTTAATATATATATATATATATATATATATATATATATATATATATATATATGTGTGTGTGTGTGTGTGTGTGTGTGTCCTTTTAATATATATATATATATATATATATATATATATATATATATATATATATATATATATATGTGTGTGTGTGTGTGTAATTTTATTTGAATTTATATGATAGAAAAAAGTAATGTTTAGATAATTTGAATAATTTAAGTTTTTCAAAAAAATATGACAAATCTTATACATTTATAGTATGAGAGAAAAATGACGTAAAAAATGGTTAAAGTGATTGTTTTTAATTTTATTTTTTATTTATTTTTAAGAAGTATCCATGGATATCTATAGATATTTATATTTTTTTAATATCCGGAGGTAGTTTTATAAATGGGTACCGAGTGGAAAACAGGGCGCGTACGAGTAGGTTTTTTATCCGGATAGCTACTATCGTTGTTCGCCCTGCCCCATTGTCATCGCTAACAAGGAACATTCTTGTATGTATGATAAAAATAAACATTTTTTTGCATAAATAAATAATTTATTTGATAAAATAATATTATATTTTAATAATTTTAAATAATATTTATATTATTTGATCAAATAAGTTAAAAATAAAATAATAATAATAATAATAACATTTTTATAAAACTCATACTTTTCAGGAATGTAATTGTTTATTAAAAATAGTTATTTAATTTTTTTAACTTTCTATTAAATTAAATAAGTAAAAATTTCTTTAATTTTTTTTAATTTATTTTATATTTTTATCATATCAAATAACTTAATTTTTTTCAGATTCTTTTTTTTTTCCTAATTTTTTTTTATTTTCTTTCCTCAACTAGGGATAATGTTAAACATTTAAAAATGGGTTGAACATTGTATGTCAATCTATTTAACATGCTAAAATGGTTAGGTTGGATTGTATAATTTAATCTACATAATCCACCAACTCAACAAGTTAAGGAGTGAGTTCCTCCACACACTTGATGGTAAATTATGCATTTAACATCTTAGATATTATTAAGAAAAAATCTTATCATTCATTCACTTTCACTCCATTTTCTTTTTTTATCTTTCTTTCATTTTTATCATATCACTTATCATATTTATCACCTTTTCTCTTCTCTTTATTTATTTATTTTCATCCTGATCAGGGACAAATCCAGAAACCTATTAAAGGGGGGGCTAGATTTTTTTTTCTTCCTTTATAATTATTTAAATTTTTAAATTTTAATAAATGGTAATTTTTAAAAAATATTTACTATTTTTACACGTAAAATTGAAATTAATTTTTATTTTAAATGATAACAACCTTAACCATTACCATAATAACAACAAACATAACTAGTTTTACATAATTTTACACTAACTATCATCTTAACATTGTAATAATAACAACAAATACACCTAATTTTACATAATTTTACACTAGTTAACCTTAACTAGTTATATAATAATAACATACATAATTAATTTTACACAATTTTACACTAATTAATATATATATATATATATATATATATATATATATATATATATATATATATATATATATATACACACGAAAAATCCCGAGGAAAGGGGTCGCGACGATTATCAATCCTCTGTTGTTAAAGTGGATTCTTGCCAAGAGTTTAGGAAAAAGGGATTTGGAGAATATTCTCCAAACCAAGTGGGTTTACGCAAACAGATTCCTGGCCGTAGGGAACAAGTTTCTGCCAAAAAGAAGAATAATTCATGATGCAAATATAGAATCCATAAAAAAACAAAAAAATATTGCCACTCATGTACGATAAGCTTCCACCAAAGATATAGGGATATCTATGATTTGTCCTGATATATTAATATTAATTTTTTTATTTGTCCAGACATATTAATTTAATAATAAAATATATTTCTAGTCTCTTTATTTTTGATAAAAATTGGTATTAGTTCATGTATTTTAACTTTGATCAATTTGGTCATTCACTTTATGAAATTGATATTTTCAAAGTCAAATTGATTAAAGTTAAAATTTGGAGACTAAAACTAAATTTCACTGAAAATACAAGAATTGAAAACTTATTTTATCCTTAATTTATTTCTGTCTTAAGTTAATTTAGATATGAAAAATATATTTGTTTAATTCCTATAGTTGTACAAATTTTATCTTTTAGTCTCTACACTTAAAAATCGTCCATTTTAATTTCTGTATAAGTATTTTCAAATTCTTTTTGCGCTAACAATGTTGATACAAAGCAAGCGCGATTGTGGAAACAAATTATATTAAAAAACAAAAGAGACAAGCAATATTATGATGCAGTCATGCAAACATAATTTGAACCATAAATTTATCAATAATCGAGTTAGATTTAAGTTTAAATAAATAATTTTATCAAAATTTTAGATTAAATAGAGACAAAAATAAACTTATCCCACAAACATCCTTACATATAAAATTCCAAATTTCTAATTTTATTTTTTTGGGGGGCTCTAGTGGGAATCGAATAAGCTGATGGGATTCTAATCACAGATTCCATAGCTCTTTTACCCTTTCATTATGTTAGTGGAAATCTACTACCCCCACTGCCCCTGGAACCTGCATAGTAATTCCATAGTAATCACTTGAAGGCCATTTTGATCAAAGAATCTGCTCTGCCATTTGCTATCAATTGCATCTATTCACTTTCATTTTAAATAATGATTTATTATATATGGGTTACCTTGAATTATTTAATTCTTGTATATAGTAGGAAATTACTTATATTCTGAACCTAACATTGTATCAATCAATCAATCACTTTCAGTTTAAGTTGTCGAGGAACAATAAGATTTTTTTTAATTATTTTCACAAATATTATAATAACAAAAAAATATAACAACACAATAAATTTGAGATCAAGCATTGCTTAATTGAGATTAAGCAACACATTCTTCATTATTAAAAAGACTCGTACAATTTATTAAATAACAAAAGCATCCTTAAGATCGAGGGATCTAGCTCAGTTGGTGAGCAGGATGTGAATTGTTGTAAATTTCACAGTATCTATTTTCGATTCTTACGGATAAAAAAAAACTTCCTTAAAAACAAGCATTAAATCAGTAATGTATTGTTAATACTTCTGCCAATAATAATAAGAGAAAGAATGAAAAAAGATTGCCGAAATATATGTTGACGTTGATGTCCACCTAGAACAAGAAGAAGAATGAACGAATTATTATTGCGTAAGTATGTTTTGGAGTATGACTCAATGGTCAAGTCCGATCACGAGGAGGCCTTGCCAATCAGTATACGATCAGCCAGCCAGCAGTGAAAGCACCAACCCTGAATGTTTCATATATAAAAATAAAAATCACTTTCTATAGATAATGATGTTAAACCAATAATAATAATTCATTTCCTAAAAAATTAGCGTAAAAATAATTCTAAGTTCTAAGAATATTTTACAATTTCCTTTTTGTAAGCGAATAAAAAATATTAAACTCTATTTTTTCCTATTTTCTGAACATATCATAAATAATAAGCTTAATTACAATTTTTATCCCAACTTTTTACTTTTTGGTGAATTTTATCCCAACAAATTAATTTGGTGTATTTTACTCCAAACTTTTTAAAAAACTTGCAAATTTTACGTTTTACCATTTTGCTGATGCAACATACTAAAATAATTATACTTTTTACCCCAAATTTTTTATTTTTTGACAAATTTTACCTCTAACTTTTTCACTTTTTGACAAATTTTACCTCAAATTTTTTATTTTTTGGTGAATTTTACCTCCGCTTTTTATGCTTATGTCATCATGTCACGTTAGCACAACAGTAGAAGGTAAATTTTGCAAGTTTTTTAAAAAATTGGAGGTAAAATGCATCAAATTAATTTGTTGGGGGCAAAATTTGTCATAAAGTAAAAAGTTGGGAGGTAAAAATTGCAATTAAGCCTAAATAATTCAAATCTTTACACAATATAAAATGGTAGTGGCCCGGTTCTGTTATTCATGTAGGCTCAGTTCTGTTATTGTAACGAGGGGGTCTAGCTCAGTTAGTTGAGTATGATGCGTCCCAATACCTATCTTCGATTCCTACATATGCCAGGCATGCTTGATTGGAATCTCCATACTTGCATTGGGGCCCGAATCTGACGCAACCGCAACCCTAATATTACTTATTGGTAAATGCTAATTAATGTATTTAGGATACCAATTTTTTTTATTCTAGTTTAAAAAATAAAAGGGGATTTTTTTATTAGAATAAGTAAAATATACTCTTTAATAATTTTTAAATGTATTTTATATTTTTAATATTTTTTTTTAATTTCTTAACTAGTGTTCAGGCATTGGTTAATAACACTCTTATGTTTTGTTTAGTAAAGATGAAAGAAATATAATAGATGGAAATAAAAAGGAAAAAGAAGAAATATGTGAAAAATAAAGTGATGATTAAAGGTGTTTGATTGAAAGTAAATAGAGAAGAGATGACGAGAGGGTAGAAAGATGAGTAAAAATAGGTGAAAAATAGTATAGGTAGATCTCATCATTTTTAAACCTATTTCTCATCTTTATCATCTATACCAAACAAACAACACTCATTTCTATCCTCTCAAAATTGTTTCCATGGTTGGAAACAAATAGAGTGATAGTTATTTATTGCAATATTAACTGAAAAATAGTTTGTGAATTTTTAATTATAACTTTTTTTTTTAAATTTTGTTTATTCTATAACTTTTTATTAAAATTATAATTTCAACTAGAATTTAATAGTGATGCACTGATAGCGTAAAATAATTTTACACTGTCATTCAATCACAAATCACTGTTGATATAACTTTTAAGATGATTTTGTAAAAGTCAACAAACTTATCATACATAGTGGTTTGTGATTGAATGACAGTGTAAAACTATTTTACAATGTTAGTATATAACCCTTTTTCTCTTTTAACTATTATTCAAATTAATAAAATACATTCAAATAATAATATTAAAATTTCTTCTATCGCTGAAATTATAATATTAAAACATGAACTCATTAAAACGTGCTCTAATATGAAAGTTAAAGGAGAAAATTATCTTTAGTCCCTATATTTTTAGTTAAATGTTGTCAAAATTCTTATATGTATTTTTATATCAATAATGCTATTTAGTACGAGAACATCAATACAAAATTGAGTACGAAATGTTAGGAATTAATAATATGAGAATTAATTATTTAATTATTTTATAAGAATAAATAGTAAAATAATTAATTTGGAAATAAATTTTGAATAATTAATTGACATTTAAAATCAATATTTCAATAATAAACTAAAAAAATATTTTTATGTTGAATAATAAAATATAAAATCACTTTTAGATATAAAATTACTAAAAACAGTTCTGATACTTTTTTTTAAGATACCTTGAATTAACTTTATAAAGGATAAAAACTATTAACTTTATAAAATCTTTTTTTAATTTAGAAAATATTAACCAAACATATTTAATAAATAAAAACTAGTATGTTAGTATATGCTTTACACATAAATATAGATACTTTTTGGATGTCGAAATATATTTTTTCTGATTAAATAATACAAAAGAGAAGTATCAGTAACTTATGAAAAAAAATCAAATATAATTCCAACTGTCATTTCCGGCTTCCAACAAATTTTTATTTTTTAAATTTTTAATTTTTTTTTATTTAACCACACACATAGACTAAATAGGACATAAGTTAGGTAACAAATTTAAACAAACTCTTAATAAATTCTTTGAAATAGGACATAAGTTACGTAATAATTTTGTACCGATCCCTATTATTCACTGAACGGTTGGTATGGGCTAGCAAATTGTATTATCCTCACTAAAATATTGGTTCTAAAATAAAGGTATATAATTCGTTATTCCCTCGCATTAATATATGAGAGAAAAAAAAGTTATACGTTCACCATGTAAAATAATTTTATATTATTATTTAATTATAGATCACCATATATAATAAATTTATTAATTTTTATAATAATTATTTTAAAAATCATAACAACAATGATTTATGATTAAATAATAATATAAAACTGTTTATATTATTAACATATAACCATTAAACTCTTAATATATTATATTACGGATATACTATATATAGCAAACAATTTGAGTGGTCCAAATATTCTAAGAAAATTAAATGATATTTGATATTCAAATACTCTTTGCGAACTTGGATCCACACATCAATTTAACATATGATCAAATTGCATGAGGAAAGCAAGCATTACGTAATGAGTGTGTGTGTCCGGCTCCAAGAGTCTTGGCCTTGGGGAAGGATTTAGGCCTAGCTTTGTTGTCATAATTTGTACCCAAGTAACTTAAAGAATAAAGAGATAGGTTAGAGCATTGGCATTAGAGGCCTAGCTTTGTTGTCATAATTGGTACCCAAGTCACTTAGAAGGCATTGGCATTAGATTCATACGAATTTGAATCCACGAACAAGATACCCCCATTCATGAGGACTCTTTCCGGCCAGAGAGGATTTTCATCTAATTCTCTCAACTCAAGGCGTTGACAAAGATATTGGGCGTTTGATTCTGATGCTATCCTGAATCTAATGTTACTCTACGCTAAGCATTTCCCCATTAAAATCGAATTAACTTGCTTTCTAGGATGCGAACTAGATATGGATATATCAGCATTTGCTTCACAGGGCGGTGACAACTAGTATAAGGCTAATTAATGAGATATATAATTCTATGTGTTGTTGACTGTTGAGTGCATGTGATTCTTTAATTCATAAGCTTAGTAAGGGGTTTGTGTGCATGTGTTGTTGAGAGTTAGGAAAAAGGAACCCCAATAAACCATAAGGTTTATGTTAGGAATCAGAGGTCATTAGGAAAATAGATTAAAAGCTACAAGCTTGAGAGAAATGAATTGTCACTTGTGAGATTGTATCATATTTGATTAAAAGATGAAAAATGAGTGCAATATATATTATTCTTATTTATAATGAATGTTAGGTACTGGCTAATATTTTTTTGTCTCAAATATAAGAGAAAACAAATTTAATTTATGCTAATTAAGAAAGTTAGTTAGCATTATTTAATTGTACAAATTCCAATTGAAAATAAATTATTTTCTTAAACTACCCTTTATTAGAACTTGATATCAAGAATAAAAAATAATAATTGGAAATAAAACCCGTATTAAATAAAGGATTTTTTTCATGAAATACGATAAAATTAGTTGATTTTTGCTTATATTTAAAACTAACACACAAAGATTTTTTCTTCTTCTTATATTTGAGACCAAAAGGAGTAGTTAGTAATTGTTTGCTAACTAACTAACCAACTTGATTAACAAACTAACTAACTTAACAACTATTGCCATCATTAATATCTCTAATATTTAGCCCAAAACAAGTGAACATGGGACGAGTTCCTTGTAGAAATTATGACCAGGGTAAAATTTTCTCAAGAATTAAATACCTGGGTTTCAAGGTCCCTTTTCTAGCTCACTTGGTGCCATTGATCCATGGGGTTCAATCTATAGAAGTTAGAGGATAAACAAGGACATGATTCATTAATTATACAAACATGGATGGAACATCTTTTTTGGGATTAAGATCAACTCTCTAAGAGCATCTCTAATATAGAATGTATGACTTTTTAACTTATTCTTAATGAGTCCTAATTTGCACACATAAGATTTAAAAACTTAACAAACATTTGTTACAACAGTAGAACCATTAATGTTGTGCCAAGATCAAATTTCACTCACAAATATATGAGTTTCTTGTTGAACAAGAATGAGCAAAAAAATGCAAAAAAGGGATGAACAAAAGAACTTCAAAGAATCGTGATTTGACTAGAGCAAAATGAACTCTAAATCTCCTCACAGCAACCACTTTGATTAAACTCTGAATAATCCCTTTGAGGGTACAATCTCTCTTTTTTATCTATGTTATAGAATTGTGCCTCATATATCAGAGAAAACAGAAACTCTCTACCGCAAGACTATGCAGAAAATAGAAGCACTATTTCAAGCCTAACTAACTTGACCAACTAAAACTACCTAACTGTTTTCTGTTATAACAGAATAACAGAAAATCAGAAAAAATAGCTAAGTTGAAAACGTCAAAGAGAAACTAACTAATGATTGTTAATGAACCAACATACAACAATTAAGAACTTAAAATGTGTTTCAAAATGGATCTCAAAGTTATATACTTTTATTTACATTTATTTTTATTTCAACTTAAAATTTTAATTAACTTGTATTTAATTTAGAAATAATAAATACAAAAAATAAAAATATTTAAATATATTTAATTTTTTTATCGAAATATTTTTTCATCACAAAAAACATATTTCAAATTAGAAAATTTATTTCAATATTTTTTTTATCACAATAGCTTAAAAATTATGAGAAATACCTCATGTTAACCAAACACAGTGTAAAAGTTAAACATGGAATTTTCTAATTAGTTGCTAGTATAAAAGTATTTATATAGATAGTCATTGAAAATTAATCTCTTATTACAAAAGTAACAGTTTTATAATACATGACAATTTATCATTGAATTACAATCTAAAATATTTAAACTAACAATGCAATTTAATTAAATTCATAAAGTAAAATATTAAAAAAGATAAATTTTGATGATATAAACTGGAAAACAGTGTTTGCCATGTGTTTGACATCAACTATAGTTAAGTGACCAATGTTTAATTGCACCAAATATATAAACATAATCCATATACTAATGGTTAAATTTGAACATATGCAAGTCTAAATTACTAAAAATTGCGGTATGCACTGTAAATAATTTCACTGACCTCAATCACTACATGCTGCATATATATAAGTGGTATCAATGTATCAATAATTCAAATTGATATTATATGATCATCTTGTATTTCGATCATCATGAAGAGTTGCCGAAGAAAACTTTAAGCCTGATAGATCACTTACGTTATATATTGGCCATAAATGTTATATTATTAAACATACACGTTATTATGTGTTGATGTTCTGTTCGCCTGTGTCTTTATGTTTGTGTGTGACACGAAACAAACACCTTGAAGTCAATCTGAAATTACCTTGAAGCTTTTAATTACGTCTATAACAATTAAAAATGATCGGTGGACATCAATGAAGCTATTTGACTCTTAGGAAGAGAAAGATAAAGATGTGTAATTATGAAAGATGATATTATATGATAAGAAAATAGAGAAAAATAATAAGTGTTTGAAGTAAAGAATTATCTACCAATCATTACTCGTAGCAGTTGGGCTTAGGGTAGACAAGAGCAATCCATTTTCTGAGGTAAGAAATTGTTTGGTGATATCAGATATGTCACGCACCAATGCTCTGCAACCCAATGAAATCACCATATATTATATATATGAGACCGAATATTTAATATCGAATAGTGTAGAATGGAAAGTCCCATGTATTGTTCACTACATAATTCGCATATACCGTGTAACGTAATTCTTAATTAATGCAATTCAATATTCATAATTTTCTTGTGGTACGTGAAAATGAAAGACTTCATATAAAAGGTGCCCTGAAGCATAAGCTAATCAAAAGAAAGACATGCCACTGGGAGCGTAGATCCATTGTGTGTTGGTGCTCCATTTTATATGATAATAATAATAAAAATAAAGAGAGAAGCTTGTGTTGTTACAAGATCATGACACGTCTCACAAAAATTCAAAATAAGTAAGTTCTATATCATATCCATGGAAACAAAGTATAGCTTGGGCACACATAATGGGGTAGGCCATCCACAAGTGTGTGTGTGCGCGCTTAAGATAGTTTATACATGAATGGAGTTTGTCAATTGCAAGTGGTTCTTTACATTTTGAAAGTTCTCTTTTGCAATTTTATTTATTTTTTCCTCTCTGCCTTTCAATTACGTATAAACCCCTTTTGAAGCTTTTAGTAAAATAATTAAAGTAATGCATAAACTATATACCATTACCCATCACTAGTATAAGAGGGATAAGATGGTTGCGGTGGCTACCAATAAAAAGTACCCCAAATAGAATTTGGAAGAAATGAATCATTGAGCCAACCCTGCCATTAATATGAAAAACCGGGCAAGAATGCAAGATTGTTGGCTTAGCTTATTAAAAACATCTTTCGACGAGATTATTTTTGAAAAAAAAAATCGTTTTATTTTTAATAAAAAATAAACAATTAATTTTTAAAATAAACTAAATGAGACATGTATCGAGACCTGCAACCTCTATAATAAATAAATAAAACTTGATTGAACATAAAGAAAGCGCATTGTGGAATCTATAATGAATCTTTGACTGAGGAAGTTGTCGTTTTATGTTATGATGTTAATTGACACAATAGACTCAATCGTGATTCATGGGACAGTGGCTTGCCTCACTCAAAAAAGGGCATTGGGTCATGGACTGATTATGCAATAATCGTGAAGAATTTCGAGTGGTAACAACAAACAAGTGGATGGACGTTGCCATTTTACATACGGTGCAATTAAAGTGTGGGAAAAGAAGCTAGCTAAGAGTTGTAGACTTGTAGTGTTCAAAAGGATTACGACATAGGAGACGCGTAATTACCACAATTTTCATGTGGGATTTCTCATTTTCCATGGCATATTTTGTACCTCTTGTGGTGTTCACGAAGAGAAGGATTCTGGCGATTCGTGCGGTGGTTGGTGGTGTTCCACGACGAGTGATCTCAATGGTGAAACCTGCATAGACTTTGACGAACAAGTTAGTAAGTATATAAAAGAGTGAAGAGTGAATGAAGTTATCCATACTAGAGAGGATTTTCCAATATATATTGTTAGGGTCACTGCATGCCACGTGGAAACCCATGTGGTTTGAATGGATTAGATACTTTGCTTGCTATCTTTATTCTAATAAATCTGGGTTAAGTGTAGGTGTGGGTTTTATGGTGATTCCCCTTTGTCGAGATTATCTTATCGTTGTGATCCATGATAAATAATAAAAGTCGATGTAATCTCTATAACACCTATAATGTGTGTGCTTGAATTCACGGAACGTTAATGATATGAAAGAGTAAAATTCACATTTAACATGCCTTGAAAAATGATATTACTCTTGATCAAAATGGACCAAGTTAATATCCTAATTAAAATAGACGAAGTTGGTGTCTTGATCGAAATCTGAGGTCTCTTGGTGATAATGAGTTATTTAACAAGGTTGAAATTTTGTGCAAAATGGTGGGTATTATTGTAAAAGTATTCTTTCATTTAAGTCAATAAATATTCTATAATAGTGATAGCATGTAAAAAAAAATGCACCTTATATAATGATATTTTGTTATATTTATGCAGTAAAAAAATATTTGGTTATATTTATAAGAGCATAGAATGACCTAGATTCCTTGATTATTTAATGTCTCTCAAGGGCAATATCTTGTTGTCTTAGAGTAACAACATGGTGACTTTACTCTTATCTAAGGTGTGATGCTTTGTTAATAACTCATTAAATACATCAACTTTTATGAAAAATGAGTGATATTTTATTAATAGACTTCATAATAAATCAAGGGCATAAAAAGAAACTGGTCATTAAAATATTTAAAAATGATCACATGTTTCTTATAATTAAGACTAAAAAATATCATTTGTTCCTTATATAAAGGATTGAGTGTAGTATTAACTAACTATTTTATTTAACGTAAAAAGTAGTTTGTCTTTTCTGGTGAATGAATAATATTATAATAGAGGCTAAAAGCCTCTAGGAAAAGAAATCTGAGGCATATCAGCCCTTAACTCAGAAACAACAAAATCAGGAGCAAAATTAAAAACATGAAAAATCAATTTCTTCCATCAAAGCATGCTTTGCATGAAGCCTGCTAACTGGGCTCTACTATTCTCACCCCATATTTTGTTTGTTATTTTTTTTCAAAGATACCTTTGACGGAAACATATTTTTGTTGTACAATATATATTACGAAAACATGTTTATGTTGTGTTATGGTTGTGCCCTCCATACACAATGGAAAACAAAACACATATCCGGTATTGTGCATGGTAATTCACTACATTTTTGTAAACTTAAGGGGTGAAAAGAAAAGAAAAGAAAAAGAGAGAATAGCAGGGCCTGCTAGCTTCCCATTGAGCCGAGTCGAAGCGGCCCAATTTCAAAAGCCCAACCCATTTATTTATGTTCGCACTCAGCAGCAGCAGCAGGGTGCGTGGAGTCGTGAGTTGAGGCTTGATGGAAGGAGGACACAACTCAGAGTCACAGAAGCTTTCTTTGTTTTACGAATCTGGTATACAGTACTTGGATGATTCAAACGCCGTTTTGGTGGACCCCGTCCGCGTTCTGAATCGTTCCTACCACCGCTTCAGTGTTTCTCCTTCTGCCTACTATTCTCGTTTTTTCAAATCCCCAACCCCCAACTCCGTCTCCTCCACCGTTACTTCCTCTCTCGCAAAACGGAAACGGAAACCGAAAGAGCCTCGAGCTTTGAACGAGAGAGAACTAATTGCTCTACAGCGTCACCAGGTATAACAACACTTACAATATTATATTTTTTATAATTAATTACATCGACACGTGTGTTGTGTAGGAAGCGAGGCCCTTGTTGTTGGCTGCACACGAGTGTTTGCTGAGATCAAATGAACTGTTGAATGCTTTGAAAACTTTGAAGAGTGAATCGAGTTGCTCGACGAGGGAGTGTGAGGGTGGTCAACACTCTTTCGTTGACCTAGGTCGGGTGGCGCCTCAACTTGAGGTAACGCTAAGTTTACGCGTCGGTGACGCTGACACTGACCAGCCCCCAAACGAGTTAGAAGGTGAGTGAGCATTTTTGTTCTTTCACTCTTCCTTGATCATTGATGTTCATTTGTTTTAGTGTTTTACATTGGTAAGGCTTTGTTTGGGTTACAATTACTAATGACAACATGTGAAATGCAGTGTATTATTGAATGGAATGAAATAAAATTACCTTGCTATTATTTTGAAAATTTGTAATGAAATGGAGGAAAGTTTCTATTTAACTGTTTCAGGAGTGAATGGAATAGTTAGTATTGGATGGATTGGGACAGGTTCTGTTTCCTCCATTCCATCTCATTCTACGAATCCAAACATAGCTTAAGAGTTACACCTAGCTTCAGGGTTTTTAATGTTAGAGGTCCTGTTTGGATAAACTTCAGCTTTTCCCATAAGTTAAAATTAACTTACAATTCAGCTTTTGGAGAAGTTAGGCGAAAGAACTCCTATAAAAGTTAAGTGCATAAGTTGATTTTAGCTTACGGGAAAAACTAAATTCATTTTACCTACTTATTTTTTTCTCCTATAAGTGTTTATGGAAAACTTTATCCAAACAGAGCTAAAGTCAAGATACCTGTTTTTTGTGGTGGCTAACTATTGATTGAGTTTCTTCTGCCATTGGCACAATGTTGGAGTCTTTGTTAGTTAGACTGTGTGGAGGTGGCTGGTGAACAAAAGCTTACTGCATGAATGTAATTCTTTGATTTCTCAGACTCGTCCAGTGTGCAATGCTGTGAACAGAAGGTACTCCCTGCTTTCAATAATTTGGTTGCTAATGACACCAAGGATGATGTGGTGGCTGAAATTCTGAACAATCGTTATATAATGCCTAGGGAGAGTTGCTTTTACATGGTATGTTTAAACCTCCATGATAACAGTTGGGTTGTGTTTACTTTTCGATGTTTGTTTCTCTTGTAGTCTCTTTTTTTGGCTAATCTTCTTCATTGAGGAATTGTTTCTTTCTTAGGTTTTTAGTTGATTAAACTTTTAACTCCTGATCCAATGGAGTGTTTCTTACATGTTACAATACTTATTTGTTTTCATATGTGGAAGTCTGATCTGGGACAGATTCGCAATCTAATTCCTGGTAATGGTTGCACATAAAACTCAATTTTATTTCTTGTTATATGTCTTAGTACTTCTTCACTGCTGTCTTGTTGTTCATTGACACCAAATGTAAGCGTTTGTTTTTGTGCCACAATCACCTTTTACCTTCATGAAAAGAACAGTAATCCTTTTTACTTGTTGATATTTCTAACGATGTGCCATTCTCATGCTTTCTCATGACTTTGAGTAATTCTTCTCAAAAGTTGCATGACATGTTAATGGAGTTATCTTGACCTTCATCAAATTATGCTAGATGGAAGGTATTGCCAGTCTGCCTGCATGATCTTATCAACGGCAACCCAGTTGCTGGAATTCTTTGTGGCATTTCTTAGAGTACCTTTTGTGTTTAGGTGGTCAAGTAACGAGGGTGTTGTCTTTCATATTTAATTGGGCTTTTGTTTGATTAATTTTTGCAGCTCACACTGATTCTGGTTTTAACCTCATAGTGGTGGATCCACCTTGGGAAAATGCCAGTGCCCACCAGAAATCAAGGTATATTAAAAGCCACCCTATGTTTTGCTGATGCAATCTATATATTATATCAATCTGTCCAAGTGCCACAATGTGTCAACTATTTGTGCAATTGTTTCCCGCTTAATGTTCAGTGGCTGTATTTTAATTTTGTTGAGAGTCATGGATGTCCAATTTGAATTAGATAGTGATAGTTGTATTTCTTCCATACAAAGCACAGGCACCCTATTCTAGTATTTACAAATTTCCTGTACTATATATTGTTTGATTAAAGTAGAGATTTCCATGTGAGGTAATTCATCCCAGCATTGCCTTTAAGGATATGCCCTGCTTCTCTTTGATCTTTATTGTTCAAATACATTTCTCTCCAATGAACCTATAAGGAGGTTGAAACTTGTTATTTATTCTGTCTTGGCTTTTCACTCTGGGGGGGTTTGGCCTTGTTAGTTGCAAGAAAATGAATTGGATTTTGTTTTCTAATTAATTATTGAATAAGATATATATAAATAATATATAATAGTATAAACAGAAATAGCTGTTACTCAGTTTAAATTGGCTCAGAAATGTAGCTTTTTTGAAAGAAGTATTGATCGCAATGTCATCAATGTAGGTACCCAACCTTGCCCAACAGGTATTTTTTATCCCTTCCTATTAAGCAACTCACTCACACAGAAGGAGCACTTGTAGCCTTATGGGTGACCAACAGAGAGAAGCTACGGTGTTTTGTTGAGAGAGAGCTTTTTCCTGCATGGGGAGTTAGTAATGCTGCTACTTTTTATTGGTTAAAGGTGATCTCTCAGTTACTCCCCTTTGCTTGGCATACAAGTGTGTGATGTCATTCCAATCTCTGTTATTTGTTGTCGATTGCAGGTGAAAGAAAATGGATCCTTGATTTGTGATTTAGATCTCTTCCATCATAGGCCATATGAATGCCTTATCTTGGGATTTAGTCCTGGGAAGGTCAGATTTTGCAATGTTTAATTAATAGGCCTTCTAACTATCAGATCCCCCCTTTCTTTTTTTATAGCTCTCACTTGTGTTCTTTTGTACTTTTCTAGGTAAATAATACTGATAACCAATCAAAATTTAAACCTGTGAAGAATGATCGTGTGATTATGAGCATTCCCGGCGATTACTCAAGGAAACCCCCAATTGCAGGTATCCTTATCTGTGTAATGTGGTGTTTTCAATTTACAAACAATACACGAGTAAGGTCTTCTTTGAATAAATTTTTCCATAAACACTTGTAAAAGAAGAAAACAAGAAGACAAATAAATTGAGCTTTTCACATAAGTTAAAATCAACTTATTTAATGAACTTTTATAGAAGCTCTTTTCATTTAACTTTTCTATACGTTAATTTTAGCTTATGAAAAATCTCAATATATTTTATCTTCTTGTTTTCTTCTCTTATAAGTGTTTATGAAGAGATTTATTTAAACAGGGCTTAAATAAGTTGTACTGAAGGTTAGTACATTATTTGAATGATTCCTTTTCTTCCTGCTAATGTGGTCAGATTTATTACTGGAGTACGTTCCTGGGCTCAAACCTTCTCGATGTATAGAGCTATTTGCTAGAGAAATTACGGCTGGATGGGTTGCTTGGGGAAATGAACCCCTCTACTTTCAAGATTCTAAATATTTTGTCAAAAAGATGGATCAATGATTCTTGAGAAAAATGATTCGGCCCTTGGTGATATAATCTATTGTCATCTCTGAATTTTCAGCATCTATTTTTAGCCTTTTTTTTCTTCTTTTTTTTTTTTCCTCTTTGCATGAGTAATGTTGATTTTTTCTGGCTGCCAACACCTTTTTTTCCCTTTCGTGGGTAAGGCAAGAAACAAAGATATACTGAAGCTCTGCTTCGATTGTGAGAGTGGCTTTAAACATTGGCAAGGAATGTTTTCTCATTTCTGGGATATGTGATGCTTATTTTCCATTTCCGTTCCTAGGAGAACTGGAAGGGATTTTGTTTAAGAGTTTTAATTGAAGTATTTTTGCACTATCAACTAATTAAAAATCATTTTAAATATGACTTTTAAAGTAACAAGTTTATCATATATGACAATTTATGATTGGACCATCTAATTAATTTTTGTCAAATATCTGTTGATAAGAATAAAACTAGTGCTTTGCCATAGGAATCAATTGGACAGCTAGTGTTTTGGTGTAGGAAACAAATGAGACAGAAGGCATTTCAATAAATTCATTAATTGAATGTATTTTGTAGTAAATTTTTAACATTTTTTTCTGTGTAGCATATTCAAAAGATCATTTTCGATTAGATGGTTTGAGGAATTATCATGTCATCATGTGTTAGAGGTTCTCATCACCCATCTGTCTTTAGTTGGTTCCAGCCTAACTTAAAAATCTTTTTGTATTCCCATACCTAATTTAAACTTTTTATGAATTTGAAAAGAAAATCCACCGAAAGCGATATCCATGCTGCATCATTCAAACAAATTCTTATAAAAATAATTTTGTTCTTTAAGTAAGTTAATTTATTTTTATTTAAATAAAGTATATTATGATCTCAAGTCATTTTTTTCAGGGTAATTATATTTTAATTTTACAGGTAAATTTAGAATCTTTACACTTCAAAATAAGTTGTAGTTTTATGTAAGTGAAATTTATTTATATATTTCATTTGCAGCCAGCTAGTTGGAGTAATTTTATTTATTCACTTCAGTGACAAACTTTGTGAAAATGAATAATTTATTTTCTTATCATGCGAGGTTTTGAAATTGTTTGTACCTGTAATAACCATTAGTATGCTGCTTATACAGTATGATTTAATTGGATTCATCTAAATTCCACTGGATGTACTTGACTCCCTATCCCCCACCCAGAGTAACATCTTTTTTATAGCTTCAATCTTTGACCCTCTAAAGAGAATGTGGAAAAAGAAAAGGTTACAAACACTCCCAAAAAGAAGGTAAAGGAAAAGCATTTCGCCGTTCCCAATCAAAATCGATGACGACAGTATTCTCTTTTCAATCAAAGAATACGCTACACAAAATGGTTTGAACCACACATAAACTTTTATTTATTTTTTCATTTTAATTTATATGTAAGTTAAGTTTCAAATAAATATAATTAATAATCTCTTCAAAAAAAAAAACTTGTAGAAAATCAAAATTCAAAATAATAATTAACATATATTCGTATTATTTTACTCTTTATTTAAATGAAATTAAATAAATGAATAAAAAAATAAAATTAAATAAAATTACAGCTTACATATAAGAGGATTTAGTTCAGTTGGTTGAACAAGATGTTTTCTGATATTTGTTTTCGATTCCTATAGATAAAAAAAAAATTACAGCTTACATATTTACACATAATTTTCATTTTTCAACAAAAAAATCACTTAATTAATTATAATCAAGTATGAGATTTGGGATGCGAATTTTATTTAACATATAATCAAGTAATTAACTGTAATTAAGCTATTAATTAAATAACTTGATAACGTTTTACCAAAAGTGACGTGAAGTGGTGTGAATTAAGCAGGGCCGGCCGTGCCTGTAGGCTCTTAAAATATTTTTACTAATGAATAATATTTTTAAAATAATTAAGAAAATACTAATTATTTAATAAATAATATTAGGTTATCAAGAGTAACCAAATATTTTTTCACAAAAAATCTTTCATTATATCTATTGTGACTTTCTTTCTTCTCATATAAAAAGCTTTTTTATTTTATTTTATCGTTCTTTTCATTCATTAACGTAACTTTCCCTTCCTTTTGTATTTACAGTTGTAATTTTTTCTTCTTTTGGATGAAAATAAAACTTACACCTTGTTATTTAGAATTGAAAAAAAAAAGTGAAACAAAATTAATTTCATTAATCCTGAAAAGTAATTTTATATTTTAAAAAGTTTAAAAAATAAATTTTAAATAAAATCATAATAGTTTTAGTAATTTTTTATATTAGTTTTAAAAGGCCTCATTTTAACATTCATTTTAAGCCTAAATATTGTTATACATTCATTCTTTTTTTAACCATTGATATTTGAAAATCGTTTTACATCTTAACTGATCTAAAGTTTTATTTAGATAAATTTCTTTATAAGTATTTATAAAAAAAAGAAAAATATATTGAGATTTTCTATAAACTAAAATGAACATATGTACTTTAACTTTTAGAGAAGTTAAATATTGTTTTTTATATATAAAAGTTAAGTAGATAAGTTGATTTTGGTTTATGAAAAAAAGATAATTTATTTTTACTTTCTTGTTTTCTTCTCTATAAGTACTTATAAAATGTTTATCTAAAACAAGGCCTAAGATGAGTTAATTAAGAGGATAAAATTCTTCTAACATTTGTTTTCTTCGTACACAATATTCAAATCTGATAATTTTTTTTTTGTTACACATGCTACTTTATGTAATGTCTTGTTTGGATGATAAAAGAAATAGAAAATATGATAGAACAAAATAAGAGAAATATAATGAAAAATGTATTATTTAAATACGTAAAAATGAAAAAAGATAGAGAAAAAAAATCTTTCCTCTTTATTTGGAAGGGTGAAAGAATGTGTAAATGAAAATAAATAATATATAAAGACACGATTATCTTTAATTGAATTAACAAGCAAGTGAAAAGTGAGAGTAAGATGCAGAGTACAAATATTTTTCACTTTATCTGAAAAAATCTCAGCAACAGAAGTTGGATAAATTTTTTGTGGATTTTACTTTAAAAAAAATATTCTTTTGTCAGACTTTGTCCATCTTCAAACAAGATTGGCTTTTTTTTTTTTTTTTTTCTCTCTCTAATATATCTCTCTTTTCATTTCTCTAAATTTTTAATTTATTCATCTAAATTACCTGTAACTAAACTCCAGGTCCTTAATACTTAAAACTAACATGCATTTGTGTTAGTACACTATACGCACTATTCTTTAATGCAATAAAACAAATACATTTTTATTAGTTTTTTTTCAAATTAAAAGAATACAATAATAATGGTAGAATACATTTGGGATTCAAATATCATAATCCTTTCTTTCTTGCATACATGAATCATTTTCCTTTGAATCATTTCTGACCTTCAGTTCTGGGCCCCACTCCCTCTAATAATTAGGTTATCAGAGAAGCAGTCCACATGGAATGCAATGCGTCCACGCGTCACATCTCTCACTCCACTCGGGTCCACTTTACAACCCTCCCGCGCCACCGATCAATCTCACCCGTCCAATCTCTCATCACATCCCAAATCTTACAACGCGCACGCATCGACCTCACAATCTTCGGTGTGACTCTCCGCACTCGAACATTTCTCCCGCCTGAAATTAGCTTTATGAGATTCTTCATTCTTCCACGCATCCAGCGAAGACAATTGGAGGAAAGCGTGATCCTCGTGACTCGCGACCCCCGTTGCTCTCTCCCTCGGGTTTAAATCCCCTGCGACGAGCACACACTACTCACCATCGCCGGGAAATGGCCTCCGACGGAGCAACCTCGGCGGCGGCGACGAGCCGGAGAAAGCCGTCGTGGAGAGAAAGAGAGAACAACAGAAGAAGAGAACGAAGGAGAAGAGCAATAGCGGCGAAAATATACTCAGGACTTCGAGCTCAGGGGAACTTCAACTTGCCAAAGCACTGTGACAACAACGAAGTTCTGAAAGCTCTTTGCGCAGAAGCTGGTTGGTGCGTCGAAGAAGACGGAACCACTTACCGCAAGGTAAATCTAATCAAAATTTAATCAATCAAATCACGCGCTTTCAAACCGTTCCTAGATCTTAATGAAACGGTGCGTTTAGCTTTCTATTTACGCTACATTGGAATCAGGAACTGGAAGCAAGAAAGTATAGTTAGTTATCGTTCTAGTTAAACGAAGCTTTCTAACTTAATTATCGGATTCTGATCCTTATTAATGCAGTACTACTTAGATACGGAAAATAGCTTGTAAGTTGTAATAAGTAGCAATAAATCTCTGCTGTTTTTTTTTTCTTTTTGGTGAAAATAAATCTATGCTGTTGATATACTGGAAAAGGAATCAAACTTTGATGCTGGAGTTGTGTATGTTAAATAATTAAATTGTTAGATTTATCTCTCAGGTAAAGTAAATAATTTTAATCCTTAATGAAAAAAATGAATTATGTGTATTTCAACACATTCATAAATTGTAATGTATGTGCAGATGATATGAACGGATGATTTTCTCGTCAACTACCGAGATTGTTAGAGTTGCTCACTTTAGGCTGTAAATTGTTAATGTTAACGTGGTTAACCTGCAACAGATAATATGAACTGATGATTTTCTCATCCACTATTGAGATTATTAGAGTTTCTCACTTTAGACTCCAAATTGTTATTTTTTTTTTTGCTATATCTAAATTGTTAATTTGATGTGCTTAATTTGTTAGGGATAATATGAACTTATGATTTTCTCATCATTTACTGGGATTATTGGAGTTGCTCATTTTAGACTCTAAACTGTTAATGTTAATGAGATTAATTTGCAATGATAACGTAGTTTATGTGTTTTGGGTGAATAGGGTTGCAAGCTTCCTCTGGCCAATGGTGCAGGGAGTTCCATGAGAAACATTCCCTTTTCTTCTTCACAAAATCCAAGTCCTCTTTCTTCGTCGTTTCCCAGCCCAATTCCTTCATACCAAGTGAGCCCTTCCTCCTCCTCTTTCCCGAGCCCGTTTCGTTTAGATGGGGATAAGGACAATGTATCAAACCTCATTCCATACATTCACAATGCGTCCTTGTCTCTTCCTCCTCTCAGGATATCAAACAGTGCCCCTGTGACGCCACCTCTTTCATCACCAACATCAAGAAATCCAAAACCAATTCCTACATGGGAGTCTATTGCCAAAGAATCCATGGCCTCCTTCAATTACCCTTTCTTTGCAGCTTCTGCCCCTGCTAGCCCCACGCACCGTCACCTTTACACCCCGGCCACTATTCCAGAATGCGATGAGTCTGATACTTCCACCGGTGAGTCTGGCCAGTGGGTGAAATTCCAAGCATTTGCTCCTTCTGCATCTGTGTTTCCAACTTCTCCAACCTTCAATTTTGTTAAACCTGTGGTTCCGCACAGGGTGCCTGATAACTCAATCCAAGAGATGAGGACGAGTTCAGAAGAGTTTGGGGTACAGGTAAAGCCTTGGGTTGGGGAAAAAATTCATGAAGTGGCATTGGATGAGTTGGAGCTCACACTTGGAAGTGGGAAGGTGCGGAGTTAGGCTGCTAGCAGAATTACCTCATCTGGGTTATGTAAGAATGAAACCACAAGATTGTTTTTGCTGGTTGGTTGTTCACTCAACTTGGTGTTAGAGCTTGAGTTAATAGCTACCTCATCCAGCTCCGTTGGTGCAAGCAGTCTATCTGGAAGAGACTAGAGAGTTATTATTGGGAACTGGATTTATCAGATGTTGTGGGCATTTTATGCAGAAAATCATCTCCTTCCATGCCTTGGGTAAAATCTAGAAATGAGAATTTCACCTCGTCCCTCATGATTAAATCAGCTATCGTTCAAAAAGGCTCATCAGGCATAACTGCTCAAGTTTTAGGTGCCGTGGGTGATTTGAAATAGAAATTTGAGGTTTTGTCATGTTTATTGTCTGTCAGAAAGCTCACAAGACCGGCTTGTTTGTTAATGTCCTACATTTAAATTTTATTGTTCTTTATATTCTTGTTCTTTGTATCAAATAGTTTGTATGTGATTTTGATTTTTTCCAACAGGTTTTGTAGTGAGCTCAAAGTGAACAATCATCTCTTTTGTCTTTCTACCATATTGACCTCTTGATAACTAAATGAGCCCAAAGTGGCATGAACTGTGATATTTAATATGGAATTATGTAACTAGCCTCTACTAATGAGGCCATGTGGCACTTTGGGGTGTTGTTCCCTGGTTGGTGGAGTGTATAATATTGTGATGAGTTGTGCGGGAGAGGGGTTTCTTCGGAAAAAAATACAAGGTTCCATTAAGTTGCCTTTGGGTTTGCTGTTATATTTGTTACAACATCTATACAGTGACAATTATAAATGTTGTAACCTCTGCTCTATTTTTTTAATTTCATACTTAATAGGTTTATATGTCAGCACTTTTATTTGGGTTTATTTCCTTTTATTGTGTTTATTTCCTTTTATTGTGTTGTGTAGATGTGGCAATGCACAAATCATTGAAATAGGGTAATGGGGAAGTTGGTTACAACTTTTTCTTCTCTCTATGTGGGTTTTGTAACTACCCGATACTTATAGTGTTGGTTGCCCAAAGAAATGATAACAGATTACTATCAAATATTTTCTCTCTCTAACTCTCTTCTATGCTACTCTCATCCATGAACATTGAGAATTATTCTTCCAATTAATTCCCCTGTCCATTGGGTTCTTGATATTCTCGGAGTTTATTCTCCCTGGATACATTTCCATCACAATTGGTATCAGATTTCGATCTTGGGCATTTTAGCATGGCAGATGCGACACAGAGTCAGCATAGTATTTAAGAGGTGGAACGTTCTTTGACAAGGAAGATAAATGAGTCAAATGCAAAATTGCAAACGAAGTTGGATCAAGTTACTGCTTGTCTCTCAGAGCTCAAACTCATGTTCAGTAATCAATTGAGTCATCATCAACATGAGGGTTCTTCCGCTAATAACCTAGGCATGCCTCAAAGTGGTCCTCGTAATGAATTTCAAGGGTATTTGAGCTTTAACTAGCAGCACTCAATTCCAACATCCAACCACTATTCTACTAGGATTTCAAAGATCGAGTTTCCTAAGTTTAATGGTTCGCGAGTTAAGGAATGACTATACAAGTGTGAGCAATTTTTCTCTCTGGACAACACTCCCCCTGAATCCAAGGTACAATTGGCTTCTATTCACTTAGAGGACAGTGCTTTACAATGGCATCTCAATTATATGAGGTCGAAATTCAATATTTACCCCAGCTGGCCCCAATATATATCTGACATTACATTGCGATTTGGAGACACATATGATGATCCTCTTTCTTCTTTGATACAAGTGAAGCAAACTGGAAAAGTTCAAGATTATATTGCCAAGTTTGAGTTAGCCTTGACCCAGGTGACACTGCCCCCTGAGCATTCTTTGAGTATATTTCTTGCTGGATTAGAGTATAACACCTAAATGCATGTAAGGATGTTTAGTCCTACTTCAAAAGCACATGCTGCCAATTTAGCCAAATTGCATGAGGCTTCACGGTTGAACTTTACTGGTACCATATTCACTAGTAAACTGAATACTTCATCCTTTACCCTTGTGGTAGAAGTCAACAAATCTCACAGTGGGGGTAATCACACATACCAAAGCCAGACATCTAAACCTCTCATAGGTAAGATTCTTAGAACCTATAGTGCAGCAGATAGGAAGGCTAGAGGTTTATGTATGTTCTATGATGAGCCCTTTACCCAAGGCCACCATCTGAAACATAAGAAATCTCAGCTCCTTGTGATGGAAATGGATGATGATGAAGAACCAGTGGATGAAGAGATAAAGATCATAGAAGGAATTGGAGTGTCAAATGTGATCCTTACTAATGGTGACAAACCTCAATTGTCCATGAATGCTTTATTCGGAGCATCTAATTATCAAACCATGAGGGTAAGTGGCCTTTATAACAAGAAGTTGTTGCAAATATTGATTGACAATGGTAGTACACATAATTTCTTAGACCTGGATCTTGCTAAGAAGTTAGGCTGTAAACTGGAAGCTATTACACCACTTTCAGTTACTGTGGCTAATGGGACTCAACTGGATGCTCAGTATATCTGTAAAGGTTTTTCTTGGCAGCTACAACAATCCAAATTTACTTATGATGTGATGGTGTTACCTTTAGGGTGTTGTGATCTGGTTTTGGGAGTGCAATGGTTGTCTACTTTAGGCCCAATCATATGGGATTTTAAGAAGCTGCAAATGAAATTTTCTGTAGAAGGAAAAAGGTTTGTTTTGAGGGGTGCCAAATCTTCCAACATTAAATTGATCAATGATAAAACCTTTACTCATGCAGTGAGACAAGGGGCTAAACTATGTTTTTTATACATGAACCAACCAGCTACTCCTTTTGAAGTTCCTACTTGCACACTCAACTCTGTTGAAGCACAAATACTTAATTTACCAGCCAAGATAGATGATCTTCTCACAGAGTTCAATGACATATTTGCTGAACCAACACACCTACCTCCTGGTAGAATTGGGTTTAATCATAGAATTCCTTTAAAGGAAGGTTCCAGTCCTTTCAACATGAGACCTTACAGGTATTCCATTATTCAAAAAGACATAGTGGATAATTTAGTTGATGAAATGCTTAATCAGGGAATTATTCAACACAACAATAGTCCTTATGCATCTCCTGCTGTTGAGAGAACTTTAAGCAAAAGAGAAGCAGTGATTCAATTGCTGAAGTTTCATCTTCTTCGTGCTCAAAATAGAATGTCCCAACAAGCTGACAAAAATCGTAGTGATAGGGTTTTCAACACTGGAGATTTTGTTTATTTGAAATTGCAACCATACAAACAACTCACCATTCGTCACAGTTCTTATCATAAACTCCTACCAAAATATTATGGTCCTTTTCGGGTGCCGGACAGAAGTGGATCTGTTGCATATCAATTGGAACCTCCTCCCAATTCAGAGATCCATAATGTATTCCATGTTTCACAGTTGAAGCTTTGCAAAGATCGTAGCTCTATTACTATCATCCTTTGCCACACAATTCTCTGTTGGTTTTTAAGAAAGGGGAGCCTGAGGCAATTCTGGACAGGAAAATGGTCAAGAGGGGGCGTGTTGCTGCTACTAAAGTTTTGGTCAAATGGAAGAATTTACCTCCGGAGCATGCTACATAGGAGTTTTACTATGATCTTCTCAAGAAGTTCCCGACTTTTCAGCCTTGAGGACAAGGCTACACTTAAGGGGAGGGTATTGTTACAACATCTATACAGTGACATTTATAAATGTTGTAACCTCTGCTCTATTTTTTTAATTTCATACTTAATAGGTTTATATGTCAGCACTTTTATTTGGGTTTATTTCCTTTTATTGTGTTGTGCGGATGTGGCAATGCACAAATAATTGAAATACGGTAGTGGGGAAGTTGGTTACAACTTTTTCTTCTCTCTCTGTGGGTTGTAACTACCCGATACTTATAGTGTTGGCTGCCCAAAGAAATGATAACATATTACCATCAAATGTTTTCTCTCTCTAATTCACTTATATGCTACTCTCATCCATGAACACCGAGAATTATTCTTCCAATTAATTCCCTTGTCCATTGGGTTCTTGATATTCTCGGAGTTTATTCTCCCTGGATACATTTCCATCACAATATTGTCCTTCTGGTTTGGCAATTGGGTATTTTCTTTATGTATTCTTGGGTGATTTATTTATTTCTCAGAGAGTTTCAGTAATGGCCTTTTGTTTTTTAAATTTTATTTTATTTTCGATATAATTCATGATTGGGTGGGGATGGGCCGATAGTTTGCATCTTTGGTTGGGTCTCAGTTTTCTTGCATTCCTACCCTACGATAATTCCTAGCACAACCTCGAGGATGGTCCATATATTTACTAGCCAAATATTGGCATTGCCATAATGTCCTGCAACAAAGCACATTTGATGAGGGTGCACCAGAAAATGTTCAAGTGATCTCTGATGAGATCATTGATTATGCATTGGAACTTATGATGAATCCTTTTTGGCTAGTACCATATGTAGAATTGAAGTTGTTGGGTGTCTGTAATGAAGAACAGAAGATGTAGATCCTCATGATACCTAAAGAACTAGGGCAACATGCCAGAATGTCTTTAAACACTCATGGGTGATGACACAGCTTGTGTCAGTTCATTGATTGTCTATTGTTGAATTTGGCATGATAATAGTTGGTATGTGTTTACTTTTTAGAGTTTGTTTCTGTTGTAGTGTCTTCTTTGGCCCATCTTTTTCGGTGAGGAATTGTTTCTTTCTTAGGTTTTAGTCTATTAAACTTTTACTCCTGATCCAATGGAGTGTATCTTACGTGTTATAATATTTATTTGTTTTCATACGTGAAAGTATGATCTGGGACAGATTCGCAATCTAATTCTTGGTAGTGTCAAAATGGGCCAGCCCGGCCCGTTGGGCCCGACCACTTCAACCCACTTAATAGGTGGGCCAATCCAACCCGGCTCACTTCTTGGTGAGTCTTCAAAATGTTGGCCCGGCCCACCACGGGTTGGCCCACCTAAAATTAAAAAAATTACGAAAAATGATTTTTTTTTAAAAAAAAATTCAGCTTGTAACAGCCTTCAAATTCCAGCATAAATTTTTATCATTTCTCAAATTCCAACACAATTAAAAAAAAAGCATAATGTCGAGGGTTTAGGGTTTCAAAGTAAACTTAAGGAACGAAACTGAAGGAAGTTGAAGGAGGACCGAAGTAGTGTTGTAGAGGACTCGCGGTGGTGCGACGGTGAGTTGGCGCAAGGGTGCAACGGCGCAGTGGTGCAGTGGCAGGGTGGCGTAGTGATGGGGTGGCGCGGTGTCGTGGTGAAGAGAGAAGATGGCACAGAGAAAAGGGCATAGACGCACAGACTCGAGAGAGAAGAGGGCACTGAGCGTAGTGAGAGTCCGTGAGTTGAGAGAGTAGGATTTTTTTGAAAATAAAAGTGGGCTTGACCTAAGAGTTGAAATGGGCTAGGTATTTTTTTTAACTTACTAATAAATTAACACAAACACGCGGGCCAGCCCAGCTCACCACTGGTTTAACCCGGGTGAGCAGTGGGCCAAGTCAAGTTTCTTTGATAATCAAAATTTGCAATTTTTTTTAGCCTGGCCCAGCCCGAACCCATGGTGGGCTGGGTTGGCCTGCGGGTCACGGCCCATTTTGACGGCTCTTTGGTTGCATACAAAACTCAATTTTATTTCTTGTTATATGTCTTGGTACTTCTTCACAACTGTCTTGTTCATTGATATCAAAATGTAAATGTTTATTTTTATGCCACAATCACCTTCATGAAAAGAACAGGAATCCTTTTCACTTGTTGATATTTTTAACTATGTGCCATTCTCATGACTTTGGACAAATCTTCTCAAAAGTTGCATAACATATTAATGGAATTATCTTGACATCCAAATTATGCTAGATGGAAGGTATTGCCAGTCTGCCTGTATGATCTTATCAACGGCAACCCAGTTGCTGAAATTCTTTGTGGCATTTCTTAGAGTACTTTCGGGGTTTAGTTGGTAAAGTAACGAGGGTTGTCTTTCATATTTAATTGGGCTTTTCTTTGATTAATTTATGCAGCTCATGCTGATTCTGGTTTCAACCTAATAATTGTGGATTCACCTAGGGAAAATGCTAGTTCCCACCAGAAATCAAGGTAAATAAAGAGTCACACTATGTTCTGCTGATGTAATATTTAAAAATTTCCTGTACCATATATTGTCTGATTAAAGTAGAGATTTCCATTTGAGGTGATTCATTTTTCATCCCTGCATTGCCTGCCTTTAAGGATATTCCCTGCTTCTCTTTGATCTTTATTGTTCAGATAGATTTCTCTCCAATGAACATAAGAGGTTGGAACTTGTTATTTATTCTGTCTCAGCTTTTTCCGGGTGTAATTGCATGAAAATGAACTGAATTTATTTTCCAATAATTATTGAATAAGATATATATCTATAAAATATTATATAATATAAACAGAGATAGCTTAGTGACTCATTGATGAACTCATTGTGAAATTTATTTATCTATTTCATTTGAAGCCGGCTAGTTGGAGTAATTTTATTTATTCACCCGAGTGACAAATTGTGTAAATGAACAATTATATTTTCTTATTTAAAGTATGCTGCTTATACAGTATGATTTAATTGGATTCATTTAAATTTTACTAGATGCTGCTTATACAGTATGATTTAATTGGATTCATTTAAATTTTACTAGATGTACTTCACTGCGTATTCCCCACCCACAATATTTTATCGGTAGCTTCAATTTTTGACCCCCTAGAGATAATGTGGAAAAAGAAAAAAGTTTCAAACACTCTTCAAAAGAAGGTAAAGGAAGAATTATGAGATAATAGTTGTATTATTTGTTATGATCATAACATCGACGGCAAGGATTAACCTCCACCAATTAAAAGTCAATAGACTCGATATACTTCACTCCTCAACCTCTAACAAATAGTTTTTTTCCCTTTAAATCTAACTGGAAATACTATTCTCAGTGTAGCAACTACTCGGTTGGACAAACAAACCAAGGATAACATGGACAAGGGAAATTATAAGCAAGGCAAGCCATCTAAGCATCTTACTAGTAGCAACAACCCAAATGCATAGAACCAAATGTCCAATAAATTGAATGAGTTTATTCTCCAATTTTATCACCATAAAGAATAATCTGGAACCAAACTTTAACTATTAATTATGGTTAAAATTCTTGATGTAGAACAGGAAAACAAAATTCGGCAGAGCATAAACAGAACACAAAATAGTAATCCACTGAACATAACCAAGTAGTGCAGAAGGCCTCAAATACTAATAAAAAAGCACATAAATAAACATAATAAGTAATCCACTGCTTACTTCTTCTTCTCCGCGCTTGCTCCGTCAAACGGTACAAAGCTACATTACCACATAGGCTTTTGTGAAGAGAGACACCTTGTTGTTAAGGTTGAAGTTAGTTTATAAGACATGGAGTTCAATGATCTTTAAGCCTGAATTTGTTAAGTTGCACCTGCAAAGGTCCCCAAAACCACCCAAAACCCTAATTAATCAAAGAAATCACAGTGGAAGATGTTCTTAGGCCATGGTTAGAACAAAGCATAACAGAGAGGGTGAAGAAATATAAGACATGGTCAAGGACTTCCATGTGAGTAGATCTGCGATGAAGGTCCATGAATGTGGGTCTGTTGACTGGCTCTGGCTCATGGATCTAGCAAAGATGACAGCAATTTTAGAAACACAAAAGGATGCGAACAAGACAAAAGCAATTATAAAGTCTAATATTCACAAAGAACAGGCAGAAATAAAAAACAAGAAAGAACAAAAGAGAAGACGGGAGTCTCTACCAAGGTTGTTGAGGAACAAAGATGTTTGGAATGAATTTTAATTCTATCTATATAATCTAACAAATGTGCAGGCTGTGTGTTCTGCCTCCGCAAGGAAGGTGAAACATCTTTATAAAGAGATCACTGATGCAATTTCCATACATTGATGTGCTGAACGTGAAAACGTCCATTTCTCTTACCATTTTCGTGAAAACATCAAAGGCCAGCGAATCGTCACCAAGCACACAGATTGTGCTTTTGTGCAATAGCTGGGATAGGTTTGACAGAATGATGGTTTGATCTGACGGTGTATGATAAGCCTGCGAAAGACACTAATGGAGGTGAATTGGTGTTGGTGGGAAGTCAGGTGCAAGTAATATAATTATAGATTAGTAAAAGGAAATTAACCAAAAACAAAGAAGGAAAAGAAGAATTTTAAGTTGAAATTCCAGGCATGATAGGAAACCATGTAGTAAATGATCATATGAGAAAACCATACTGCTGCATGGTCCCATGAATTTTACAGGGAAATTTACAAATGGATCAAGAATCCAAATTATACAAATTTAATTATTATATAAAACTGTACGTGAATGCCATCTACCAGGAAATTCTATTTTAAAAAAAGAAATTCTAGGCAACATTGCCTATTTTTTTTTGCATCCACACTATTTAAGAATTTACCCATTTTTAACTCTTTCTTACTTGTTCACATGTTTAAAGTGTAAAATAAGATTTCTCTTTGGCTCTTTCAATCATAGAAATTTCTATGCATAATGTTTCTTATGTCCTTTATAGTTAATAGAGTTGGTAAATGGACTGCAATCATCAGGTCAAGTCCATGATCATCTTTGTTTGATTATACTCCCTCCGTTTCTTGTTATTTGTCGTTTAAGGTTTATTTGTAAAA
Organism: Pueraria montana var. lobata; assembly: GCA_026413185.1. NCBI lineage: Eukaryota > Viridiplantae > Streptophyta > Magnoliopsida > Fabales > Fabaceae > Pueraria > Pueraria montana. Next base: position 2,394,592 of record CM048646.1, on the reverse strand, counting down.
ACAAAGAAATGCATTAAATTTTCTTCTAATAAAGTAATTATGAAATTTTCTATTTTACCCTCTTTTCATTTCTACTCTACAATAAATGTAAGTGTAAATTCATTAAAGATTAAGAGAGAAGTAAGTGTATAATTGATAAAAAAATAATTAATATGATCTTGAACTTTGCAAACAACAGATAAATAAAAACAATTTTTTTTCTAAAAATTTGATACTTAAAAAAAAAGGGAAGGAGTAAGGCATAAGATGTGGTTTGTCATAATTTTTTGTGAGGAATAGTCTGAAGGTCCCAAAAGATCGAACACATTAGTGTTGACAGTATCATCACATCAGTGAAAGGACATGCCACAAAAGCGTGTGCGCATTATAATTGCAATTGAGAGAGGAAGCGACTCAAACCCATACCCTATCTTCACCATTTGATGCTGAAACTTTTAATTCCTACTATGCAATCTCAACCATAGCACAATCACATTCACCCACACCATGCATGCATGGTTCATCATGATACTATGTTATGGGGAGATGATGCTCTTGAATTCAATCCTGTAGAGCCTCAAAAGTATTTAGCTCCATATTTTCCCTTTGGATTACGCCGTAACATTAAATCAGTTTCAGTCTATCAATGTGAAAAGATAGTTCTATGTTTTCCCTTCATGCTTTTGAGCTATATATATAACTCTGTTGTACGATTTTATGACTAATCAGGGCATGCAATGTAAAAGAGATTTTCATTTTCTGCACAAGGACGTATTAACTCAATAAGTAATTATAATCAATAGCAATATGGGTGCCTCTAAAGTGAGAGGATGCACCAGGGTATACAAAGTGTAATGATAACCATTAATTTGAAAATGAACGATTGAAATTATAGTCAATTCTAAATTTTGTTAAATGTGTTTGATTTTATCTCAATTTTTAACTATAAATTTTCTAATTAATTATTTTAAGTGTACTTTATCCTCTAAAGTGCTTCAGCTCACATTAAAAAAGTCGAATCCATAATTTTATATATTATTATTTGAAGATAAGTGTAATTAATAAAAAAAGTATAATTTTTTTTACTTGTAATCTTGTAGGAGTTTACAACAACTCATACATCATGCTTAACCAAATATAAAGGTCTAAAACAATTTTTGCAGGACATATAAGAGTAAAAGAAATTCTTAAAATATATAATTGTTGTCTACATTTGATTTTTTTTCTTCACTCATACTTATTTTTAACTTGATTGATTATAACACTTGTATGATTCCGAATCTCCGATGGATACTAAAATCAAGTATTAATTTTTTTTATATACTTTTCTCATTTTATATTATTATTTGAGGTAAGTATAATTAATAAAAAATGTATAAAGGTATAAAACTATTACAATAATACGAATTATAATTAAATACAATAATACGAATTATAATTAAAAATCAGGAAAATAGAAAAGCAGAAAATCATAAAATTACAATAATATTCTTAGGGGACGTTTGTTTCACAAAATCTTTTAGTATTTCCGGAAATATAAAGATGGGAATACTTATTCTCATGTTTGTTAGGAGGTTATAAAAAAATATTATCGGACATCTTTTATTCACAGGAAAGTTACATTCCCTTGTTTACACTGTTTTTATTCCCATGGTAAGGAGTGGAAATGTGGGAAGTTATGTTTTAATTTTACTGTAACTTCCATTTTTACTTTTATTTTTTATTTATTATTTTAAAATTTAAAAAATATTCCCAGGAAATTAAAGGCTAACCAAACGTATTTCTAGATATGTTCGGGAATAACATTCCTAGTAACAATATTCCTGGGAATGCAATATTATAACTTGAGACAAACGCCTCCTTAAACATAAAATTAGGAAAAACTTATTCAAAATCAACATTTTCATATTAATTTGATTTAGTTTACTTTAATATGTACTTGAAATTACCATCGAGCACGTAGATCAATTGACACAAAATTGTTTCAGCTTAACCAGCTGCATTAAATAATGATTTCAAGTAATTATTATCTATTCAGTAAAAAAAGTAATTACTATTTATAAAAAAATCATGTATTTCGGATTGCTTATTTATATTTTAAATGATTATTTTTTTTTGACAGAATATTTTAAATGTTTATTTATTCTCTTTTAAATTTGTTTATTTGAGGGAATTAAAATCATAAACATTAATATTATGATATTAAATCAAGTGTTAATATTTTTCTCATTTATTAATCATAAACCCTACAATACTGTTCTATTCTCTGCACAAGGACGCAACTCCGCGGTAGTCTCTTCTCTCGGCGCCACAGGTATGTCACTCTATCTCCTCGACTTGTGCATCACATTTCCTCTCTCTTTCTCTCTCTGCCACCTTAATTTGTTTTCTCTCCAAAAATAACTGGATTTGACGGAAAACAAGGTTCCGTGCTTCTTACGAAAACTGCTTAAATTTTCCACATTCCACTTTGTCTCTGTGTTTTCCCTTTCTCTTCCGCAGCGTGATTCCGGGATTCGACGCTTCCATTCTGCACACCAGGTTAGGGGATACTCGTTTAAGATTTTCAGCGTTATTTTGATTTTATTGGTATACTCATTGTCATTTTGCCGTGAGCGTGTTTTCCTTGTTGACACAGATAGCATTATTATGTTAAGTTTTGTTTTGCTGGGTGATTTGATTTCTTTATAATATTTTTCTTTTTCTGGGTTAAAGTTGAATGACCTCGAAGCTGCGCTTTCCTGTTTGTCCGTTTTGCTTGCCACGGTATGTGCTCTAGCTAGAATGCTAACTCTGTGTTTGAATAAGCAAATTGAGTAATTTATTTAATACATGAATTAATTATTCCAAGAAGCTTGTCTTGGACGGTGTTTAATTTGTTTTAGAATTTAGACCTCACTTGTTCACAAGATTCTTGGTGTCTAGTGATTAATGTTTTGTGAATCATACTGTGTTTGACTTTCAAGTTCTCAACTTTTTAAACTTCTAAACCTTTGTCTTTTGAGAAAAGAAAAAATAAACTATTTTAAACTTTTTTTTTTTAAACTTGAAGATTATGTAATTCCACTAATATAGTGCATGTTTGTATTAAAGTTTGCAAACATAAGTTTGAATCAAAAATATATTGTAAACTAAAATTTGATAAAAATGAGTTTACTATAATATGATTTATGTTTGGGTATTTTTTATTCAAAAGTATATTGATAAAATAAAATTTGTTTGAATAATATCAATCAAAAGTACTTTTACTTTATGTTTCTATTGTAAATATGCAAATCAAAAGTACTTTTACTTTAAAAATATCAAATTTGTTGCTTCTGATCCAAATCCGAATTTAGTCCAAACGTAGCTTGCAGAATTACTTTTCGAAACACCCAACCATGATGCCAAATTGAATTTGGAGCTTCAAAAGTATGTTTGAGGTACCCAAACGGGTATTCAAACTATATGAAGTCTCTGCATATTACAAGGTTGCAACCTTAAACCTAAACGCCTCTCCATCTCCCTCACTCGTTGTCGTGTCGATTTTTCTTCTGAATTGGGAACAAGTTTGTTCTTCTGAATTTTTTCTTTGCTATTTTGTTTATCTAAATTTAATGTATCTTTATCTTTATAATAATAAAAATAAAATTTATACAATAAAAAAATCTAAGTGGGAAATTTTTATACAATTCTGCTCAAAATAAAAGTAAACTAAAATCTTATAAAATTTCCCGTTCAGTTTTAATTTAATAGAAATTTTAAATTTTGATAGATTGTAGTGTCATTTTAAATTCTTAATATTATATGATATCTATAAAGATAGAGGAGGGATCTACTTACTCCAAGAGTAAGTATAAGAGACTTACTCTTCATCCTTATAAGATTTTAAGAAAATGAATAGTAAGGATGAAGAGTAAGATAAGTGGATCCCTCCTCATAAAGATAATATATGATATACGTGATTTTGTTGGTATCTAATGAAATTAAGGGTTAATATTTTTCTTATTTGTAAATTCAAATTTGAATATTTTGGTTGGTATAAAGAAAAATAGTTTTGGTCAGAAACTCTTGTACAATTGAATAATTTCTATTCAAAATAAGGATAATTTTTCAGTATAATATAATACAAAATAAACCTTGAGTCTATGACTGAATTTTTTTTTTTTTAAGATATGTGATTTCGTTGGAATTAGATGAAATTAAAGACTATTTTTTTTCTTAATTGTAATTTTGAATTTAATTTTTTTTGTTACATTCGATTTGTTTATAAATTAATTAAATTGAAATTTAAATCGAATATTTTTTTTAAAAAGATATGTGATTTTATTGGTATATGAAATTATATATTCTAATTCAAATTTAAAGTATTATTTGAGTTTTGTTAAAAACTATTTGATTAACTCACCTATAAATACTTATGTTTTATATTTGTTTCATCATTTATTTCTAAAATAGCCTGCTGAGTGCTGACATCTTTTTTATTTATTTTTTTATTTAGTTTTAATAGAGAGATAAATACAAGCAAGACACAGTTTAATTCACAGATCATTTTATTCTTTCTCTCAGGTTAGGTTCTATATATCTTTCTCAATTCTATTTGAAAGTTTTTCACATAGTGTGTCCAATATAGTAGTGAAAGTTATTCTGCTGACATTATTATTGTATTACTTTTAACTATTGAAATAACCCAAAAAGATTTAAATGAAGATAAAAGGAAAATCAATTTGAATTTGTACTTTTAGGATTACTTAAATTCTTAAAAATGAAGAATAAAATTTAAAATTGATTGTAACAAAAAAAAAATTTAATGGTAGTTTTTATTTTTTATTTTTAAGTCTATCCTAACCGAGCCCGAAATGACCCAAATTACGAACGTGACTGACTCCATTAATTTCTTATTATACAGCGTCTGTGCGCACATTCACTGCATAAGCGCACGTGTATTTGGGGTTACATTTCGTTTCCACTCGTTACGCGCGAAAAAAACCATAAACCCTTTCCTACGCTACGCTGTTCTCAGGAAGAAGAGATGAATAGGGCGAGAACTGAAGGCATAAGCTTCACCAAGGAACCGTTCCTCGAGGATGCAGGGCCACGCAAGATGTGAGCATAGCATTTATTTGTCCCTGCTTATCATCAGTTATAGCTTTGAGATTACATATTACTTTGTTGCTTTGTTTATTGCAGAAAGAGCGTAAAATTCTCCACGTTATCAGAGTCCGAAATAAGCAAAATAGCTGAAGCTCAAGTGTATAGAGGTCGCTACTATGATTCCCTTAAAAAGCCTATCGATGGTGGCTTGTTGGATCCTCGCATGGTACTCTTTAATCCCTTCTTCCACACTTTTTTATTGCGTCATCGTCATGCTACATTATTTTACCGACGTAAAATTAGCCTTGTGTATTGGGTCTTGCATGAATTTGGAGCTGTTTGAACAATGATGCAATTGTTTTTCTTTTTTCTTTTTGTTGGTTGTTATGTTGAAGAAGTCAGGTTGATGTAATACTTGGCTGGGCTTGGATGTTCGGACTTTCAATTTGTTTCTTTCCTAATGCTCACGTTTCTACTGTTTACCTGCACATAATGCTAAAAAGGCAATTTTTTTCAGGGCCCTGCTAACAAGAGTCTAGTCTGTGCAACATGCCATGGAAACTTTCATGACTGTCCAGGGCACAATGGATACTTAAAACTTGACCAACCTATCTTCAATGTTGGATTTTTAAGTACCATTGTGGAAACACTGAAGTGCATTTGTAAGGTATTCAAATCTTTCATGTGTTTCTTATATGCTCTTGCTCTCCCCAAGGTTTGAGATTTGAGCCTCCTTTTGCAACAAGAAAAGAACTCGAACTTAATTTATCCATTTTCTTGAAAATGCAAGTTTTGCTCTTTTAATTTCAATTCGAGCTTTGTTTAGTTCAGGCTTTTGTGGTCTGTCGCTTTCATCAACTTATAAAAAAAGTGATTAGTCATAACTGGTTTTTTGTCTAAAAATGTATTGTTTCTAGAGATATACAAGACTTTGGCAAATAGCAAAAGAATAAAGAGGTTATAATTCATTCTAAATTTATGCTATAGTGCATAAAAATCCATTTACAAGTTTGTATGTGATACTAATTGACATTCTACTTTACCAGCGTTGTGCTCGTATTCTCCTTGACGAAGATACCCGTATAAAACATTTGAAGAAAATGAGAAGTTTCAAAAAGAGTAATGAGCTGGATAAGACTGATTTTTTGAAAGTTCGTATAATTAAAGATTGTAGCAAAGTTGTGATTTGCCCAACATGCGGATATATCAACGGTTTGTTTCATTATGCTTTATTCAAACAACTTTATTATATGAACAGTTTATTATATGAACTTGTCTAAAGGCTGTGTTTTGGTGACTTGATTTCTGTATTTGGTAGAAACATAATTGCATCCACATTTTTGCATTTCATTCCATCTTTAAGGGTATCATGAATTGAATCTTAGTAAATACTACATCCGTTCCTATTTATAAGACCCAAATTAGAAGGGGTGCTTGTTCCTTTTTATAAGACCCAATCCATAATGTCCCTTGCATTAATTATTTTTAGACTAAAATACCCATAATTAATTGTACCAGCAAACAATTAGAAGAGAGAGAGGAATATTAATTACAATGGTAGTTTTGGAAAAAAAATAAATTTTGGACAAATTTATTGCTATAAACTAAATTAACCACTTTTCTTAATCCTGATAAATTAGTTAATTGGGTTTTATAAATAGGAAAGGAGGTACTATTTATTTTCTTTTTTCTCTTGCTGACTTCCACAAATTCCTTGAATACATTGTTGGCAATTAGAATAAAGCATAAGGTGCAACTACCTGTGATAAACCTTAATGACTATCCTTTTAGATATTTTAGAATGCAATTTCTTTTTGGTGCTTTGTTGATCCTTTATTGTATGGAAAATATGGATTCCCTATGTTCTGGTCTTAACTTTGTATGAGCTATGTGCTAACACAGGCTCAACATCTGGTAAACTTCTATTAGAGGAGCATGTTCATTTTGTTGAACCGATCATCACCATACATGGCATAAATAATACAATTTTTTGCTCTCCCAATTCAATAGAAGACTACCCTCTTGTTCTAAGAGGGGAAATATTTACACTATTGCTAAACATTTTAAGAGTGAGGATTAAATATGATTGCCTTGCATAATGCATATTAAGATATGCACTTTTTACATCTCTGAGATGATATTTGTGATGACTATTGTTATACAGGTTCAGTAAAGAAGCTTCCGTCTAAGCTGATCATCGTGCATGATTGTTCAAAATGTAAAAATAATATTGTTGAAGAGCTTAAATCCACACTTTCTTGTATAATAGACTCCAGGGTGACCACCAATGTGTCTAATCGAATTCTTGACCCTAAACAAGTTCTTGAACTATTTAAAAAGATGCTTGATGAGGTGAACATTTATATTTATATGTATGTTTTTTGGGTTTGATTTCCCTCCTTTTTTTTCATTTTAAGAGGGGATCATATTATCTGCAATTTTGTGATCATCATGAATGCTATGCAGAGGTATATTTTTCTCTCAAGTTGAACATTTTTGTTACATTTGGTTGTAGGACTGTGAATTACTTTATGTTGCTCAAAGACCAGAGAATTTCATAATGACAAACATTGCTGCGCCACCTATACCTATTCGACCTTCAGTTGTAATGGATGAATCACGGAGGTAATGCGAGTTTGTCTGTATTTATGTATTTCCCCCCTTTATTAACATAATGTGATATTTGATGGTCATTTGTAACATGTGTAAAAAGAAGGAAAAATAGAGTGAGCTAGAGTCTTGGACCCTGGGAATTTATGTGTTTATGAGGTGAAAGTATATAGGAATGCTGCTAGCTGTAAGGACTAAGGAGGAAACTGTAGTGGGAGAGCGTAATAGAATGTACATGTGGCAGTATCAGAGTATGCCTTGTTTTATCTATTGGCTTATGATATCTCATGTAATAGCTGTCAGCTAGCTCTAGGATCTGATGGTTTCTGTTTAATCTGTTATAATTCAGTTGTAACTAACCAACTGCCAACTCAGCTGTTGGTTACTGTAAGAGGATTATATAAGTCCATGTGTAACACTGTCTCAGCATACTGTTTTGATTCCCAATCGTCACTCTCAAATCTCTCTTTCTGTTTTTGAATTCACTCTTATCTTCAGCTATACTTCTATGTAACGGGCAGCAAGGTATAGGAGTTGTTGGAAATAGGAGTGTGGATTAATTCAGATTCGTGTATGTATAGGTTCATGTACTTTGAAAATGTCATTCTTCATTCTCAGGAATAGGAAGCAGTACTCTTATTAATTCTTCCTTGTAATCATAATGTGAAATTTTTTCAAAGAGTATATAATTATTGATTGATTTCTGAGAGAAAGAGAGCATCAGAATTTGCAACTGAAAAACAGATTTTCAATAAGGTGAATTCAATTATTACGAGTGAGTGGCTTCAGCTATTTTAAATGCCCTAAATAGGTTGTTGTTGGCAAGGTATTAAAATGTCTGTGATCAAGTGATCTGGAGTTTGTTTTTTTGCTGCATCCATTTTTCATGATTAAATTAAATTTCATTATAAAGAAGTAATGGATCTGTGCGTTTTTTGTGTTCCAAGCCCATAGGCTCTGTTATGGGGTATATTTGAAATATAAATACCATTCTTCAGCTTCCACCGTGGGGGAGTTGTTCTTTTTGACAGCAAGTGTGTGGTGTATTTAACTAGTATGAAATGCCAGAATTTTCTGCCACTGGCCTTTACATGAGAATGTTATTTGGGATAGGATTATTTTTTTGTGCTTCCATGTAGGATTATGCACATGGTGCTCCATTCCAAAAGGCTTTTCTTTTGTCCATGTTTTGAGGGACTAGAGAGCTCTAAGGAGATAAAGCTTGTATTTCTACTGTTTCTTTTCCCTCTTTCTTTTTGTTTTAGGAGGATTCCTGACCCTGCTCTTTTTTCATCAGCTCCAATAATTCTTTTATAGAAAATGATAATAACTTATGCTTATGGTTTTCCTCTTCATTTATTGCAGCAATGAAAATGACATTACAGAGAGGCTAAAGAACATAGTCCAAGAAAATGCTGCTTTGAAAGAATCAAATGTTTCATCCAAATTTCAGGTATAGTACCATCTTGAGAGTCAAGCTTCAGTTAAAGTTAAATATTTTGTTATTCTCTCTGTTAATTTTAAGCTGCATATACAGAAAGGCAGGTTTACCCATAGATTATACGCTCATAAGAGGTTCTTTCATTTGTTTTTTAAACATTATCATGCAATTGTATGTATTTTAGTCTTTTGTAATTATCCTTGTTCTAGTATACTATCTACAAGGTGTCTACATGCCCTGTGTGTGTGGGATGAATTGCTTTTTGGACACAGCCATTTGCCTTGGTTATGAGGTGCTTCTAGTGGAATTTGAATCCTTGCACCTCAGGTAGTAAATTCATCTCAAATGGAGCTCAGTTTACTAACTGAACCACATGTTGTGGTTGATTCATTATTGTTTTTATAAAATTTGTTCGAACCCATATAATGTCAAGGACCCAAGGCTAGCTCTTGTGTTTATAAAATTTATTCCTAATATAATGTTTATTTGAATTTGAATTGTATACATGCTAGAAGCTGGTTTTGCTGTTTGCTTGGGATTGTTCACATTTATTTTCTCTATTCTATGTTTTTCTTTTGGCATGAGATTATTATTTCTTTTGGTTCCATATGGTGGGGTGATTGTGTTGATGATTTTGATTTAGGAGGATAGGTGGGAAAGGCTTCAAGTTGAATGTGCTCAATTCATAAATAGTGATGTTCGTGGTGGACCATACTTTATGCAACCGACCAAGCAATTGGCTGGTTTTGTTCAGCGCTTGAATGGGAAACAGGGACGTTTCCGTGGCAACTTATGTGGGAAACGTGTTGAATATACTGGCAGGACAGTTATTTCACCGGATCCTAATCTGAAGATTTCTGAGGTAGTTATCATATAAGTACTTTCTATTATTTAGATAACGCATAAGGCAATAAACTAGAAGAATATAAATATTTATAACACATAAATATGTTCTTGAAGGAGACTAGTTACTGTCACTATAATTCTAATGAAAACAATAACCCAAGGAAGTTCCCTCCTTTTTTAAAGGTTCATATTTATGCCTCCTAACTTTCTCATTTGCTCTAGGTTGCAATACCCATCCATATGGCTCGTATATTGACTTATCCTGAGCGTGTTACGCATCACAACATGGAGAAGTTGAGACAATGTGTGAGAAATGGTCCTGATAAGTATCCTGGTGCAAGGATGCTTAGACGTGATGGAGGTCACTCATGGTTTGTACTATTTCATTTTTCGCTTTGTGGAGTTCTCGAGCCAATTTTATTTATTTGACAATATTATATAGCCTATTGTTATTTTGCAGGTACTTAAAAATTCTTTGTAGGAAGCGTGCTGCAGATGAATTGAGGATTGGTGATATTGTTGATCGCCATTTGGAAGATGGAGACATTGTTCTTTTCAATAGACAGCCAAGCTTGCATCGAATGTCTATAATGTGTCACAGGGTAATTTGTTAAATCTGAAATGTAGAATAGTGACAGATTTGGATCGCATTTCATTAATCTTTAATTTTGCACATGTAGGCAAGGATTATGCCTTGGAGAACTTTAAGATTCAATGAATCCGTATGTAACCCATATAATGCTGACTTTGATGGTGATGAGATGAACTTACATGTCCCACAGACTGAGGAGGCTCGGACAGAGGCTATTTTGTTGATGGGGGTAAAAATTCATTATGAATCCTTCTGCTATGATCTTCTTATTGCTCTGCTGGGCAATTCCTTTTATGTGCCTTTCATTGGTCTGTTTCCTTTGTGTTGTCAACATAGCTGTTTTTCTTTCCTATTTTTCATTATTTCTGCTGTATTTTCTGTGTACTGCTTTCCCACAAGGCATGCTTTCATGGAATGGAATATGTAGGTTTAGAGAGAAAAATAGCGATGTGTTATAGATTCTGTGTGTGAATTACATAGCAGAGGACCAGAGGCTCTTATTTATGATTAGAGTAACAAATAAAAAGAATAATAGTTACCCTAATTACAGTAATTATACAATATACATTCACAATATTTCCTTATTTACAATACTTCTAACAATACCAACATGCACTAGGATTAGAAGATTTTGGTTAAACATGGTTTAACTATTATTATTTACATCTTTTAATATTGCGTGATTTGTTCAATTGAGTATATGGTTTAAGCATTTGATGAACTTAACATTTATTTCTTACTGGGATTTTTTTTTTGTTTTCAGGTGCAAAACAATTTGTGCACACCAAAAAATGGCGAGATTCTAGTTGCTTCTACTCAAGACTTTTTAACCTCTTCCTTTCTCATAACCAGGAAAGATACTTTTTATGATCGTTCTACCTTTTCACTTATTTGCTCATACATGGGGGATGGCTTGGATCCTGTTGATCTGCCAACTCCTGCAATTGTTAAGGTGAGAGTTTGAGCTTATAAATGTGACATGCACTAGATTCACTCACATGTTTAGCCATTTTATTGAGAGTGTATATATATCTGTGTGTCTGAATGGAAGGTATCCACTTACTATAGGAGTAAGTTTTGCTTACTTATGCCTTTGAATAACTTTCTGTAATATGCAAATTTAACCAATACAACCATTGAATAACATGATATAATCTTATGTAGCATATAAACTTTTAAACAAATCACGATTAATTTATACAGTCAATGTATATATTTTCTTACTGCATTTATTCTTTGCAGCCAGTTGAACTTTGGAGTGGTAAGCAGTTATTTAACATTATACTTCGTCCTCATGCAAATATGAGAGTCTATGTGAATCTTACTGTTAAAGAGAAGACATACACAGCGGTTGGTGACGGGCAAAGAGAATTGAAAACATTGTGCCCGAGTGATGGGTTTGTTTATTTTCGTAATAGTGAGTTGATCTCTGGACAAGTTGGAAAGGTTACTTTAGGTTAGTTAGTCTAAATTTACCTTGTTTATTTCATTTCATATTTGTATGCTCAAGAAGTTTGTATAACTGTAGATAAACTTAAATTTGCATGACTGTATGTTTGGATTAACTTATTTTGAGGTTGAAAAAGCTTTGTTTTGGCAACTTCTTGAGAGTGCTTTTGAAAGAAAAAAAGCAACTATTTCCCAGAAAAGAAAGCTGTAAACAAACATGTAGTAATTTATATTACAACAATTTGGGAAAGTAGTAATTGTTGGGGGCTGTGGCATTTTTCTATTTATTTAACTACTTTTGTGACCATTTTTCTATTTATTTAACTATTTTTCTATTGTCACGTCACTACTGTGTAGACTGATAAGGAAAGGATTTTATATGAAAGTGAGAAATCAGATAGAACTTACAGCTGGAAAGTATTCAGTTCTATAGTCTATACTTCCAATTATCTCTTTTTCTTAGTTCTGATAATTTATGTGACTAACCATTACTATTACTGCAGTGATTCTTTAAAAAAATTTGGGTTATTTTTTAACATCTTCGCATGCCTAGTTTGTTATCTGACTGTAGCTTCATTTTTAATGGCTTCATGTTTTTGCAACTATGTTGATGTGCTGCTCTGTTTTGCACGAGTTCAGGAAATGGCAATAAGGCTGGACTGTTCTCTGTGCTACTGAGAGACTATGAAGCACATGCTGCTGCATCTTGCATGAATCGTTTAGCTAAATTGAGGTAAATATGTCCGCTTTATGGGTGATAACATTGATGTCTTCCTTGTATCAGTTAAGTGCAAAAATGTTTTGAATTAGTTTAAAAGGAATACAGGAACTTTAAAAATATGCTTTTAATGTAAACTTGGAGTGGTGGATCAAAGCAAGCCTGAGCTATGCTGTCTGATGTGCCTTTGCAAAATCAAAACTGATTTTGCAGGGGAAAGCTCTTGTGGGGAGGGTAGCATCAGTGCCCAGAGTGAGCACTAGTCTCAACCGAAGGGAGGGGGGAAACCTTGTAAGAGCAAAAATAATGCTGCTGAAGTAGATTTTCTGTTAAAAGCTGTCACTTTATGCATTTTGATATTGGATTTTGCATTTGGATGGATGGATTTAGGAGCTTTACAGAACATTATCATTTTTACTTGGATGCAGTGCGCGATGGATCGGCAATAATGGGTTCTCGATAGGCATTGATGATGTCCAAGCAAAAGATATACTGATCAACAAGAAAGATGAAACAATTTCAGATGGTGATAAGGAATGTGAAGGTTTTATAGAAAAATTCAATAGAGGAACACTAGAACCCATACCTGGTGGTGATGCTGCTCAAACATTAGAGAGTAAGATTACTGGGGTATTAAATAAACTACGTGATACGGCAGGGAAGGTATCCATTACTTTTTGCTAAAGTAATCTGTCTGTGTGTTTCAGACAAATGTCTGCATGTCATTGTCAATGACTTTATAATTTTCTCAGATTTGCATGCAAACCCTACACTGGAGAAATAGTCCATTAATCATGTCGCAGTGTGGCTCCAAAGGATCTTCTGATAATATCTGTCAAATGGTTGCCTTTGTTGGTCAACAGACAGTTGGTGGTCATCGTGCTCCTAATGGATTCATAGATCGGAGCCTTCCTCATTTCCCTAGAAGAGCAAAAGCCCATGCTGTATGTTCTGTTCTCATTATTTGGAACTCTACCATCTTAAACATAGAACTCAATCGCCACTCATCCTTAGTTCCTTATTTTCTTCTGTGCTTAGCTTGATTGATACATATAACTTGGTCTGAGATTGCAAATCTGCAGATCTTATCACCTTAAATCATTCTTGTTAAAATATCTGAAAAATACCTCCTAGAACTAATATTATATTTTAGAGTAATTTAGATTATCTTAAGGATTAGATTCCTTATTTCCTTGGTTTCTTAGTTTCCTTATGATCTCATGATTCATTTTCTTATTTAGTTAGGATTTGATCTCTCTCAATACCTAAAATCCTATAATTTCGACAAAAAAATTGTTCAAACGTTTGGTACAGAACATAATATGTTTTTGGGAACAAAAATTACCTGGAATAAAGATTATTAGGGTTAGTTCTACATATTCTGACACAAATACACAATACAATAAGACTTAACAACCTAATCACCCTCATATTTTAACACTATGCAGCATAATGATCTTTATTCCAGGTAATTTTTGTTCCCGAAAACAATGTTTTAAAATAGAAGTTATCACACCAGAATAACAATCTCATGTCATATTGTTCAGTATTTTCTCCTTTTCAACTCAAACCATAATTTTAACAATATGCATGGATGACGTAAGAAATGAGTAAAGGATCAATTCTGGTTTTGATGAATGACGGAAAATTGTGTCAATGAAACTTGGGTTATGTCCTTGCAAGTTAAACCGGTTGCTTAGAATGAGCATAAATGCTAAAGTGAAGTCCTTATTACAATAATTGACAAAACAATGTAAGCATTTAAATGAAAATTAGCGGATGAATATGATTGTATGTGTCTGTATGCAACAGCTTAGCCAAAGGAAAAAGGGTATGTAATAAGAGGAGCTCTGTTGATTACACTGCTTCATGCACCTGAGATGTGAGCAACACACAGACACATAACACACATTTATTTTAAGTAATTTAACAATTTTTGTGTTCATCATGATGTTGGATCCTTGTTGTGTATTGCCTTAAACATCAATTGCTTTCACTTTTATTGTCAGTACGATATAGTAAATTTCCACTGTTGGTTATTGTCTTCATTCCACGTTTATTTGTGTGTAACTGACACTGAAATAAATTTGCTTTTATATAGTCACCATATCTTTTAATCCTTATTGCATATTCCACCTATTTCTGTCACTTCTATTGACTGTCTCTGCACAGTTGTAAATTTCTATTGTTGAATATTGCCCTGGTTATGCGTTGCAACTCACAGTTGTTTCTTGCATTGAATACTGTTATGTTGATCTTGATGCAGGCTAAAGGTCTTGTTGCTAATTCCTTTTACAGTGGATTGTCAGCTACTGAGTTTTTCTTTCATACAATGGCTGGGCGAGAAGGGCTTGTTGATACGGCGGTAGGGTTCTTATTTTCAATAAATTATGCATAATATATTCTTAATTAACAACTTGATTCAATTAAATCAACTATTAAAGAGTGATGAGTGAATCATCAATTTAACCCCTGAAATTGTAATGGTCAGTCAAATTGGTCCCTGAAATAACTAAAATGGCAAAATGGTTCCTGAAATTATTAATTATCAATCAATTTAGTCCCTGGAATTCTAATGATCAGTCAAATTGGTCCCTAAATTTAAAAAGGCTTAACTGCACTTTTACTTAACTTTCAAAATTTTGTAAATTAAGCCCCTAAAGTTTTTTTGCGTATTTTGACCCTAAACTTATATAATTTTGCGAATTTTGTCCTAACTTTAGTTGATTATCCAAAATTTTGTTCCCCATTTTCAAAATTTTGTGCATTTTGTCCTAACTTAAATATTTTTTTCATTAACCGAAAAAACTAGTTTTAAATAACTTTTAACTTAAAAAAAAGCTTTTAAGATAAAGAGAAATGAAAGTTAACAAACAGCTTCTTAAACATAAAAGCAACTTGTAAGTCAACAATAAGCTGGCCAAACACATCCTTATATTGTATGTTGGAGCTACTGGTAGTGATAAAACATGGAACATTCGTTTTGGGATGTTGGCCAATAATTAATTTTATTACTACATTATTTACTGTGAAGAAGAACATTGGACTTCATTTTATGATTTTCATTCTGCTTTTGTTTTTGCAGGTTAAAACTGCAGACACTGGATATATGTCTCGTCAATTAATGAAATCCTTAGAGGATTTGTTTTTACATTATGATTACACTGTAAGAAACGCTGGTGGTTCTATTGTTCAATTTTGCTATGGAGATGATGGCATGGATCCAGCAGGCATGGAAGGAGATAAGGGAAAACCATTAAATTTTGAGCGGTTGTTTCTTAGAAGCAAGGTTTAAAAGCTGCCTTTGTTGTTTTATGTAATTTCGTCATTATTGTTTGGATAACTTTCTGAAAAAGTTGGTTTTTCTTGTTATGTGTACCATGTTCTTCTTTTCTTTCTGTAGGCCATATGTCCCAATGATGAAGACAGTGAAGTTTTATTTTCCTCAGACGTGTGTAAAGTAGTTCATGAGAAGCTCTCACAAATTGGTCTGTCTAGGTTAGTGGAGTTAGTGGAGAAAGGGGTTTCAAAGGATGATATCATATCAGAGATGGGCTCCTCTGCTAACTTCATTATGTCTCTAAAATCCTTTATTGAAGATAGTACAAAATTAACAGAAGAATCTTTCACAAATGACATTTCTCAAAACCTGAAAAAATATGGGCAGAGGATATCTGGGATCACTCGTAGACAACTAGAGGTATTTATGATCTTGTTCTTAAAATTAAATCTAATTTTCTTATTTGTAAGCCTCCTTTTTTCCATAGTCATTTCTTGTTTGCTTTCATTTGGTCATTGCACTCATTATTACGTGAGCTAGTCTTAACTTGTCTGATCTGCTTGAGCTAATGTTGAGAGTCGATACAGAAGGATTTGAGAGAGAAAACTGAATGAAAATGTCATTGAATTATAATTGACTAATTGTGTGTTCTGAGTACAAATAACTCTATTTATATGAAAATGAAAATTCTATTGAATTGTAATTGACTAATTGAGTTGTTACATTTGTTTTATATCTATAAAATAGTAAGAGATATTGTATTTATATAATAAAATTATATAATGTTTTTATTTCTTTTCAACACATTATATATACTTTATGCTACAAGTTGCTCTAATTTACAGATTGGTTCTATCAATTTCTATTTTATCACCATTAACTACCCAAAGCTTGTCTTTTTTTTTCTTGTCTGTACAAGTAACTTTGAAAGAAGTCAATAACTGAACTTTGAATGAGGTCATTCACAAAATTACTGTATGCAATTGATATGCTTAAAATTTAATTATTGATTTGTTTTTATATATATCTTTTCAGTATTTTTCATGATAATTCTCTTCTGATCTTTCTGGACATTTGGTTCTTAGTTTATGCGTTTGTTTCCTATTGGTTTGATGATACTTCCTTTAATTCATGCATTATTTTTACTAGTTTGTGCTTGTATTTACATAGTACCCTATTTTTCAGATTTTTTTGAATATTTGTCTATCTCGTTACTGTTCAAAAAAAATGGAGGCTGGAGCTCCCGTTGGTGCAACTGGAGCTCATAGTATTGGAGAGCCTGGGACCCAGATGACTTTAAAAACTTTCCACTTTGCTGGAGTTGCAAGCATGAGTATCCTTTATATGACCATGTTGTCCACTTCGATAATCACTAATGTTCTGTTTAAATACTTTATTGAATATTGCTGTATGTTGATTGGTGTGGAATGTTGTCCCTTAATCTGTCATTAGATGTTACTCTTGGAGTTCCTCGCATCAAAGAAATAATTAATGGAAACAAAAAGATCAGAACAGCGATTATCACTGCAAAACTTGAGAAAGATGCCAATGCACTTACTGCAAGAATAGTCAAAGGTCGAATAGAAAAAATAAATTTAGGCCAGGTAAGCAGTTGTGGGAAAAAAGTCTTAATATGCTGATACCTTGATTATCAGTTATATAGTGATTTATATTCTTAAAACAATTTATCCAATTTATTGATTTTTTGTTCAGATGTTGGTATTCTTCCAAGTTTGTCTTTATTGTATGTACATTGTGTAGTGTTCATATTTGGGTGCCTGTCAAAGCAGTATAATTTTAATACAGATTGCTATTATCATTATGTGCTTAGTAATTTAATAACTTATGTTAGTCTTTTTTTAAGTTTGTGTTTCTTTGATTCTCTTATTATGTAATGTGCCGCATGGTATAAATTTAGTGAAGCTTTGGGATGACTTGTTATCATTTCAATTTTATCTTCACTTATTTACAAGTAACAATCAAGTATGTATCAATATTCTGCTTAGGCTACTATTCTCATGTCTTCATTCTTTTGTTAAGCCCTGTCTTGGGGCAAACATTTTCTGTCTATTCTTTAAATGTCTGATCTCAAACATATCATTTTGTGCCAATTGATACAGGTTGCAAAGAGTATAAAAGTTGTCATGACTTCAAGATTAGCGTCAGTTGTTATAACCCTTGACATGGACAGAATCCAGGATGCCTTTCTAAATATAAATGCTAATAATGTAAAAGAAGCAATTTTACAAACTAAAAAGACGAAACTAAAGCCAGAGGTAAAGAGATAATCTTGTTATTATGATTTTCTTTTCCTTTTATGCCTACAATGTTAAATTTTTTGTTGATATGCAGCACATCAAGACTTTCGATAATTATACAAAGCTTGAAGTTGTTCCCCAAGATGCTGATAGAAGTAAAATCCATTTTCAGCTTCACTACCTCAAAAATTTGCTTCCGTCAGTTGTAGTAAAGGTATTTTCGTTTGACTTTCTTTATGATTGATACCTGATGAAGGCAATATTATGTTTTCTTTGGGTGATTTTATAGTTTTGTATTTATTTCCAGCTAAACAAATAGGAAAACACGTCTACCTTGTATTTCTTAATTGCAGGGAATTAAAACTGTGGATCGTGTTGATATCAGTATCAAAGAAGATAAAAAGAACAAGGCTAAAAAGTTTGAATTAGTAGTGGAAGGGTAAGTTCATCTTGTTTTGACTTGTGTTCCTTCGATCCACTTTTAAATACCTGCTTGGATGCATATTATATGGTTTTTTGAGGTTGAGAATTTAGACCAAAGAGCTGCCAAAGTGAACTTAAGACACAGATTGGTGTAGACCAGAAATATTACTGCTTAATCACGGCTCTGTCTGAGCTTTTACTAAATGTGCATAAGCAAGCCTCTTGATTTGCTGCTTCCAAACGGGATAGTTCTTTTCATCCAATTTCTCTGTAATTGGATAGGAAAATTGAATCGGGAGGGTTGAAGATGCCTTAACAGAAGTTGATGAACCTGACACAGGTTGCGGATTTTGCATCATTCTTTGGACCAAAAGTTGTTGCCCAAGGTGTGAAAGGGCAATGGGGCTGGTGCGAAGCCAGTGGCTCTGGCCGCAGAGCTGACTAGTGATGAAAAGATAAAGAAAACTACCGTGACTCTGAAGCAATAGCATTCCATTGTATTGCTGCTTTTTAATTGTTAACTTTATTTCCTGATTTGCATGTATTCTTTTTTGCCCCCTCAGCACCGGCTTTCGAGAGGTTATGGGAGTTGAAGGGGTTGATGGACGTAATACAAAAAGTAATCATATCCATGAAGTGCGGGACACATTGGGAATTGAAGCTGCCAGAAATTGTATTGTTGAGGAGATAAAGGCTATACTGGAAAGTCATAAAATGAGTATAGACATACGCCATTTGATGCTTCTAGCAGATGTGATGACTGGCACGGTGAGTTCTTTGAAAATTATTCAGCAAAAAGAAAATTAAACTAAAATGACCATATCTGCATTTGTGCTTCCACTGATGTTAGTAATTTTTCAAACCAGGGTCATATCCTCGGAATAAATAGATTTGGAATTTCAAAGATGGGTAAAAGTGTATTAATGCTCGCATCATTCGAGAGGACAGCAGATATTCTTTTTCAGGCAGCTGCCCGTGGGAGGGATGACCCGATTAGTGGAGTAAGTGAATCCATAATCATGGGTATACCAATTCAGATAGGTACTGGAATGATCAAGGTCAAACAAAGGTGAGTCAAGAATGCAATGTTTGTTAATGTGGTTACATAATAATGCGTTTTAATGATAGTCCTATTTGTTGTACATGCATACATTAACTCTGTTGGGTTTAGCTTTCTTGATACGAACTTTGGGGCTATGTCAATATTGCCTATGAGGAGCTCCTGTAATTTAAAGATAAAATCATTATAAAAATAAAATTCATGCAAATCAAATCATTATTGTTAGATATATGTCATTCATGAACCTCTAACTGAATGATTAAGACTTTAGGAGTCCTTGACATGGTATTAGAGCCTAGTGGTTCAGGATCATGACTTTGACCTTTGCTATCCACATTTTTCTAGGGTTGAATTTTATTATGTTCATACTTCTAACCAATGTAATACTAGAGTTGAACACACATCTCTTCACGCTCAAGACTGGATATCGAATGTAAAGTTTACTAAACATTTGCTGGTAGCTCAATATAGGCCTTTTGATATTATATTAGAAATAGATTAGGCCTAACTCAATCCCAAAAAACTAGTTCAAGGGGGAGGATTGTCTAAGTGTTATAAAAAGTATTGTCCAAGTGTTATAAAACTGTTGTAGTCATATTCTCAGCCAAGTGTTAGAGATATAATATAAACCATTCATTAGTCTTTATCCAACAGCTTAAGGTTGTAGGAAAGTTAGTCCTTTATAATTGTTATATGAAGTATAAAAGATAAAAGTTTCTTACCTCAATTTAAACAGTCTAACAACTCGTAATATGGGCTTTTATTCAGCAATAGTTGCATGTTTCTTCCTTTTCTGAACTCCTTTCGTAAGTCACCATAATATATGCTTACTATTCGATTTGGATTTTTGGATCATATTTGTTTTCCAACAGACTTTGGCTAATCCCTCTGGGTTCTTTCTTAGGTTGGATCCTCTGGAGTTGCCTCATGGAATCAGTCCTATCCTATCTTGAATTTGAAATTGTATATTTGCAGCAAGAATGTGGATCATCCCGGTTGGAGTTCATTGAATGTTGTTAACTTAAATTGGGAAATTTACTCATGGATATGCATATATTTTGCCAAAAAATATTGCAGAACCTTTCTTTGCTTAGAGATGGATGCATGAGATGAAATTTCATGGCTTCCAAATGGTCTTTAGCCATCAACATAGAGCTCAAGCACAAGGGAAAGGGATAGGAAAGAGGATGCATATTTTCATCCGAGCATGATTTGTAGTATCTTTTAGCCAGAATATGACGCGTTTTATCGATTAATATTCTTTTTTGATCCGTAGGAATTGAAGACAATTACTAGTAACAACTCAGTCATCTTGTTCAACCAACTGAACTAGACCCTCTTGATGTTTTATCAATTAATATTCGTTGTGAACTTCAGCATTTTATAAAGAGCATTTTATCAATTAATATGACACATGATATATGAACACCTTTTATTAACAAACACCTATTTGACACTCTTTTATTCACTCTATCTTTCTCTTCTTGTCACTTCTTATCTTCTATAAATAGTGGCTAACCTTGTTTTACAAATTTCATAAGTAGTTAATAATGTTATGAGATTATTGATCATTACATGTGTTAACTATGCGTGTAAATATGATAAACTTTGTCTCACAAATAGTTAATAATGTTATAAGATTATTGATCATCACATGTGATTAATTACGTAATTAATTACATATGTAAATATGATTAATTTTGTTTCACAAGTGATTAATCATGTCTAATGATGATTAAGTTTGTCTTACAAATAGTTAACAATGTTATAAGATTATTAAAATGTGTAAATTCTAATAGTAGTTAATTACTTGTGAAACAAAATTAACCGTAGAAATCGAAGCTAAGTATCGGGAGTTTACAACAATGAACACATCATATTAGATCCTAGACATGTTAAATACAAGTGGTTAATATCATTTTGGTCATTAAACTTTTTTGAATTTTGATAACACTCTATAAATATGATAAAAAAATAAAAAATGTACATAATAATAAATATGACCAAATCATTTTCATTCATTTTTATCTCGTTATGATTTTCTTAAGAAACTTAACTTTTAATAAATAAAGAAACAAATTGGAATATAAAATAAAGTTAAAATTCAATAATTTAACCTTTATTTTATTTCTTCCTTAATAAAAAAAATCTCATTTTCATTTCTTAAAAAAAAAAACTAAAAGAAAATTGACTCTTCAACTCAGTATTTCGGAGACACAAGCAGTTGCGGTTGCAGTTGCAGCAGCACCATCATCTGTTTCCAATCGGTGGCAGCACAGCACCTACAATGGATTCCAATTCCAAACCTTCCGCACCAACACCAACGCCAACGCCAACGCCGATCCCTAACCCTAACCCTAATCCACCACCCTCGAAGAAACACCACAGAGACCTACTGAACCACGTGGAAGCCTATCTCGCAAAGCGCGACGGCGTCGACAAGCTCCTCAAGATTTCGCGTTACACCAGCAAACTCATCCTCGCCTCTTCGCTCCTCCAATCCAACCCTACCCTCTCTCACCGCCTCAAATCCTTCGAATCCAGCGTCGGCGTCAGCCGAAAGGCCTTCAGACTCGGCAAATTCGTTCAAGACCTAAACGCTCTCAAAAACACTCATCCCCACTCAAAACGCGAATTGTTCCTCTCCCTCCTCGCCTACGGTGGCGAAGGTTTATACTACTTCGTGGAGCAGTTCGTCTGGCTCGCGAAATCGGGGCTGATCGATCCCAAGCACGCGCGCGCGTTCCAGCAAGTGAGCGCGTGGGCGGAGTTCGTAGGTTACTTCGGGTGCGTGGCGCTCAAGCTCGGGGATTTAAGAGCTATAGCGGATGAGGAAGCGTGTGTTAAGTCGAGCGTGGAGATCACGCGCTTGAGAGGGGGTGGGTGTTCCGAAGAGGAAGCGCGGTTGGGGAAGTTGAGAGAAAAGAAAATGATGAAGAGGCTTTCTGTTGTTCAGGATTTGGCTGATGCGGTTATGGCTTTGGATGATATTTTGGATGGGAAAGGACCGTTTTCGAAACCGGTTTTGATGGCTTCCGCGGGGCTTTTGTCCGCGCTTATTAGCACTCACAAGAATTGGGTGTCTTGCTGAAACCTCTTGTCTGGTATTAATTATTTTCACAGATAAAAAAAAAAAATGTAAGGAATATAGGTAATACGGTATACGCCAAGAGAAAATAGTGCTTGGTTGTTTGTTTGTTACGCTTATAGTTTTAGATTTGTTACTGATTCATGAATAAAAATGGCCATGGTTCTATTTTATCGTGCTCGTTTATCGTGTTGTGGTAATGGCAATTCTGCAGCTAGCTGCCTGACTTTGTTTCATTTGGTGTGGTTTAGATAGATAGAAGAGAATCATGTTAGCTTCTATGTTACTGTATGGTTAGAGCTAACAGTGAACTGCAAAGTTGAATGTTTAGAGGGATGGATTCTATATATTCTGTTTTTTTATAAGCTGGATTGTATATATTCTTTACATGAGAAATGTTAGTAACACTCTGTAGTTTATTTCTTGTAACAAACTCTTTACTATTGGTTGAAATTTGTTAGAAATCATAAAATCGTGTGGGTGTCACTCCTTATTTAATGAACCCATTCATGATTTTGTAGTTTTCAATAACTTTTAATCAACAGTTGAGTGTAAGTTAAGCTAGAAAGAATGTGCTAAAGAGTGTCTTGTTAGCTCTTGTTTACTTGTTTACATAACAAGTGTGGCTTCCCAATTCTCATATATTTAACAATTGATTGTATGTTTGCGAGGCTTGATTTGGAATGGCTATTATTGGATGGAAGAAACAGTTAGGGGGGCAGGGGTGTCGAATGCATTTTACATGGTCACTTTATCACTGTCTAAATGCACTAGCAATATAACTCCCTAAGATCAGTTTAGTGATAAAGGGTTTGAATGGTTTGCATGAGGTCTTAGGTTGAGACCTTATTGCTACCATTGTAAAAAAAAAGAAACACAATAACAATATAAAAAGTTGAACTAACAATATTATGTCTCTTGTCACAAATATATTGAAAAATGTTTCAGAGTTGGAAGGGTATTTCTCCTGAAGGGTTCTGTTTCGTGCTTCTGTCTAGTGTGACTAGGAGGAAAGTTGACTTCATTATTCAACGAGACTTGTTAGCTAACTTGCATCTCTCTTACACGATGGGAAAGTTGGCTGCTTACTGACTTGAAAATTTTCTTCTTTTTCATACTTTGATAATGTATTACTTTCCCCAACCCTGTTGGCATATTGCAACTTCTATTAGTTGACATTCGAGAATGGGGAGTTTCTCATTTGAGAATGTCTGTTATTCAATCTGTGGACTCCTAACTTCCAGTAAAGTAAAAAAAAATTAAAAAGAAAGTGGTAAGGCATTTTCTAATGTTGGTTTAAGTTTTTTATTTTCTTAACGAAGGTTTTGGTGTCAGTATAAGGACTTTGCGTTGCTCTTGTAATTTCTGGTGAGGGTGAAGTCATTCATATGCAAGAATTCTGATGTTTTAGATGTTTAAGTTAGTTTGTGGGCTAGCTGAATAATAATAAGAAAATTGGATAATAACTCATACCTGGTCACCGGCTCTTACTTCCTGGACCCCCCTTTTTGTTTCCAGAACCCCCTTTCTGGAAAAAAAAAAATTGCTTCTGGACACCCTTTCCGGAAAAGAAAATTGCTTCCGGAAAGGGGTGCAAGGGGGTGCAGGAAGCCAAAAGGGGGGATGCAGAAAGTAAAAGCCCTGCTCACCTTGCCTCTCATTCCTTTTATATTAGATGCATTCCCTTGTTAGTATTGATTTATTGGACTGTCAGGCAATTGGGCCAATGCCTTTTAACGGACTTTGGGCCTCTCCCAATACAGATCCAGAACACAATCATATTACATATATTATCTCATTTCATTTGATTAACAAATTTCAAATATACACATTATGCATGTCAACCAAATTCTTTCATCATAAATATTGCTTCAAAAGTATAATGCGACTTTTAATGAAAAAAAGAAAACTAATGGTGAATTCATTTATTTATCCAATATGTGGTCTTTTGTTGAAAATATTAAAACAGTATTGTGCGCAATCATCAAGAATATTAATAATACAAGCGATCAAAGCACGATAACTCCGAATAAAAAAAAAGGTAACACCGAATAAAAAAAAAAGCATGATAACTACAATGACGACCAGTGTTGTGAAAACCGGACCGGTCATCGATCCGGTCGAGGTACTGGGTTGATGGATCAGTGGTCGAACCGGTGGGTCACTAATTGACCCGGTATATAATAAAAAATTTAAAAATATATATATAATATAGCTAACAAATTGTGATCAATCCATAATTCATACTCTAAAATTAAAATCAATCATGATCAAACTATAAATATTACATAATCATTTATTACTATAAATTATTATATTGGATATTATCATTAAATTACTAAAGAAATTCTTGTTATTTTTCACGGTTAAGTATAAAAGTTGTCGGAGGACCATGAGCAAGTATGGTGAACATGTATAAAACACATAAATATTAAATCATATCAAGATCAAAATAATAATAATTAGCTATTATATATTATTGTCAACATCAAAATAATATTATAGGAACATATTATTATATACTATTAAGCAATTAGCTATTAACAATTTAATTAAAATGTTATAGGAACATATTATTATATTATATTATACTATTTAACAATTAACTTTTGTCATGGATTTCAAATGGTACTACGGAAAGAATTCCAAATAACTATATTGTTTGCAAGAATTGTAAAAAAAAAAAAAAAACTTAGCAGAACCGGTTCAATCCCGGGTCAACCAGGTTCGGATCACCGTTTTTCTACCAAACCCGGTCGGGTCAAACCGGACTGATCCGGGTCAAACCGGATCGATCCGGGTCGATGACATATCCGGTCCGATAGCCGAACCGGACTGGTTAGGCCACTGGTTCCCGGTCGAACCGGTCCGACCGGCCGGTCCGGTCCGGTTTTTATAACTATGATGACGACCACAATAATATTGTTAACAAATAGATATTCATTGTATATTGCTAGTACTTTTTTTTCCCCCAAAGATTCGTTGGCTAAGTTATCATTAGACCTATTAACTGTTTAGTATTTTTTATCTTTTTTTTGGCTTTTTGAGGTACAATCTATTTTTTTTGTTATAATATAAATGATTAGTTTAATTTTTTATGTTTAATTTTTTATTCATTCTATACGTGTTTCTTATGAAACAAAAATTGTAAAAATATTGAGCATAATTTATTTCACTTTTCATATTTAAGAGTATAATTATAATAATAATGATAAGTAAACAATTTTATCCTTAAAACTAAATTAAAAATTAAGATACTAATATTTATCTTTTTGATGAATGATGATATAGAGTTATCGGTTATAAGAAGTTTTTGAAAAGGTAAAATCTGAGATAAGTTGCCATACAACATATTTTAACTATTAACTTTTAGAATTTTGTAAGTTGTTCTTTTTTTTTAAAAAAAAAAACTTATAAAACATATATTTTTAATTTTATTATTAAATATAAATTTAAATTAAATAATATTCATATTTAATAACAAATATTTATATATTTAAGTCGTAGCTTCATAGGGTATTAAAATAATATATTAAAGAAATTATATTTATCATAATAATTTAATAAACTTGTTTATCAATATAATTTTATTTTTTTAATGTAATTAAAAGGTATTTGAAACTTTTATTTGATACTCAACTAATTTCCTTTCAATGGTTGACCCATTTTATGCATAACTAATTTAGTATGTGTTTACATAAAATAATGTTAAAGGTCAATGCTAATAAATATAATATCTTACAAAACAATATCTTTAAAACAGGATTTTATAAATGAATCTTTAATAAAAAAATTAAGTTGAAGATATATTAAAAATCACAATAAAAATAGAATTTAATTAAAATACACTATTATTATAATTACTTCTTACATTATTATCTAATCACATATTAATATATTATGATACTTTTCTCTCCATATACCAAAAAATATTAAAACATATAGTAATTTTGTTAATTTTAAAATTTTATAATAAATACTTCAAAAATTATATTAAAGATAATCCATGATTAATTGATAATATAAATTATTTTGCACTAATAAAAATATATCAATTTATATTTTCTTAATAAGTTTTTTTTTTCTTTTTCACTTTCTAATTTCTATTCTTATCCATGTTTGATACTGTAATCAAATAATATATGGTATTAGGATTTATGGAAATTTCGAGATTCCTGAAATTATGGCAATTTTCTATATTCTTGTTCCCACCGGTCATCATGTTGTGGCTGTGGCTGTGGCTGTGGCTGTGGCAGGTCCTTCTCCGAAGCTGCAAAGTTAGCTGAGAAAGACCCTAAGCCTCCTTCGTGACTCGTGACCCCTCTCTTAATCGCAATTTCTTTTTCCTTCAATATTTAACCAGCGAAAACCCCTTTCGGTTACGTTCCAAGCTTAAACGGTTAGGGTTTTTATTCCCTCCAATTCTAAATTTTTTCCGTTCTCGTTTTTATATTATTTTTCAAATTTTCTTTTCCCTTACTTCAATTTTATTTTAATTACGAGCATGATTTTCTTAATTGAATGATTTGTTGACCTTTATTGTGGAATAATAACTCAGGTCTCTGAATAATTGAAGATTTATCGAAGGGATTTGTTTGTGTGCTGTGTTGAAATTGAATTAAGCATTAATGCGTTGGGAGCTATGAGATTGTATTATTTAGCTTGTGGTGGTGGTAACCCTCTCGTTGTTGTGTTTGGTGAGCCTTAATTATTGCGTTGGTGAGAAATAAAATGCCATCTAATTACTTTTCAAGGCTTGGAGCTTCTATTCAGAGATCGCTTGTGGGGAAAGAAGGTGGTGGAATCCGGGTCTCTGCTGAAGTTCTTATCGGGCAAGGGAAGTTGTGGTTTGGTAGTTCTAAGTTTTTTCATTCTGTGCATAGCTCATATTGTGTGGAACTGCAGCTTCTAGTTCGGCCTGACGTTGCCTTAGCTTCGAGCTCTGAGTTAGCTAGCAAAAGAAGAACATTGTCGGTGGTTGACACGCTATCTCGAACGTTTTCGGTTCCATCTGTGTCGGGGCCTTCATTTCAGGTCTGTGGATACCACATTGGTTCTGCCCTTGCTGGACCTGATCAGTTTTCTAGTGGGACGAGATTTCGGATTAAGACAATGGCTGCTCACTTGCCCAGGGTAGTGGTTGGTGAATCCTATTTAGATAACCCGACTTTGAAGGGTAGTCGCCGTTTGCTGTCAACCATGAATAGCAGTAGTATATGTTTAAGCACGAATTTGAGGAATGGTGGAAAAGTGAGCATGAGTTTGAAAAACCATCAGCAGCCAGATAACAGTGCGATTTATGGATATTTTATTTATAATGCTGCCAAGACCTGGTGTAATTCTCATCCTTACACGCAGTCAGGGTCTGGAGATTTCCATACTTTGTCAACCTCGTGTTACTCTGTTGGCCCTGCTCATGATGTGCCTTTTGACACTTCTGCCCATGAGGAACAGTTAAGCAGTTCTGCAGATTCATCTGAACAGTATGTTACTTCCCTTTGGTGTTCACCATTTTAAGCATAGCATGGATGTGAAGCAATATCAGTTCTCTGCAGTTAAAACAATATTTATATATCGTGGTGCTGCTTGTTTGTGGATTAGAATGATAATTGTGTCACTTATAGTTGACTGTTTGTGGTTATGGCTATAATAAACATCCATTTATGATTGAAAGAATTTTAAAAGGATTGAATAGTGCAAATGTTTTGAACATGGGGATTTGACTGATGCTATTTTCAGTTAAAAAGATATTGTTGCATCCCATCTTTACATAGAAAGGTTCATTATAGTTGAGATTTATTGACATTTGCATTTGACTGTTGCAATTTTGGGAATATAAACAGGAGAGTTCCCATATTAGAATGGAATATGCAGAAATGCACAACCCCCACCTGTCAAAATGGAACAGCTTTTTAATGGTTTTAAAAAGAAAATAATGATCAGACTGTGCTAGTGTCTGCTTCATAGTTTTCTGTTTTTCTTGTTATTTTGTACTAGTGATTTTGACCATTATAATACCATCATACAGGGAAAAACTCAGAAATTTGCTTTGTTGTATTGCCTTTTGGATCAACAGACAACATATATAAGCTATATAACAAAAAACGTGTGGAGGCTAAATATGGTGGTTAAAAGTATATTCTGAATTTGCAATCTTAATGGCTGATATCACATGATTGGAAATGTTGGCTGCAGGAAAACTCCTTCGGGCAAGACCCTTAAGTTAATATCAGGATCATGCTACTTGCCTCATCCCGATAAAGAAGAAACTGGTGGAGAAGATGCTCATTTTATATGTTCCGAGGAACAAGCAATAGGGGTGGCGGATGGTGTTGGTGGCTGGGCAGATCTTGGTGTTAATGCTGGATATTACTCTCGTGAGCTCATGTCCAAGTCAGTGGAAGCTATTCAGGAGGAGCCCAAAGGTTCAATTGATCCAGCTAGGGTGCTGGAAAAAGCACACTCAAGTACAAAAGCTAAGGGTTCCTCTACAGCATGCATCATTGCACTTACTGATCAGGTTACCTTCACCTTTATGCTGTCCTCTTTGGAATATAGTAGCAGTTTCTGTTCCATCACTTTGACTTATAGTGCTTTAAGCTTCTCAGAATGCTGATAGACTAGTACTGAATTTACCTTAGTTTTTGCTTCCATTTTTTTGATGTTTTGAGTATCATTTTTGTATTATCCAATGGTCTTCTGGTGATTACTTTCAGCCCTTACAGCTTATTTTCCTCATTCTAGCATTCATTTGTGATAAATTTATAAAGTCCTAGAAAATGAGTCAGTGATATATAGGCTTTCCAATTTTCACCGCTTCTAGTAACATAATTCTGTGGAAAGTTAGGGACAATATAATTTGTCAAGGCAGTAATCTTAGAACTTTGTAGATCTTGCACCCTTGTGAATGTTAACTGACTGGAGCGAATTATGATGCAAAAGTATCAGTTTACATAACAAAATTCTGTCTTAAATAATTTATGGTAAAAAGTGGCCCATGATGTGCTTGTAATAGTTAAAATCACCCTTAAAAATTTTTGATGTCTTGAAGTTAATTTTCTGAAATATAAGTTTGTCTGCATTGGACCCATCTAAGCATAAGATTATGTAATATGAAGCTCCATTTAATAAAGATGGTGGTGATTGTTGAGTACTTTTGAACTACCAAAAAGACTAAGGTAGCATTTGATAGACAACTTAAAATGGGGCAGAACATAATATGTCTTCTGTTTATATTTTGGTGCATTTTAGAAAGAGAATAGAACAGGACATAAGGTAATAAAAGTGGTACATTTTGGTTAAAGGGTGGAACTGAGGAGAATGAACAGGACACATTATTCCATTCCGTTCTATTTGCACACCAAACACTACCTAATAATTTCTAAAATTTGTCCTCGAACCTAGACTTTTTTTTCCTGCTGTTCTTCATATTATATTTGTTACTCGAGGGCATTGTGATGTTTCTAGGTTACAAATATTATGTTGTAAATAATCAATTTTGCTATGTTATTTTGTATTCCTGAAAAAGATATCTATTTTGTTTCATTCTTTTTGTCAACATATATTCATTTTTGTGTTTCTTTTGCAGTGCCTTAATGCTATCAATTTGGGAGACAGTGGGTTTATGGTGGTCCGGGATGGGTGCACCGTATTCCGGTCCCCAGTGCAGCAACATGATTTCAATTTCACCTATCAGCTGGAATGTGGTAGTAATGGTGATTTACCTAGTTCTGGTCAGGTATTTTCCTTTTGTGGACTTCATCCTTAGGAGAATC
This sequence comes from Pueraria montana var. lobata, assembly GCA_026413185.1. Classification (NCBI taxonomy): domain Eukaryota; kingdom Viridiplantae; phylum Streptophyta; class Magnoliopsida; order Fabales; family Fabaceae; genus Pueraria; species Pueraria montana. Next base: position 2,364,000 of record CM048646.1, on the reverse strand, counting down.
AGATTAAATTGGCCATTGAAGATTCTTTTATCCACTCTTAATGATAGTGTGTGCTTAATCCTGATTCATGAAAAAATGTTTGCCACTGGATCTGCTGCTTGTTTATCACTTCTAATATTGTTCTTGTATATATACTTAATATAATAAATGCATACAAAACTTCTATGGTAATTTTTCTTTATGTTAACTTTCTAATTCATAAAAACCTACCATTCCCTTCTGTATATCTAATGTCAGATTTAGACCCTGTCTCGGAAGAGTTATTGTATGTGTGTATTATTTACTTTAATTAAGTTTATAAACACTGATTTTTAGGATGTGTTCAATTTAGTCCATTGTTTTTAAAAAAATTTCAATTTAGTCTCTTAATGTACCATTTGTATCCAATTAATTGTTACAAACTAGTTTGTTCAATGGTTTGCATGTGATCTACAAGTGGTCATTAATACAGATCTTAAATTTTGGGACTTAAATAAAGACAAAGTAAGCAAGACTAAAATGAACATAGCCTATTAGAGTATTAGTGAAAAAAAGGTAAAGCATCAGACCAAGTTAATTAAGGCATTTACTTATGAGTTGTGCTGCACAGGCAGCACAGCCAGAAAAATTTAATCAGAATTCAGCTAGATCTAATGGTGGTCATTAGAGGGACCGGAACCACATATCTATCCAAGAGTCAATAAGCATGTCAATTCATTGTGTGAAAAATTCCAGATTCTAACATTTTCATTTAATTTATTGTTGTTGAGTCAAGCATATTATGTTCGCAGTTTATGTTCCATGAATTAAGATTTGGCTGCTGATATAATTGTTAGCTGGCTGGTTTGTATTTGAGGTCTTAGTTCTGCAGTTTTTCTGGGGGAGACTACTTGATTTTCTGCCTAATTTTGTGTCTTGTTTATTCCTTGCGGTATTCTTTTTCCTGCTGATCTAATGGTCTTTACATTAAGAATTTAACCATGACTAGTAGTCAAGTTTGGTTTTAGATTATTCTTTATGGTGATAAAATTGGAGAATAAACTCATTCAGTTTTATTTGAGGTTTGGTTCTTTGTATCTAGGTTTTTGCTACTAGTAGGATGCTTAGATGGTTTGCCTTGTTTATGTCAGGTTTTTACCGTTCCCGTTGCACCTGGCGATGTCATAGTTGCTGGTACGGATGGGCTGTTTGATAACTTATACAATAATGAGATTACAGCGGTGGTGGTTCATGCCATGAGAGCCGGATTAAGCCCTCAGGTGACAGCCCAGAAGATAGCTGCATTGGCGCGTCAACGGGCACTGGATAAAGACAGGCAGACTCCTTTCTCAACTGCTGCTCAAGATGCTGGTTTCCGTTACTATGGTGGCAAGCTTGATGATACAACAGTTGTAGTTTCATACATTACCGGCTCTGGTGATGCATAATTTCATTTTGCTGTGTCCTCTGTATATAATCACTTTATCTCGGTTGTGACATGTTGTGATTTTAAGTAAACATTTATAGGTCACATGATAGCTCCATTGAATTTAAAATTTCCATCGTCCATGTTATGCTTGGTTTGTTTGTCCAACCGAGTAGTTGTTACACTGAGAATAGTATGTCCAGTTAATTTAAAGGGAAAAAAAGATATTTGTTTTGAGGTTGAGGAGTGAAGTACAAGTACCGAGTCTATTGACTTTGGGTGGAGGTTAATTCCTGTTGTCGATGTTGTGATGATAACAAATAATATTCCCTATCATGAATTAGGGTTACATTTTTGTTGATTTTGATGGCATTATCAATCTGTTATTTTATGTTACATATGCTACTTCAGATGGCCAATTAGCTTGGAGGTGGATAGAAGTGGAAAGACTAGGAATGTTAATGGAATGAGTTAGGATGGACTTATCTTAGTTATAACTTGAAATTTTTAATGAACTCTTCATTTGAACTGAAAACATATGGGATGAGATCAGATCAATTTGAATTGTAGACATTATATATTAATTTTAATATTATGTATGATTGAGTTATAAAAGTTAAAGATATATAAAATTACAATTAAAGGTATATTTTCAAATATATATTTCAAAACAAATAGTATCAATGTAAATATTATATTATGTTTTGAAAAATTGTTTTTGCCGAAGAAAATTAATTATGTAAAATCAAAGAACTTCTTTTATGAAAGAACATAATAAACCACAATTTTTTCATGATGTAGATTCATTAAAAAAATGAGTTTAATGGTCAAACAAACTTACCATATATGGTGATTTATAGTTGAATGACAGAGCAAAATTATTTTACACTGTTAGTGTATAATTTTTTTTAAGAAAAAATTAAAGAATTTGAATCCTTTAGAGGGAGTTTTGCCAGGGATAAGAATTTAGAGAATTTTTTTTCTCATAAAAGAGATTCTTCTTTTGTTTGTGTTTTACATAAGCATTGTAGAATTAAAACACAATTTTTTCATAATGTAGAATTCATTTAAAAAAATACAAAAGAATTTTAATCCTTTAAAGAGAGTTCTGCGAGAGATAAGAATTCTTTCTTTATTTTGTTCTTTTCTCATACCAAAAAAAATTCTTTATTTTTTCTTGAATGAATTCTATATTTCCAATGTGCTGTGTTTTTACGTGATTCCAACCAGTAAAAAGATTGACAGTTACCATGGTTTCCTTTTCTCTCGTCAGTATTTTATGAAAACAAGCAAACCATAAGTATATACTTTGCTTGCTTTTCGTTTCCCCTTAAAGCCTGATATTTTTGTTAATAACAAAAAAAGATAATTTTAAAATTAATCTTAAATCTGACCGTTTTACTTAACAAAAAAGATAATTTATTTTATGCAATATTATGCACATCAATATAATAAGGCCTGTTTAATTATTAGTAAAAGGATGATTTATAGCTATTTCCCCCCTAATTAACATATAAATTTCTAACTAGAAATAAAATAAATGGAGTGATTTTCTTCTTTTTCTTTTCATGCATAGTCCATGCCATCATCTTTTGCGTTGGTCTGGCAGGCAATCTGGTACATTGGGTTAAGATTTTCATTCTTTTGCGTGTTACTTTCCAAAATATTGATGGATATTCAAATTGCACTTATCCATTGACAACAATTGTTTCTCTCAAGATATTAACATAACCAAGAAGTATATTGGAAGAGCTCAATTGCTCGTACATTCCTGAGCAAGACTACCACATTTGTAAATCAATTATTTCACCATAGTTACAAAGTTGTCAAATAGCAAGAGACAGCTCAGAGTTTACTAAATAACATGTTCAAGCCCACTGATCATGTTTGATTGTTACCTAGTACTGTAAAGTAAGCACATGTTTGACACCAACAATACTATGGTTTTGTTCTCTTTAATGGAAACTAACAAAATACTGTCATCTTTTAGTTCACTTTGTTTCTTCTTCGTTCACTTTTCGTATTCCTCATCATCTTCATCCTCATCCTCATCATCATGTTTACTAGTTTTGGAGAATTTGCTTAAATCGAATCTACCTTCATCCCCGAGAAAGTCAAGCCCAAATTGGTTAACCAAAAGCCAACGCAGTAATCGGTTTTCCTTGTTTAGGTAATGCAACTCTTTGTTGATTTCAGGTGTAGCCATCATGCTCACTTGCATCAGTAGGCCCTACATCCATTAAAAATGGAAAATGGCAACACATTACATTACAATTTCATAATTGTCGTTCAAACTTAAAAAAGAATTTGAAAGTCCTGTTTCAGGAAAGCCAGACTCTCAAACTAAAAAACAATGTGCAAGAAGAGAAATACACATTCAATAAACATTTCACAGTTCAAATTTTCAACAGTATGTTTCAATTCACATTTTTTGAGACACATTGGATTGAATAGTACACGTCCAATAAATCAACTTCTACATTAGTCCTCCTCGACCTAGAGTTAAGTGAAACATTTCTCCAAATCCATTTGTACGAGTGCTCTATATAATCAAATGTTGAGATTTATTTTGCAGTGGAGTTTCTGAGTTTTAATGGAGCATATTCAATTATGAGAAGGATCAAGATGTTTGAGTCGTTTCTTCTCTCAATTGCAATTATAATGCACACACACTTTTGTGGCATGACGAACCTACACTCTATCCAAGTGTTACTGTAGATTATATAAATTTCGACTTCTCTTTCTCTCTGCTCTGTTCCTTATGCTGATGTGATGATACTGTCAACACACTATTCCTTTGGAACCTTTAGACTATTCCTCACAAAAAATTATGTCACTTCGAAACATTCAACAACATGGACCATGATAACACATCTTATGTCTTATAATAAAACAAAGGTGATCATGGTCTTGACCTGTGGATTGTAGTCCATATACCAACTCTATTAACACACCTATAAAGGACTTAAGAAACATTATACGTAGAAATTTACAGTGAAAGAGCCAAAGAGAAATCTTATTTTACACTTTGTTTGGACATGTGAAGAAGTAAGAAAGAATTAATTATTATAGAAAGAGATAGAAGAGAAAAGGAAATGAGTTAAAATGAATAGGCAATGTTGCCGAAAATTTCTTTTTTTAAATGACATTCACGGTTTTATATAATAATTAAATTTGCATATACTACTCTGAGTACTGTTTTGTATAATTTGGATTCTTGATCCTTTGTAAATTCCTTGTAAAATTCAGGTTGTTGGTTTGTTACACGTCAAATTGAGAGAACTTCCATAGTTATTCTTTCTGATGAATTTATCTAATCATGTTCTGTATTAAAAAGCAGACCAACTAGAATATCAAATGTTTCATTCATTTTGCCTAAATAATTTACAATTAATCATCACTTCTATCTACCATAATGAAAACGTCAATCATTCCGGTCCTCACTCTTCCCTATAATCTGGATTCTCCTTAAGAATTACAAGACCTTCAAGAATTGGAGGTAGGGAAATATATCCGCAGAAAAAACAAATTTTAGTATTAGAAAGACCACAGAGGTAACAGCTACCAGTTTTTTTCTTTCTAACACTGGAGCTAGCAAGCATTTCTGCCACTTTCTCCTATAGTTGTTTTTCTTCATATGCACTGCACTTCTGTACATTAGATGCTGTGTGTATTGTCTCCATTGCTCATGTAATATATTTTAAAAGTTTATATTTTTATGTGGTCAAGTGTTCAATATTCAAAAGCTTATATCTATATCTTGCTACGTGTTCATTATAAAAGGCATAAGAGATTGGCTCACATGCATTCAATTATTTTATAGAAAATAATTTCATTTTATTTTTGAAATCAATATCATTTTGTGGCAGCCTTTTCGAAAATGGACTGAGTCTTGTAATTCAAAGCTTATTTCACTTTTTCCTTTTTGACTTTTAAAAATGTAGTTATGTTGTAAAAATTAAGAATCTCATTTTTATTTTTTGGTTTGTGTTTTTAAGTTATAGTCTAGTGGGTAATACCTATACAATCATTTTGCTGATAAATTTGTTTAGATAAGTGATTGATACTTCTATTTTGACTTTCTTATAGTCAAAGTTGCTATTTACTGACATAAGAGAGGTCATTGATGCAAATGGGTAAATGAGTGTTGCACAACAGACTTGAGAATGGATAAAATGAACAATTTATCTGCTTTGTTACAAGAAGCAAAACCAGCAAAACTTTTACTTGCTGATCTGCCAAGCCTCCTACTAAGTGGTTAAAAATAACTGAATACTAGAATGCATGTGTATAAGTGAAAGAAGGGGAAATGTTCTAGTTAATTTTCTATTAGTAACTTTCATGATTTTCTATGGAATTAAACATATAAACATAAGGATAATAATGCTTATACTAATGAAATGGTTAATTTGGGGGGTGCCTGGATGAGAAAAAGTTAGAAATGGAAGCCAAAAAAATAGATAATGAGAAATCAAGAAGAAATTATGTTCAATACTGTGCTATGGCATGGACATTTGGACTTTGGTTAGATTTTAAGGTAAAATTCGGTGCAATATTCATGATATGGTTGTTAGAATTTTGTGGTTGTTTTTGGTGCAATTTGTCACAATTGGTGCATGTTGGTGTCACACTGTTGGCATGGGGTATTGGGGCACATTAGTTTTCATTGAGCAAAGTGGTATTATTGACATGAGGGTATCATGTGACACTGCGGGTTATGGGGCAAAGAGATACCGCTGACAATAACAATAATCTTATATATTGTATATCTATCTTCTATTACCAAAAGAAAAAAATATGCACAACATAACTAGAATTTACACGTTACAATTGATAAATTCTAAGCTCGTGCAGTTGTCTCGAGAAACAAACAATCATTGCCTCCAGTTTCAGCTTAACTAACTGGATTGTCTTCGCTTCCATCTATTTGAGCCAATTTTCTTCTTTCCCCTCTTTGATTTTCTTTTTTTTTTTTTGGAAAAGGCCAAAGGAATAATATTATTATGTAGGTAGTTTCTAGCACAAGATGTGCCCGTGATAAACTACCCAACAAAAGAACAGCAAGATACAAGAGTATTACATGTCCATAATGGTTCAAGTATGTAAAAATCGAAAAAAATGCACCACACCACTAAGGACTCTGCATATATCCTATGAACCAATTGATCAATATAACAGAATACAAAATTTCCCATCACCGACCCCGTGTACAATTCCCCCTACCAAGATCTAACCACCCCGCTGTTACAGTAGTTGAGACAGGACCTTCATACAGTTTGAAATCCACCTATGTTCCTATCAATCATACGGCCACAACATAAAGTTGTGCACATAATTTGCACTGTGAAAAAATACCTCTTGCCGCTGCAAAAACACATGCACCTTCTTTCCCCTCTTTGTGCTGCTACGAAAATTTAAGTTATGTAGAACCTGCTTTCAAAGTAGAAACAACACTCTTAGTGTCCATGTCAGATTCTGAGACTTGAGCAGTAGAAATGGATTTATTCTCTTCAACTGATTCATTTGTTTTCTCCAAGTGCTAGGAGGCCTTTGTTAACGTGAACTCCTGTTTGAAAGATTAAATTACTAGTGAATATATTTTCTCAAAGTATGCTTAAATGATAAAGGTGAAAAAATTTCCTCATGCATTGGTACAAATTATAACCCGTTGTTTCGTATAGAACACACAAAAAAATCCTTTTTTCTTATAATGGAGATAACATAATGGTGCAAATAATAACAAATGACCATGATGCAATAATCCCAAGCAAATTAAGAAACAATATTTCCTTGAATAAGAATTCTTCAGTGGCTAAAACCAAAACTTCCTTTAAAGATAGAGCATGCTACCCTTATTCACGTCGTGTACTATTGAACTACACGCTCATCAAACCATAATGATAGACTAATTGAACTTCAGGAAAAGGCTGGGAAAACCAATCAAAATCAGAAAAGGTAGAAATTACCAGAAAAACGGAAGTCGTAGTCTGTTTTATGATTCAAAAGTAATTCTTCTGAATGTTATTTTTCATATTGGAAGGAATTCTGACTAATGCTCTTTCAGTTTTTTTTTTTTTTTTTTATATTTATCACTTCAAATTGAGAACTTACATACTTATTCTTTTTGATGAATTTATCTAACCATGTTTTGCATTACAAAGCAAACCAACCAGAATATCAAATGTTTCATTCATTTTTCCTAAATAATTTACAATTAATCATCACTTCCGCCATAATGATAAGTGTCAATCATTCCGGTCCTCACTCTTCCCCATAATCTGGATTCTCCTTAAAAACTACAAGACCTTCAAGAATTGGCGATAGGGGAATATATCTGCAGAAAAAACAAGTTTTAGTATTAGAAAGACCACAGCTACCAGTTTTTTCTTTCTAACACTAGAGCTAGCAAACATTTCTGTCACTTTCGCCTATAATTGTTTTTCTTCATGTGCTAATAAGGTGCATCAAAGTTAAGAAAAGAAAGGAGTATTAAAGAATCTCTAATCAATGATTTGTACAAATTTTGCAAAATGGCACTTCAGTTACCTTAAACTTCTTTTGATATAAATTGTGATTCTTCCACAATTTGGATCAAATTGGATGCATGCATGTGTAATGTCTCAAAGAAGTCCACAGTTATTTTAGATACTGTGTGTATTCTCCGCTACTCTGGCATGTGCCTACATCCAATAGCATAGAATTTAGCGTCTCTAACTCTGAAGTTCACCCAACAAACCAGAAATCACACACTTCAGACTACTTTGAAGATCATCTAGTAATGAATCAGCTTCTAATGCAATTCCTTTAAAAAGATGAAGCACAAAAATTAAAGAGTAAAATATGTTTTTAGTCCCTGTACTTTTACTAAAAATTGGTTTTAGTTCCTATACTTTTAAATCGACCATTTTAGTCCCCAAACTTTGAAATATGTGAATTTAGTCCCTTAACATCACTAACATCAATAAAGGAGAGGGACTAAATCAATATATTTTTCAAAGTTTAAGAACCAAAATGGTTGATTTGAAAGTATAGGGACTAAAATCAATTTTGAATGAAAGTATAAGGACCAAAAACATATTTTACCTAAAATTAAATTAAAGACACCAAGAAAGCTCACGTAGAATCAATTTATAAAAAGTGTAAGAGACACCCTTACATCCTCCAAGGCAGATGAATGCCTGGCTACTTCAGAATTCAACTCTTCAAAAGTAAACTGGTTATTTCATTTAAGCTCCTCAAAATTGTCCAAAGCTTTAATGCCAGAACCATACCTGTTTTTTAATTTTCCTACCTGCACCGATCTTCAGTAGCCTGAAAGAGGTATACCAAAACAAATTTGTTAATCTGATGATATAAATAACAAGCATGATTGCATCCTATGGAAACCCACCTCTGCCTTTGTTGATACAAAAGAGTGCATATCTTCTTCAATTTCTCACATGATCATTTACTACATGTTTTTATAACATGCCTGGAATTTCGACTTAAAATTCTTCGTGGAACAACTAAAGTGTTTGATCATTCAGTACATGATCATTTAGATAAGTTCTTGAATATATATATTCTTTAATTAAGTTTATAAACACTTATTTTTAAGGTGTGTTCAATTTATTCCATTTTTTTTTAATTTAGTCTCTTAATGTATCATTTGTATTCAATTAGTTGTTAAACTAGATTGTTCAATGCTTTGCATGTGATCTACAAGTGAGTCTGTAATCACCAAGTATGGCCGAACATATAATCCAATGTTAGCAGTAGTCTAATTTAAGTCACAACTAACTAACTCCAGAGACTGCATTAATATTGATCTTAAATTTTGGGACTTGACTTAAAAAAAGGGTAAGCAAGACTAAAATGAACATAGCCTATTAGATACTGTTAGTGAAAAAAAGGGAACATGGTTTGAAAACATCTGACTTGTGCTGTACAGGCAGCACAGCCAGAAAAATTAATCAGAATTCAGCTATCTAATCTAATGGGTAGTTATTAGAGGGACAAGAACCACATATCTATCCAAGAGTCAATAAACATGCCAATTAATCGTGTAAAAAAATCCAGATATCTAACATTTTCATTGAATCAATTAATTGTTGTTGAGTCAAGCATATTATGTTCCATGAATCAAGATTTGGCTGCTGATATAATTGTTAGCACCAACACCAGTTCACCTCCATTGGTAACTCCTGACTTCCCACCAAACCCCATTAGTGCCCTTCCAGTTTCCAGCCCCTGCCACACTCTGATACCACCTTTCCCAGGCTCACCATACACCGTCAGATCAAACCATAATCCTGCCCAAACGCATCCCAACCATTGCACAAAAGCACAATCTGTGTGCTTGGTGCTGATTCGCTACCCCTTCATGACCTGCTTTCTGATGTGTGTGGTGGTTTCGCTCTTTCTTTCTCTTTTTCACTCTCCTCTGCACCTCTTGCACATGGTCTCATATTTTCACGAAAATGGTAAGAGAAAGAGACGAATGCATGTTTCCACGTTCACCACCTTTACTGGGGAGCCACATATGTATAGAGATTGCATCAGAGATCTCCAACTCAATTCATCTCTATAAATAGAGATGCAGAGTTCATAAGTGGCCTTTCATTACCAATATCTCATTTACACGGGATACTTGAAAGAAAGATGGTGGTGGTAGGGAGAACTGCATCTGTTATAGCTTCTTTTTACTCATACCGTATGTAATGTATACGCTGCTAATTGCTTTTTTCTTGTTGGCATCTTCTTCTTCTTCTTCTTCTTTTTTTTCCTAAAATTGCTGCCCTCTTTGTTTATGCTAGATCCATGGGCCGAGCAAGAGAACCTCATTCATGGAAGTCTTTAACCATGTCTTATATGCTTTGTTCTAACCATGGCCAATAAACATCTTCAACTGTGATTTCCTTGATTAATCAAATAGGTAAGATCAAGGTTTTAAAAATTGGTGCGTAACGGTGATATCGTCCGCGACATCTTGGTATCGGACCGCAGCGTTACCGTTACGCACTGATATTGCGGTGAGAACAAAAATCACATATATCGGACGCAACGTAACGCCGTTTCGGCCGCGACGAACGTTATCCGGATGCAACGTAACACCGATATTAGTATGTACTAATTTAATTTCATTTTAATACTTTAATTAGTTTTTTTACTTTGGATATCTCATTGGGATGAAAAAAATAATATATTAATTATAGGTTATTATAAATTATATAATGATAAAAAACATTTTAATATAGTTTTGTGTGAAATTGTGAAGCATTCACGCCGTGATGACCGCAATCTGTATCACAAAATCTGCAATTATCGTAATCGTGAAAACGTTAACGCGACCGCGACCGCGATTTAAAACCTTGGGTAAGATTATTACGGAAGCAAGCAGTCTTTCTCTGAGTCGAAAGCAGACGTGCAGAGCAAAGAGCAAGCGGGGTCGAGCAAGGCAAGCTGTGAAAAAAGAGCATGGAAGAAAAAGTAATAAGTGCATTGAGAATTTGTCCGCTTTTATGTTTATTTATGTGTATTTTATATTATTCAGTTTATTGGACATTTGGATCTATGCATTTGGGTTTTGCTACTAATAGGATGCTTAGATGATTAGCTTTGGTTATAATTTTCATTATGTTCACTTAGATTTAAAAGGAAAAAAGTTATTCGTTTGAGATTGAAGAGTGAAGTATCAAGACTTTTAATGAGTGGAAGTTAATTCTAACTGTCGATGTTGTGATCATGACAAAGAAAGGAAAATCTCTCTACTTTATAATTTCACGTACCATCTAATATTTGGTAATTTGTTTATAAAATTAACTCCTTTGATCAATAGCTCTATTATGGAGAATCTTTTCTCCCTATTGTACTAAATAATAATAATCTATTGTATTGTGATGACTGTTATGGAGAATTTGCAGTGTTTCCAGGGAGACTACTTGCTTTTATAAAATGTACACATCCAATAAATCAACTACTATGTGAATGAAACATTTCTCCAAATCCTCCAACACACCAGAACCACCAAAGCCTTTTTTATATCAACCTAAATTATATTAATTTGGTCATTTTATATGCATAGCTTTGTTCATGACTAACACAACCCTCTGATAACGAAAAACAGTTCAAGCAATGAGATTTTGACATAAACAGAAGAAGAAAAAAAAAGAATTATTCACCTAAAAGGTGGTGGTTTGACCACAAACATAATGATCAATATTGAACAAATGTCAGTTAATTCATAACAAAATCAGTATTATTGGGATTAGTTCTCAATTTAATCATGAATCATACAGTAGTGTACCCACAGGTATGGATTGAAATGACAAAAGTCAAGCTATGTATTTGTTAAATTATACAATTAAGTACCAAATTAGGAGGAAAGGATAGTTAAGTTCTACTTGTTGCGGTTTATCATAATTAAATTACATTATTAATATTACTTCTTATATTATTGTAGTGTCAGAAGCCATGGACACACAATTCATACCTTCACCCCGGCTATGGAGGCTCCACTTTGATGTAGAGAAGTGTCCTACTTATATAGGGTGACAACATTAAACCATCATATGACTTCGATTTTTCAATTTATTTGTTTTTGACAAACTAGATGGGCCAAAGCCCAAGCAAACAAACAAGTGAACAGTCATAGTGATTCTGGTTTTTTTTTTTTTCCGGTCCATGGCACAGTGATACTTTAAATTAAAATTGAATTAGGTTTGATTTTAACATGTTTTTTAATATGTTAAACATGTTTAAGTAGTGTGTCTATAATATTGTTAATAATATATATTTGTTATTTTATGTATAAAAAGTAAGGCAGTTTAGAAATAATTTTTCTAGTCTAAACTAAGATTATCTTTGTAATCCTTTTTATTTTATTTGTAGTCATTATTTATGACTATTGAATGATATATGTAGTCAATACTAAAAAAAATCTAAATAATAATAATAATAATAATAACAATAATAAATAGACTGATAGATAATATTTGTCATGTAAAAGAATTAGTTATTCCCTTTCTTCTCACCAATTAACATAGCTTCGTTATTTGTATCATATTGTTTTTCTTCTCATTATTAAGACCTTTTGTCTCATTTTTTTTTTATTTTAGAAAAAAAAAATACATTTTAGATGATGGTGGTGTTCATTCAAATATTATAGATTTCAATTTTTCTTTCATTTCTTCTTTTATTTCCATTGTTACTATTCACCTGTCTCTTCTTTATTTCTCCTAATTTTATTGCCATTAATAACTAAAATGCATAAGATATTTCATCAAAATCTATGGTAAGATTTAAACATAAGATGGTGAGGGAGAATTAAGAGATATTGAGCTTTGAGACATTTTCATGAATGTTGAAGATCGAATCCTACTTTTTTTTCCCCCTTAGATATTGTTCAATGACATATTTTTGTTTTTTCTCTATTAATTAATTATGTACTTTTGAGAATCATAAAAGAGTATTGATATATTTGTTTCAAATGTCAAGTAATATTTTTTTTTTTCATTAATAACAAAACACTTTTCTTTCATTCTATTTTTGCATCTTTTTTCACATATGTCACCAAATACTACTTATATTGGGATGAATCAATTGCATATATGGGAGTCCAATAAGAACATGGATCCCATAAGAGTGTGTTAAGGAAAGGCAAGGCAAGGCAGAGAAACGAAGACTGAGTTCTTCATTCTCCACTAGTCCTTGACTTTGTTTGTGAGTTGAAATCTGAATAATATCGTTTAGGGTTTGAAATTGGATCTGATGGCGGGTCGCAGAGACGCATTGCTGACTCGAGATAAAGGGCAATCATCGGTGGGATCTCGAATCGTGGTGGCCGTCGTGATCGGCGTTCTCCTCGGCTGCGTCTTCGCCTTCTTCTCTCCCAATGCCTTCTTCACCTCCGCTCCCACTCCTCTTCACATTCCCAACCCTACTAAGGTGGTCAAACATCTTTCTCTTTCTCAATTAGGACTAATGTTATATCGCTCAATTTTATTCTCTCAACTTACCATCAATTTTTAGTTCACTTAGCTAATCAAAATCATATTAAGTAGATTTTTTTCAAAGTTACCATATATAACCACAGTGTAAGTACATACACTATTTACTCATATTTTTTGCTCTCAAATTATGAGACTGTCCTTGAAATTAATTAGTCATTTTAGTTCTTAATATTAAGGATCTGCCAGTTTGATTTGATCCTTAACTTTGATAACTATCAATCATTTTGGTGCCTCACTTAGGTGTGCATCAGTCAATTTGTCCCCATGATTAGTCCTTGATTTTGTTGTGCATCAGTGTCCCTAACACCAGGGACCAAATGGACTTATGATTATCATATCCAAGGGTTCAATTGATTAATTTCATAATGTTAGTGACCAAATTGACTAATAATATCAAATTTTAGTCACTAAATTGAATGATGGTTGTAAAAGTCAGGGATTAAATTTGTGTTTTTGTAATATCAATGATAAAATTAATCAGTACTTATAATTTTGGTGTATTACTCATTTATTCTCATAATACTAAATAAAGAAAATATGAAATAAAAAATAAATGCATTTAATATCTTGAAAATACATATAAAGAAACATCTAGATGTCTAATAGGCAGAAGGATTAGTACAAAATATATGCAACAGGATATAGAATTATTAGTTTAATTGATTGTTACTATTAATTGTTAGATGGTTTCATCTGCATGCGAATCGCCGGAACAAGTTAATGCGCTTAAAGTTGATATTCTATCAGCGAAAGAGAAGAATTCTGAGCTGAAAAAGCAGGTCAAGGGGCTTATGGAGAGACTGCGTCTGGCCGAACAAGGAAAGGGTCATGCACAGGAACAGTTTGCTGTGCTTGGTGAGAACCACAAGGCTGGGCTTTTTGGAACTGTCAAGGGTCTCAGAACCAATCCACCTGTCATTCCTGATGAATCTGTGAACCCCAGATTGGCCAAGATCTTGGGGGAAGTTGCTATTTATAAAGAACTTATTGTTGCTCTTGCTAACTCTAATGTGAAGGAGATGTTGCAGCTATGGTTCACCAACATCAAGAGGGTTGGCATACCTAATTATTTGGTTGTTGCCTTAGATGATAACATTGAAGAGTTCTGCAAATCCAATGATGTTCCTGTATATAGAAGGGATCCTGATCAAGGTGTTGTTGATGCAGTCGGTAAGAGTGGTGGTAACCATGCTGTTTCGGGATTGAAATTTCGTATTTTGAGAGAATTTCTGCAACTGGGTTACAGTGTTCTTCTCTCGGACGTTGATATTGTGTACTTGCAGAACCCCTTTGATCATCTCTATAGGGATTCAGATGTGGAGTCTATGTCTGATGGTCACAATAATATGACAGCTTACGGGTATAATGATGTCTTTGATGAACCCTCGATGGGTTGGGCTCGGTATGCTCATACAATGAGAATATGGGTTTATAACTCTGGTTTCTTTTATATAAGGCCTACTCTTCCTTCAATTGAGCTCTTGGATCGTGTTGCAACTCGGCTCTCTAAAGACCCAAAATCATGGGATCAGGCAGTTTTTAATGAGGAGCTCTTTTTCCCTTCACATCCCGGTTATGATGGACTCCACACTGCAAAAAGGACAATGGATATGTACCTTTTTATGAACAGTAAGGTTCTCTTTAAGACTGTTAGAAAAGATGCTAAACTCAAGAAACTGAAGCCAGTGATTGTGCATGTTAATTACCATCCTAATAAGTTTGCAAGGATGAAGGCAATAGTTGAATTCTATGCCAATGGGAAACAGGATGCGCTGGATCATTTCCCAGATGGTTCTGACTGATAGGAACATTAGAATAAATATGTTTCTAACACGTGAAGGATTTGTATGCTCAAATTGATGTGATACAGAGGCAATCATTTCAGTTCACCTCCCAGGATCAGTTTTATCTCAATGTACTTTCTGTTGAGTTTTAGAATTTGTTGTGTTTACGATTAAACATGTTTTCTGTAACTTTGTATATTCTGTAATGAGATGATATTCAATGTCTCTGCAATGAACTTGGCCGTTTCGTTGTTGTTTTTTTAATGTAAAGAAATAACTGTTTGTATTACAGTTTTGGGGGTATGAAATAACATGAAGATCACATGGTTGGTAAGAGATTGTTGTGGGGATCTTCAAACTCTGGCTGCCTGCATATTGGTTTCAGAATTGACATGGAAAATGTGCAACCAGTTGGAACTTGGAAGGGGAAATAATACGCGTGATTTTGAATAATTGTTGGTGTTTTGGCGCTTGTTGCGTTTTTTTTTTTTTATATAAAAAATTATAGGTCTGATTTGGCCCTTTTCTTTAGCCACATAGTCTCGAGTCTCCTGGAACTTTGTCACTTCTTGTGTATTTGCCCCTTCCCGTCATTATTTTCCTCGCTTCACATTGCAGTTTTCTATTTTTTTTTTCCTTAACATGAATGATGGATCACATGGCAGCCATATAGGAAAATTGAGTTGTGGTGGTAGGCAGAAAATCCGAATGGTTCAATTGAAGTTTAGGTGAGTCAACGCAACTAAGGGTACAAATAGTGCCCATGAAATTGTGAGAGAATAATACAACCTGTCATCTAGGCCAAATTTTTTTGTTTTTTCTTTGTGTGTTGATGTCTTATTTGGGTACAAATAGTGGATTTATTTAGTATTTCCTCCATTCTTTTTACATTTTAGAATTTTTAGTTGTTCTTTTATACAAGTCACTTTATAAAAATCATGTGCATTATTTTTTTTCAAGCTTATATTTAATTACATCATGTTTAATTACTCTACACTTTACTACAAGCTTTACACTTTTCTAATATTAATATCCAAAAATTACTAGTATATTGATATTAATAGAATATTGGAAAGATAATTAAAGTGGAGAGACAAATTAATAAAATTGGTGAAGTTTTTAATGAAGATAATTTTAAAAAGTTTAGATTTTTTTTTATAAATTTAAGATTATTTTTCTTAATATGTGAATTAATTGAAGATTAAGAAAATTTGTTAAGATTTTCAATAAATTTCAATTAATGAGAGAAAGTTTGTTTAAAAGAGTGTGTTCAAGCATTTGCAACTCAACAATTCACCTTAAGGTTCTTAAATGGATCTCACTTTTATATATCACTTACTCCCTCCGTTCCAAATTATATGACGTTTTAGAGAGAAAAATTTGTTCCAAAATAGATGTCGTTTTACAAAATCAATGCTGCATTCAATATCTTTTTCTAGGACTACCTTTAATTAATACTTAGTGGGAATAGTGTACTATGAGTAATTAATTAGAGAGATAAAGGGTATATTAGAAAGTTACCTAATATTTTCTAGAAAATTCAACAAATTAATTGCATTTCTTAATACTGTGTCAAAACCTTAAACGTCATATAATTTGTAATTGAGGAAGTATATCTACTTTTTATAATTTAAGAATACTAGTACATACACTATTTATTATTTGTTTTTATTGAATATTTCTTTCTATGGATCTATTTATTTGATAAAAATATTGAATTTTTTTAAGTTTTCAACCTATTAAATATATTTTACATTTTTATTTAATATTTTTATATAATATTACGAAAATTCATAAGATGGTGTCATAAAACACTACTCTTTTTCACTCTGACTCTTTGACTAGACACGTTAGAATCTGCACTCTGCATTTAATTTGATTGTCTCCTAATTCGGTTTTAAAGGTGATGTTCAGTTTTTGTCTTTTGACTTTTGAATAACTTGCAGAAATTAGGTTAACTGTCTTTTGGATGAATGGAATCCTATCATTGTTCTTCGAAATCAAAATAGGAAATTCACTGTGTTAAGTGTCAACTATCAAGCAACAGTGGAAAGTACTGAATTATCTTAATTATTTTACCCCTTAAGCATGTAATTATTTTCATTTCGGCCATTCAGTCCAAGACGCCAACTCTATTGCTAATGCAAGGGAACATAGAAAATAATAATAAAAATAATAATAATAAAAAAGACAAAGATTGATCAAAATGAAAGTAGGTAAATTTGCGAGGATAAAAAATGACAGAAAATAACCCGAAGGATAAAAATAAAAGTTACTATGCCTATAACAATAAGAAAATAAAACATATTTCTAATATGAACATTGCGACCCCTGTTTGCTGCATTATCCATATCTATCTATACTCAAACAAAGTTCTATCTTCATTTAATAATTGCAAAATTGGTTACACACTTATATGTTTCAAATTACAATTTGCTTTCTTTTATTGGCGTCACTTTTACGAATTAGAAACTCCACTTTGTGACTCATTTTCAAACGATCCTTCTTCGTCTTTCACCAAACACTTTCGCATTCTCTTTTTGTTTCTTGATCTATTTCTCACTTACTTGTTATCACTAGTTAGACTCTTGATTGATCCTCTTGGACTCGAGAGGGGAAAAAAAAAAAAACGATCTTGTGTCGTGGGTTCCTATTGTTTGACAAAACGAGATTTTTTTTTTCTTTTGTTGTTTGAAATGTATTAGGGGTTTTCTATTGCTTGTAGGACGCGAAGCAAACAGGGAGTGGTGGTCTATGGATCAAAAGATGAGGGGAAGGGTGGATGATGATGAAGTGATTTGCTTGGGAGAAAAATTAGAAAGTGTAACAGACCAAATTAATCCCTTCTATCTTCTAATGACTAGCCATAATCTATTTTTATTTTCTCTACTTATAAAACAAACATTGGTGGTTGGCTTAATGGGTCTCGACCCATTCTACTCCTAGGCTCTACCTAAGATTAATTATCTTATTTTTACGCGCACACACACTCATTTGCAAAGATTGAATTGACCTGCAAAGATTGAAATAAATATCTTATGACTCAATTGTGTTTAGAATACACTTCAGAATCATTGGTCTACTGTCTGTACCTCTAATTAAGTATTTATAATTAATTTTTCATAACAATTAAACAAGATGACTCAATTAAAAAAAAATAAAAGTTCAATCACTTAATTGAAATTTTGATAAAAGTACGAGAATCCACAAAATAATTAAACATAACTTTCTAAATAAGCATAAGTTAATTTTTTTTCTTACACTCGAGACCGAAGGGAGTATATTACTTCACATTCTTTTATTAGCTAGAGACGAAGCTTGAAGTTTTATAAAGATATGTTATCGTTAAAATCATGCATTTAGTACAAATGAACGTTGCTTTTAATCTCTTACTGAAAAATTATTCTCTTTGGTCTCGAATGTAAATAAAAAAAAGTAACTTATGCTTATTAAAAAAATAGTTAACATTATTTAATTGTACCATTCTTATTTAATTTTTTTTTCCTAAATGACCCTATCTCGAACCCTGATGTATCAAAAATAAAAGAAAGATATTAGAAATAAAGCCTCAATAAATAAATGATATTTTAAGAATAATTTTATTTAATAAAATAAAATAAATTAAAATTTACATATATTTATAAATTATAACTAATATTTTAGACAATTTTTTTTCTTACATTCAAAATCGGAGGAGGAAGTATTTTGTAAATTAATCTAACAACTACGATCTTCTACTTTGTAGTCATTGCAGGTGAACTTTTGATCATGGGTCTGTCAAGCAATTGCTTTCGCTGAGAATTCATTTTGTTATATCTCTCATTTTAGAATTTAGATAAGGGCACAATCTTCAAGGTAAAATAATGATGACTTTTTTATATTTCTCAATTTATCTCATTTTATTTATCCTTTAAGGCAATATACATATTTTAATAAGATGATTGATTATATCAATTTATATGATAGAATAATATTATTTTACTAATATATATATATATATATATATATATATATATATATATATATATATATATAGTAGCTAGGTAGATAGTAAAAAAAAACTAATTGAATATTATAGGTTACAATATCATTAATAATGATATTATTTAAAAAATATTAATATTTTTAATATTCTAAAATATAAATAAATTGAGATAAAAATATTTTGAATGGGACCAATAAAATGAGACTAAGAAAATATTAAAAATGAGGATGAAATGTAGAAAAGAGTTTAATTTTGGTTTAGGAAATAAAAACAACATCTTAGGGTTAGGAATGTATTGTTCTGTGCAGTGGCGAATCTATAATTTGTAGTTAATGGACAAATTAATTTTTTAAAATTAATATTTATTATAATACATATGTAATATCTTTAAGGAACTAATTTGATGGCTTTTGTCTTTTATTTTTGGTGGCTTTTGCTATGGTTGGTGGCTGCTTTAATATTTGCCATGGAACGGTAGGCAATATTTGGTTACTTTCTATTTATGAGAGTATATGATCATTAATAGGTAGTAACCATTTGTTTAGCAGCGCCATGTAAATGGGATTCGGTGAAGGGATATTTGTATTACTATATGTATATGGTACTGCTGGTACCTATTTATGAGCTATATATATAACTTCTTTTTGCCGAGCAAAAAAAAAAAAAGGAACTAATTTGATTAGGATGTAAATAAATTATCTTCCATCGTGAATCTAGTCAAATCAACCTTAAGATAATTTTATTAAGTTTAATTTGGTTTAATTTTAGAAGTGTCAAACTTGATTTATGTCTGTAAAAAAAAAAAAAAAAAAAAACTTGATCTATGTCGATAGTTAAGTCTCAAGTTAACAAGGTATCAACACAATTTATCCAACTTGACCCATCTTTTTTTTTTCCTCCAAATTTTAAATAATGTTATTGATATTTTATTTGTTTTAAATACTTTTTAATAGATCTTGTTTAAAAATTTAGAAGTATCTCATCCAATGACTCTACCTAAACTAACTTGAATTTGATTAGTAAACATGACTCGAAACATTTTAATTATCTTGAACTCTTCTATTTATTTTTTTTTTTCATCCTCAATTCAAATTATGGTGTGGTGGGTCACTGAGCAAGATTTTTCCAGTCACAGCATTTTAGACACGATAATCCAAGATGTACATGTTGCATAGTAAACTATGAGAAATTATTACATAATTTAAGTTCATGAACTTTTACATGATATATAATCGAGATTTTTAATTTATGAAAAAAAAAACAAAAATATTTGATTACATGTGACGCATTAAAATTGGTGGATACGATTATAATTGAATACCATGCCATAATTTGTGGTAGACTATATATCCCGCAAAAGACTGAATTAGAATATAGAAGGAAGAGAGGTCCATATAAAATTGAAGGACAATAATAGGAAGCAGGTTGCACTTGGTGGTTGCAGAGTGATTTTGGATTGATCCAATTCCAATCTAAGTTATTGAAATGCAAAGCTAGAAACTACCCACCCCATCAACTCAACTCACAACACAACACAACACTCTTGTTTGGGAACTATTGTCGTTGGTTGCAGCAGCAGGAGGCCCTACTACTGTTGTTTGTTTAACTTTTAATTTTGAAGAACGTCATGTCATGTATTGTCCCCAGTCACCCCACGTGCTCTCGCAGTCTCGTGCCATTTCTGCCACCTGACCCGGACCTTCTTAAACCATGCTTCCACTTGGAATTTGGGAAATTGGGACCCCCCTTTCTACTCAATTTGTTTCTTTCTGGATTTTTTTTTTTAAAAAAAGAAGAAATATTATCTTTTCAAAGAGTGATACTCCTTTTATTAGATAATAACATTTATTAAAGAGAAAAAACACTATACACGAATAATAAAATAGTATTACACTATTATTCAATCACAAATCATTATGTACGTGATAAATTTATTGATTTTTATAATAATTATCTCAAAAGTTATACCAATAATAATATGTGATTGAATAACATTGTAAAATTAATTTCATATTTATTATTCTGTTATTAACAGAATTCGTGATTTGAAGAACCTTGATTGGCAGCTCAGTTTCCATCACACTTACATAGAAGGAATCAGTGCACTGATTGGTTAGCAAAATTTGCTGTTCAATCTCATGAGAGTTTCAAGTTGTGGAAGCTAGTGATTTGTCAAATATTGTTCTTGCTGATAGAATAGGTGTTATAACTATACGTCAGTAGTTTTCTCTTGTTTTGGTTTTCCCATGTATCAAAAAAAAATATTATCAGATCATTAAACTCTTATTAAAAACTATATAAAATAACAAAGTAAAGTCTTTTTTATTAAAAAAAAATCACAAATAAAGTTTATTAAATAAAGAAGACTCACATAATTTTAGATTTTCAACAAATTTCAATTAAAATTAGAAAGTGTTAAAAAAAAGTGTGTTAGAGTACCTTCAATGGAAGTGCTTATTTGGTGCAAACTCATTAAGCGCCCAATCTTGTTAAGAGATGTCTATTGGAACAAGTTCTTATCAATTATGAAGTAGTAGATGCTTATATAAACACTGGTTCTTAAAAATTTTATGAGTCTCGTGTGCATGTATTTTTATGAAATAATAATAAAATGAAAAAATATGAGATTATTTTTAAGACTTATTTCATCAATAAAATTTTTAGCATGGCTAAATTAGATGAGTGGGTTGCATAAATTATAAAAATTAAATATTAATAATGTGTAATGATAAGACTTATTTAAGAACCCCAAAATGAAAAAAAAAAGTTTCTAGAATGAAAATAATCTTAGAAGATATATATAATGAGAAATGCTAGCAACATACTCTCTATTACACTTTTTTGAACACATTCTCATGATTGATTAAAATTTATTGAAAATCATAAATTTTTATGGGTTTCATTTGTTGTTTAATGACTCTCTCCTGATTTTGTAGTTTTCAATAAACTCTAATCAATGATAGAGTGTATATTAAAAGTGTATTGCTAACGCTAGTGCTATATATTAATTAACGTTTCTCTTTCTTGCCATGGCTACCAATAATGTGATTGTTATGAAGTGAAGAAGTCAAGTGGTCCATTTGCATTATTATTATGCACCACTTAATGAAGAGTAGATTGTGGCTAAGTTCTTTGTTGAATATTTAGACATAATTTTAGTTGGCTATCATTAATGCTACCGACTAACTTTGTCACTGGTGAGCTGTTGGATGCATAGACACAGCGCAATATTGTTATGAATAAATTTTGTGGAATTATAAACTTTAAATTAGCATCACATTTGCATTGATTGGATTGGACGTTTTAATGTAGTACTTTTTTAGTTATTTTATTTTATTTTATTCTATTTTTTCCTGCGAACACGAGAATCCGACCGAAATAATGAAAAGAAAAACACTGTAGGACAAAAGAAAGAAAATAAAGGGGAAGGCTCACGATGCCCGTGGAATCTAAGCTATGGAGTAATGACATACAAGTACTTTGATAGGAAGATACTGGCAGGAGGAATTATTATCTCAGTTTATATGAAAAGGAAAAAAAAAACAGAGAAGAGACAAAATACAGAAAATAATATATGTTTTAAATATAAAATAAAAAAGGATGTTTTTTTTAAATAAAAATTCCACCTTTTTTTTAATTCAAATTTAAAAAAATTTCCTCTTGGAAACTATGAACACTTTAACCTCAAAATCATTAATTAACATGTATTAAATCGTCAAATTCAAGTTAAGAGTATATCGATATTTTTTTTTTTGAAAGAGAGTATATCGATATTTAATAACGTGTTTACAAACACAAACTATTACATAAAGTGCAGAAACAATATGGCAAGTACTAGTGTTTAATAAAAACACAAATTTCTAATTATCTGTGAAAAAAAAAGTATCAAATATACAGTAATAATAGTAGTATCTTAGCTAATGGTTTTAAAACCGGACCGGTCATTGAATCGATCAAGGCACTGGTTCAAGGTTCAATGGTTAAACCGTGGTTCAACCACGGTTGAACCGGTATTAATAAAATAATAATAATAAAATAATTTATAAAATAATATTAAATAAATATAATATCACACAACTTTATAACATTAAAAACTATAATAAAACTTAAAACATCACTTTACGAGGTTTTAACATTCAAAAAATATATAAAAGTTTAATTAAATATATCATAATACTTAAGTTCAAATTTTAATAAAATAAAATAATGTCCATTAACAATAACAAATTTACATTTAGAATAAAGAAAGAAAATGACAAATTAATATAATATAAAATTATAAAAAATCAAGATATAAAAAA
Organism: Pueraria montana var. lobata; assembly: GCA_026413185.1. Taxonomy (NCBI): domain Eukaryota; kingdom Viridiplantae; phylum Streptophyta; class Magnoliopsida; order Fabales; family Fabaceae; genus Pueraria; species Pueraria montana. The sequence goes on along the minus strand of CM048646.1, from coordinate 2,340,556 downwards.
ATTATAAATTAATATAAATGAGCAAATTATATGTTTTACAAGAAAATAATAATAATAATTGATAAAAATAATTTATATCTATTTGAGATATTTATTAAATATGTGTTTTTAATTATTTTTAAAATATTTTATATTAAATTTAAAATTTTAAATGAAAAAATTAAAAATTAAAAAAAAAAATACCGGTTCAAATCAGTTTTGGCTACCGGTTCTTGACCGGTTTTGGCCGATTTTGGTCCGATTTTTGACCGGTTCCCACCGATTCCGAATTTCTCCGATTTTATAGAGTAACCGAACCGGTCACCAGACCGGTTTCCGATCGAACCGGTCGATCCGATCCGGTTTTGAGAACATTGATCTTAGCTAATGTCGACACTCATTGACAAGTCCTGCGTGGTACTAGTGGCATGCGTAGTTACTCGTGTCCGCACGAGCATTTGCTAAAATATAAGTAATAATTTTCCGTACACAGAAGAAGAAGAAAAGAAGAAGAGAGATTTTTGCAGTTTTCCCGAGCGGTGATAAAAATGGTCGCACTCGCAGGTAAGAATAAGACAGTAAAAATTACATTATCCTTTTTTTTTCCTTTTCCTTTTATGTTTTTGCAAATTGTTGACTATTTGTTGAAAAGAGAACAGTGAACAAAACATTTATTAACACTCTACTTTAATTAAAATCATGAGTCTCATTAATTTAGAAATGAAATTGAGAAATGAAATTATTTTTTATACGAGAAAACATGTATTTTTTTATGAGAAATAATTTTGTTTAAATTAAGTAGAATGATAAATATAATTTTTTTAAAATTATTTAACATAATTCTATATTTAAAACTCAAATTAAAAATATTAGTTAAACTGAAATAATTATGTACTAATTGATACCCGCAGTGGGGGTGAAATTACATTAGTTTTATCTAATAAAATAATGTCTGAGAGAGAAGGTATAGTATAGCATTTTTCTACTTCACAATGTTTTGGAGTTTCTAACACTACTCACTCACTCCTTTGCACGTCTCAATCTGAGTCTTCACTGCATCGTTTTTGTGATTCTCTCTCTATAATGGCTGCACGCTTTCAATCTGCAGCTGTAAGTTCTTCATTTTTTTAATTTTTTTTTTCATTCTCTTTCTCTAAACATTGAGGAATTTGTAATAATATTGGGTTCTTGCTTTTGAGGTCACTGTTGTTTCTGCAGCTGCATTAGCATTTTGGGACCATTTTTTTTCTTTGCCCGCAACCAAAGTTTTCCAAACACCTTTCCTTTTTCTCTGATGCCATTGTTGTATTGTACTCTTCTTTGTGCTAGATCTGAAGCTGTGAGGCCAAAGCCAAACTCTCTTATTTCATTTCCATCTTGTGCTTAAATTGGAAGCTGGAACCTTCTTCCCCTTCTGGTTCTAGTTTATGCCCTTTGCTTAGTCTGTATTTGCTGTTGTGATCTGCTACTGGTTCTGCTATGCTCCTCATTTCTAATTCTGCTTCATGTATTCGTGGCCAAGAGTAAACTTGCACTGAAATTAACAATCTTTTTGGGCTTTCTACTTCTGGGAAGTGTTTGGAAGATCTTGTAAAATTGGGGGGAGCAAAGTGATTCGGGCTGAAAGTGCCCTTGTCATTTCAAGTTATCACATCTTACATAAGTTTGTTATGATTTTCTTTTTGCTATAATTTGACAACCTAGACCTAGTAGTTTGAATGTTAGTTTGACTTGCAGCCTTTTTCCAGTAAAGTGAGAGAGAGAGAGAGAGAGAGAGAGAGAGAGATTATGTTCACTGATTACTAAGATTGATAAGTGAAGTTAAATTGAATATTAAATTTGTTCAACATGCACGAAAGCCTGTGGAGTCTGTATCAATATGTAAGGTTTTTGTTTTTCCCCCTGTTAAAAATAGTGCATTCATCAAAATCTGAAGGTATCTTTAATTGGATTTCTTGTACCATTTCATGAGAAGGAAGTTGCTGCTGATAAATTTATCTTATAAAACTACGTTGTTTAACTTTTGAAATGAGCGAATGAGTTGATTGTCTTCAGAAAAGGGAGGAATGACAAAATCTTAGCTTAACACAGTTTTCTGTTCTTATTAACTGAAGATGTGAACATAAACAGACGATGCTTGTGCTTAAATGTTTGCTGCGTGCAGGTACTATGCTGGTGTTCCCTATAGGGAAAGATGAAATTGAAGTCTAAGAAAGGATGGAAATCTATTGTACCACTTCATTTGAAAGGAAAATCAGCGACCCGTTTTTCTTTATTTCGCAAAGTCAATTCAGCTGGCTATGGACCTGGCAAAACACCAGTTTATCTGAATGTGTATGACTTGACACCCATGAATGGTTATGTGTATTGGGCTGGTCTTGGTATCTATCACTCTGGTGTAGAAGGTGCAGTTTTAAGCTTTGGTTTTGAATTTTGATTTTGCTTTGTCTCTTATTCCAGGCATATTATGACTTGTAGTAATCTGGCTTTTTTCTCAAATGTATTAGTACTAAATCTTGTGTTGGAGGGATATAAAACACTTTTGTTTAGTATGAATTGAATCGCATTTCCTGCATAACCAGACAACCGGGCAAGGGAGGAGACCTAAATTTTAATCCTTGTGTTATATGATATACATCATTTCAACCTTACCAAGTTTTGCTAGGTCATATGCTGTCTAAATAACTTCATGATTAGAGAAGGATATTTTTCTGTAGTGTGCGATAATGGTGATTTATTGAGCCTAATGTGTGTGTGTGTGTGTGTCTTTTCTCATTTAACTTTTTTACACTGATAAATTGAGAGCACTCTGAGTGAGCAAACTGGAAAATATCAATTTGTAACTTCCATACAAAGTATTTGTTCCTATAATTTTCTGACTTCTATATGTCCTTGTTTTCGAGTGCCCCAAATCTTCTGTGCAATCTAAACTCATCTAAAAACCAAAAAGCTGGTAATTATTTTTCCCCATCATATGCAACTGGATACAGGATATAAATTAGGGACTTTATATGTACTTAAGGGCAGTTCCCTAATTCTGCAGCAAAGTTGCTGCTTGGATTGACTTCTCTTTAAATGTAGCTATTAAGTTTTGAATTAGCACTTACCTTATCTGATTAATTTTACCTGTATTTTACAGTTCATGGTGTAGAATACGCATTTGGAGCTCATGACTACTCAACAAGTGGTGTTTTTGAGGTTGAACCTCGCCAATGCCCAGGCTTCAAGTTCAGGAAGTCAATATTCATAGGAACCACATCTTTGGATTCTACTCAGGTTAGGGAGTTCATGGAACGCCAGTCAGCAAGCTACAATGGTGACACATATCACTTAATTGTTAAGAACTGCAACCACTTCTGCAAAGACATCTGTTACAAGCTGACGGGGAAATCCATTCCAACATGGGTAAATCGACTGGCCAGGCTAGGTATTTTCTGCTTTACTTGTTTCATTCAGGTGGTAGTTTACTTTTTGCAGTGTGTTTGGATGGAGGGAATGGAGAAAAGGAGAGGGAATGTAAGGTTTCTTGCAACATGTATTTGGGAGGATTTTTTAAAGGAGTGGAAGGAAGTCAAGGTTTTACAACAAACCCTCCAAAATTTCATGTTTGAGAGATTTCCAAGTTCTTTCCCTTCCTTCCCCTTGCAACTGATATGAATGCACAAGCTAAATGGTTAGAGGTTATTAGCTAGTTAATAAGTGGTTGTTACTCATAGTTGTATTGGTTTATACTTCTTAACACCAATTAGAAAGGTTACTTCGCTGATCGAGAGTTCCAACTTCCAACAGGCATTGACATTAAGGAAGGAACCTTCTAATCAAGTGTCCTTCTGTGAGGTCTCACAGTGAAAAGCCGCTGATGATTTTCCCTTGGTGGAACTCTAGTTTCTTTTTTTCTTTTCCTGTCTTATTTTCAAAACTGTAATTCTTCAAATCTTCCTGTCTCGTCCACTATTTTCCTCTAATTCCACCCCCCCCCCCCCCCCCCTCCTTTCAATTTGAAGTTCATCTGCAAATCTCTTGTCAATGCTAGTGGTTCTTTAATTTGATGCTTCTTAAAATTAAACTTGTCAAAGCTCATCGCTGCCTAGTTCTTTTTCCTTCTTTTTTATATTAAAATTTTAGCAGCCTAGCCTTTTCTTTTTTTTCCACATTGGTAAGTGATTTATGACTTTCATCACTCTTTTCGGGACATCTCTAGGTTGATACAAATTTTATGCTTGAGTAGCCAAATTTATGTGTGATCTTATGTTACCATGGATGGTAGGTAGTGGTTTTTCCTATATCTTTTCTCTATTCTTTGTTTTCTTAAAAATATAAAACTTCACTAGGTAAGTGCTTTTCTTAGTGCTTTCAAGGGCGCCTTTTACATTTGTCTAAAATTTACGTGGACCATATTAAACCCAAACTGCTATTGTGTTAACATTAGGCAAAAACTAGTACTAGTATGAGTTATGACCCATACCCAAATATCATTTATGTTGACTCTTTGTGGCAGGTTCAATTTGCAACTGCATTCTTCCTGAAGCACTAAGAATTTCTGCTGTGGGGCATGATCCTAATTATCAGCCTCAGGATAGTGAAAAGAGTAGGCTTCGAAGTAGCTTCAATTGCTTGTCCTCAATCTCAATGCGTCAAAAGCACCTCTCCACATCTTCACTGTTTCTACAGTCACCCATAAGAGGCTGCTTGTCGTCATCGTGGCCCTCGTCGGAATTGAGAAAATCCATTAACCGTTCCTTGAAAGAAAGATAACTGAACTTTGAGAAGGTAGGGAATGAATGATTGTAAGAATCTTGTTTATGTAAGTAGGATTTGGGTTTCGTCACATAACTTCATTTTCTTTTCTTGCCTTTTGCTGTTAAACCTGCCCTGTTTTTTTATTGATTGTGGTGACTAAGAATGATCCTTTCCAAGCTGTAGAAGAAACTTTATAAATGAGCATCACCACCATCTGCTGTACTGTATTATTATTTTTATTTTTATATATACATTAGCATGTAAAATGAACCAACAACTTCAATCCAATTTTATGCAGAGACAATTGACTGCAGATGGTCATGCACTGTACCTTTGATATGACTTTTAAGATAGTTATCATATATAGTAATTTATAATTTATGATTAGATGATAGTGTAAAACTGATTTACAACGTCAGTGCACAAACTATTTTCCTATATAATTTTACAATTCAAAGTGTACACAATGCATCGTACACGTTTTCTAAACGTGATAAATACATGGCAACATTTGATCAAGGAAACTCATCATAAAAGCTAGCTTAAATTCTAGAATTCATAAAAGTCAACTTAAATATTTTACATATCTACGATCTTCTCTGCGCCCATAAACTTCAGCACTTGTTAAGATTAAAATCATTACTAGGTTACAAACTTGCAACCTAAATCTCCCTAAGCATAAAAACAAAATAATCAGAAGCAGCATGATGATATTGTAAACCACCTCATTGGAGAGGATCTCCCTGGACCTCGACAAATTGATCGACCATTCACATATGAATTTAGCTCTGCAAATTATCAATACTATATTTTTCTTTCATTGCATAATTGCATAATACAACCATGCAATGAATACACTGACCATGAGGACGAGTTTGCGTTGGGAAAACAAACCTTTAGGAACACGAAACAAATGATTGAGATCCAAGTTTACATGGCCCTTCGATTAAACAAGTTTTTCCAAAACTGTTATGTACTATGTACAGAGGGGAAAAAGAGTGTGCAAAGTTACTCTCCAAAATGAGAGGATAAAATGACATTCATTCTCTTGCTTACCATATTAGTCAACTACACAGCCTACACTGCACCAGTCAAACGGTTTGGAAAGGCATCCATATATAGAAGTTGCATTTCTATTTTCTACACGTACAAATTTAGTATTATTTTATTTTATCTTGTTTTTATTTTTTATCCCATCTCAGTTTCTTATTTCTATTCCTGTTTTCTCTCACAAGTCTTGATATCTTATCCTCTCTCTTTCAATTTCTTTCTTATAGAACAAATACGGGACTAGTCTTTGATCCAGTGGGTTGGAGAACACCCGTGTTTCTGATCCAGGACAAAAAAAAAATATGAGATATTTTTAATAGTGATTTATTATATTTTTAGTACTACAAAGATATGAGTATATATTGTCCTTGCTTTTATCAGCCTCATGATCCTATATATATATAAAGCATGAGTACTTCTAAAATCATGTTGTACACGTACAAGATATGTACCTATACCCAGTACTTGTTAGGTACTCGTGGGTACATACTGAGTAGGTACTAAAAATATTTTTAAAAAAAAAAAAAATTGGATACTTCACTTGGATACATATGAGTACTTTTTGGGTACGTATCAAGCCTGTACCTAAGTCCATATATTAGGAAAGAAATTGAAACACATATTTCTTTATCCATTCTATGAAAAGAAATAGTCTCAATCTTAAGAGAGATAAAGATTTAGTTCTTATACATACAAATTTTCATCTCCTCTTTAGAAAAAGAGTATGAGTTATAAAGAAGTTAGCATTCTTGAATTTAAGTTACTACTATTTCTCTTGACAAACCATTGAACTAGCTATAGAGACAATTCGTTTTAGTGATGATGGACAATAAAATGATGAGATTGAAACGGTTAAAATGTGATATCATAGTATTGTTAAAGTGAGTGATATCATATGTATTATAATTTTTTATATTATAAATTATGCCTATTTGTGTTTTTTACTACTTATAAAATTTAGTCATGTTTATATTAAATTCTATTTTTATATAAATACATATTTTTTAAAAATATGCATTACCGTACCCGTATCCTAGATTCCCATATCCTGGATTTTTGAAAAATCCCATATCTCGTACCCGTATCCATGCAACATAGATATATATACAATAGCATATTTTACATTAGCATGTAAAATGCATCAACAAGCTCAATGCAATTTTATGCAAAGACAATTGACTGCTGATGGTCATTACTTTCGTAATTATCAATATTGCCTATATATTAAGGTTGTAAACAGGAAAATTAATTCATTTGAAAAACATGAATATTAGTTTTACAAATCGAAGTGTACAAAATGCCTTGTCCACTTTTTCTAAACGTGATATTCACCTGTCATGATATATCGATGGAATACATAGGCAACGTTTGATCCAGGAAATTAATCACAAAAGCTCACTTAAATTCTAAAATCCATAAAAATCAACTTAAATATTTTACATATCTACGATCTTCTCTGCGCCCCTAACTCTTCTACCATAAGCTTCAGCACTTGTTAAGATTGAAATCATTACTAAGTTACAAACTTGCAACCCAAATCCCCCTAAGCAAAAAATAAAATAATCAGAATCAGTAATGATATTGTAAACCACCACATACTGTAGAGGATCTCCCTGGACCTCGACAAATTGATCGACCATTCAAATATGAATCTAGCTCAGCACTGGATTTCCTATACTATCTTTTTCTTTCACAACACAATACAACCATACAGCGAATACACTGACCACAAAGCAAAGTTAGCATTGGGAAAACAAACCTGCAGAAACACAAAATAAATTATTAAGATCCAAGTTTACATGACCTTTCTAAAATGAGTCAGCGGGTGCCCTTCGATAGTATAGTACTGCTCAACTGTTTGTAAATTTTAATACAATCTAGCAATTTTTTCTCTACAACTACAAGTGTCTAACTTTTAATTGAAACCTTTGTACCTCTTGTCTCGTCTATTACAAATTAATTGACAACAGATTTACGAAAAAATTACAAGGTCTACATAGAAAGTTAGAAACACGTGAAGAAAAGTGACAAAATTATTAAAAATTACAAACTCATAAAAGTAGTAACATTACCCTATTATCAAGGCAAACGCTCTTATCACAATCATAGCTTGAACACAATATAACCTATTAACTCTTGAATTGTTAATTAAAAGTCATTGCTAACCACACATTATTTACAATCAAGTTACACTAGAATGTATTAGCATTATAAATATAAATACCCCTCGCATAAGCTGTCCATTCATAAACAGATACTAACTATATGTTTGGATGAGGAAAGAAAACACTGATAATAATACATTTTCTTTTGTTGGGTTAAAAACATGAAAAAAGAAAGAAAAATTGACTATTCTAGAAACATAGTCAAAATTTTCTTTCCTTTCTATTTTTTTTTTCAATTTAAATTTCAAACTTTTCTTTCCCTCCTCATTATTTCCCACTCTAGCAAACATAGGGTAAGTATCAACAAGACTACTAATCTAAAACTCGACTGGAAACAAATATCATTCTGAGACTAGGCTATGAAATTATCAATTGTTGATGCAAAACACTAGGCAGGCTACTATTTACCATTGAGAGCAGCGTGATATATTCGTTTTTCAGCTAGCCCAATATTTGAAAGTGTCAAATTACCCTGCAAGCAGAACATATAAACAATATCACGCTAGTATCAACTACCACCTGCTGTTTAAACAGTATACAATACATCTACTCCCCTTTGTTCTATAAGTAACCATGCATAGCGAATGCATAAAATTGGGGCAAGTACCTTTGCAGGAAAGGATTTGGAAATAAAGAATGTGAAGAGGAATGAAAATTTTGATTTTAAACCAACTGGTGAAGTGAAAATTAACAGGAACAGAAGTAAATATTATACCTAACTACTATCATTTAATGTGTACCAAAAAAAAATGTGCCCGTAACAAAAAAACTACTATCATCCAATCATTTGTATAAAATGTTCAAAACAGGATGTACCAAAACACAGAAAGAAATTATTCTACTTTACAACATTATTCCACTCCAATTATTCAAAATATCAGTTAATAACATTGAAAATGGCATTCGTTTTACAATGTGTTCCTCTTTGGTCTACTACTACTATCAAGCCCAGTCTGTACACACTACTTTATTCACTCATTTTCATTAATTTAATTCCACTCCCAACAGAGTATGTATAAAGAGGTCACACAAACAAATGTCAAACAAAGAAAATATGGATCACTCAATCATGTAAAATCTATGGTTTTCTAAAATTTGGAACACAAGATCAACATGATAAAAACTTATAATTTGGATGAAGTAACCAAAATCATTTTATAAAGAATTATTGAGTGATATTAGTGTGAAATATTACATTGGTGTCAACTTAGTAATTTACATATGCACACACTGATAGGTACCCTCTACTCAAGTCTATGTGATGAATAAAAATGTGAAAGGTGGTGATCGAATGAGTCGTGTGAGCCAGAGAGGTGAGGTAGAAAGGAATGTAATTGGGGGTTTTCTTTCAAATGCCTCGACTCATGGCAGCAGGGGAAAGAGGAGTGAGGAAGGTGTGTATTTTGTTAGAGAAAATGATTATAAACAGAGAGAGGGTGAGTGAGGGGGAAATCAGGCAGTCAATGAGAAGGGAATTGGGGCCTTTGGGCAGGCAGGATACAAGACCCCTCAAAGACTATGCAGTGTCTACCATATCCATCTTTTTTTTTTTTTTTTTTCATTTCTGTTATCATTTTGCTTCTGTTTTGGGGAACTACAGAGATCTTCCTCTACTGTAAGTAAGGAGTTAATCTCCATACTTCCTTAAAGAAATCCAAATTTTTATCTCTCTCTCTCTCTCTCACACACACACACACGGATTCTAAGTTACATAAACACTGATTCCCGTCTATAGAATAGAACACATATGTCCTGCTTAATTATTAAAGGGAGTTACATACCTCACTTGCCATCAACCTTCTAACATTATTAGCATATAGTTTGGGATCATCCTGCTCCTGCTGTGAGGGATAGTAAGTAGGTAACTGTGTCACCTCCATATAATTTATAAACTGACAGAGAATAAAAATCACATGGCGCACCTGCCAACAACATATATGGATATCAAAATTTCAACAAAGAAAAGTAGTAGCTTAGGGATAGGGCAATCATACAAAATTAAATAACCAGCCAGATTCAATGAAAGAACATTTATTAGCTCAGTATTAGGAATGTGAAGATAACTTTTATTTGAGAAGAAAAAATTGATTGCAGACAACAACATTTTGTTTCTCCTAGACGGTTAGCACCACACACACTTTGAAGTTTGAAGCACATGAGCTGACCTCTATTGGTTCTGAATGAACTAATTACATTTTAGACAAGTAGAAAGCAAATGATTTAGCTGACCCTTTGTCTGCACAACTGACTGACCATTCTCAGCCCCCACATGAAACCCTGAGTGTAAAGAGTTTACACATCCACTTGTCCCCTCACAAGTTTTAAACAAGAGATCAAACTTCAATCAGAAAAGGGCTTAAGAGGTAGGTAGCTTTTCACATCCAAGGTAAAACTCTAGACTTATAACGACATATTTACCGACACGGCGACACAGCAGTTTATATGTTTCATACTAAAATAACTATTATTATAAAATTCAGTGAAAACAGGAAACTCTAATACTATTCAAATGCTTACACCAGATATGGATTCCCAGGCAGGGCTACATCTCTGGTAATGATAACTTAAAATTACAGGAAGTACTGGTGCTTTTGCTAAAAAACCGCCAGTCTTGAATGGAAGGAGAAAGTCCCCATTTGTGGTTGTACCTTCTGTAGAATATACAATATCATTAAATTAAATGGTTATAAGAACATAGATATGTATGAACAATTAAGATTGTCCAGATCACTTGTTATAATTATTGACAGATACAAACTTGTGATATACAAGGAATTATACAATGAGCAAAAAGTTAAATATTGACTAGAATATGACATGCAACACTGGCAAAACAGAAAAGTTAATAAAAGTATAAAGCTAAAGAAATTTGAAGGTATAGACTATAAAGCAATATTTGAAGACATAAATGAGAGATGAAGTAGCAAAAAAATAAATTTAACAAATGAATCTTTAAGTTGAAGAAAGAAGTAAAATGTTGAAAAATATGGCCAATCACATTCAAAAGGAACTTGAAGAGAACAATAAATTAACATAAACTTCCACTTACATTTCTGGGATGAGAACTTGGATGCCATATTCATTTCATACATGGGACAAAAGAGGTCAATTGTGAAGGCAAAACAGCTTCTATCTTCAATTGATTATATATATGTGTGTGTGTGGAAAAGACTGGAGAAACATCTATATTTGTCAATAAAAATAATATACAAGATGCACAATGAAAATAAAATAAGCAAAAGTGACATTTATAACAATAACAAAATGAACAGGATGATTTTTACCCATCCCCCCTCCTGCCCAAAAAAGAAAACATAAAATTAAGATGATAACCTGGAAATAACATCATCATTGGAGCAGATGTATTTTGATGAGCTTCTCGAATTCTTTCAGTGACAACAGCTGCAGCAAGAAAGGTCAAAGTTTAGTTTTACCAGACACTTAACAGACCTAAATATGTCATGGAAAGATTGGATTAAGTATCAAATCTAGCCACAAGTTGCAAAACTAGAATTTATATTTAAACAAAGCATTAAGAATCTAAGATCCTCATTTGACTTGCTAATACACATGAATTTGCATAGTCGGAAGACAATTGGAAGACCCCTACACATGACAAAAGCTAGAGTATATCTAGAAGCCTAAAGGGAAATTCAAAAACTAAGTGCATACACACCAACAATCTACACACCTGAAACACCCTTAAAGTCTGATGACTTTGATTCCCGTTGAACCAAGACGCAACCAAGGCACTTACTGTCACAAAACATGTAATCGTATGTAAGCACATGATTCTGAAAAATCCTACTTGTAAAGAAAGGATAACGAGCATTTAAGCAGATAAAATGAAACAATCTTGTTGATTAACTACGAGTTGATCATAAATGAAATTCAATCTGTCACTGAGAAAAAAAAAACAAAGAGGGAAACACTCCAGGAGCTAAAGATGAAGAAATTGATAAAAAGACACAGACCTGATGAGACCAACAAGAGGAAGTTTAGCCACTGATCTCTTCATCGATGAGATCCAAGATTGAAATAAAGCATTTGAAGTTAAAAAAACGTTAGTTAGAAAACTATAGGCCAACAATGAAACATGTGCTCAAGATAACTGGAAGGGAGGAAGGACTTGTCACAACATCACAAACCTTAGCAACGAAACTTGGGAACGAGGAAGACATGTGATACAAAATATCCAAATACGACACATGATTAGATATTATAACACCGGGTCTTCTCGTGTCTTCAGACCGAGCATTGTTTTCCTTCTTACATTAAAAAAGATGAAAGAAATAAAATAAGTAGAAGTAAAATCAAATGCCAAAATAGAAAATTTTCATTGCAGAAATAAAAAAAATGATATGGTAGGAAAACCAAGTTTTCTATTTAGCGAAGTGTTAGCAACACACTCTTTTTAACACTTTAATATTGGTTAAAATTTATTTAAAACTGCAAAATCATGAGTGAGACTCGTTAAATAAGGTCTGAGACACAATTCCGTGATTTTCAATCAATTTCAGCCAATAAGAAAGAGCGTATTTTCAATAAAAGAATATGTTAAATAGTGTGTTGCTAGCATTTCTCACCTATCTAATAGTTGCTCAAACACATACCCTTTGCCCCTTCAAGAAGACGAACCAAAATGGGGGTACAGTTTCTCATTAGTTACATTGGCAGCAAATTGCGTACAGAAAATCAGATAAAGGAAAAGTAAATTAAAAATAACACTAATAAGATATCCTATTCTCTATCTTATTGTTACACTTTCAATGGAACAGAATGGACGCAACTTTCAAATACAAGCACGTCTGAAGGTGTGTGTTTGGACGAGCGTTGCCAAAATTGATTTTAAATGAAATTGATTTTACAAAATTGATTATGAAGTAATGTGATTTATGTTTCGATGTTTTTATCATAAAATAATAGTAAAACTCAGTATAAATTTTTTTTATCTAACGCAAAAGCTATTCAACTCAGAATCAATTAGAGACCAATAATAAATTCCTCAACATAGAACCAAACATGTGAAAATGAAAATTCACCTAAAATCACGTTAACTATATTTCAATGTGATTCTGGATAAATTCAACGTGAAACCAAACACTACACGGACATATAACCTTTTAAATTGATAGTAATGAAAAATACATGACACATGCATGCAGTTAGCAACAAAATGTATATTTGGAGAACTAATCAAATCAAAGCAGAATAGTTAAGCACCTGCGTGGTGGTGGCAGAGTTTTCAATATGAGTATGCGGAATCCGATAGGATTGTGTTATCCAATAAAATCCTAACACGAAGAGCATGAGCCTGGAGAGGGCTCTTCCACACTGCACAATGACGATCCTCCTCCACCCTACTATGTGCGCGTAATCCTCCTGGTGCTCCTCCTCGCGATTCGGGACAGAGCACATTGTGCAAACCCTACAAATCAAGTAATAAAGAACCAAAATGGTGGTCACCGCAACCACCCTCACCGGAACCAGCGTCACGAGTGCCACGCCGAGAAGCACCTTCTCCCGCGTCGGCAACTCGCCGCGGCCCATGGCGCCGTACACGTCGCGCCGCACGAACGCCGCGAATTTCTTCTCGAGCTCGTCGGAGGCGGTGGCGGCGGAGACGGACTTGAGGAGAGGACGGTCGTCCCTGTTCGGGTCGGGTTGGTTCGGCGGGTTCGGATTCAGGTTTTGGAGTTCGGACTCCATGGCTGTGAGTTGGAACGTTAATCATGTGACCGGTGTACCATTTGTTTGGATGTTTGGGGGAGAAAGGAAATGGAAATTAATTAGTTTCTTCTGCAGAACCGGGAGAAGATGAAGGATTTGATTTTCCTCTGAAGATGAAAAGGAAAACAGAGACAGGAAGAGTGGAAGATAATTAAGAGCCAATAATTTACATTATGGATCATATCACTTTTATTTTCATTTAAAAAATAGAAGAATTAATAAATCTAATGTAAAAATATTTTCCTCACTTATAAATTATCATGTATACTTACCTTAATCTGGATTAATTAAGTTAAGTTCAGACTTTTTAAGTAAGCTTTCTGATTTGAATTTTATGAATAAGAAAAACATAACTAAAAAAAATATCATTAAAGGTAGAGCTAGGCATTTGTGCTGGAGCCCGTGGGCCACCCGCATAACCCGTAACCTGCACGGTATATGGGCTTTAATTTTTTGAACCCATTTAAATTGCTGACTTTTTAGCCTGGTCTATTTAACTCGCGGGTTAAACGGGCTTGATCGCGGGCTCCGCAGACTATCCGCGGACTTTTATGCCTTAGGTAAAAAAATGTATTTTTTTGTGATTTAGTAAAAGTAAAATAAAAATAGAAACTAGACTACTAAAAAAAAATTGGTCATTCTACTTGAAATTAGATACATTTCAAAATAGCCAACACCAAACTAAAACTCATAAAGAATAATTCTCATACATCCAGTGATTAATTGGACTATAAAATGATAACAAAAAGATTTTTAAAAGGGGTTTTAATTGGATTTTTAATCACTTTTTTAATTTGATATTTTTTTAGACAATTATTTTTAAAAGGTTTGAAAAATGAGTTAAATTTCATATTTTTAAAATTTGATTTTCTTTTTTTTATTTTTTGCGGATGTGGGCTGACCCGTTTAGCCCGCGGGCTAAACAGTGCTGTTGCGGGCTCGTTAAAACAAAGCCCGTTTAAATTGCGGGCTTCGCGGGACGGGTTTTGCGGGTGCAGACTCAAACGGACGGGCTTACCCGTTTGCTCAGCTCTAATTAAAGGTGGTTAGTCAAATTTTCTGATAGAGATTAATTATAAATAAAATCAATAAATATTTCACACTATAACAAAATAATGGGAAAAAAAATTGCTATGTATACTAAATTTTTAAGTTTTACAATAAGTAAAAAAAAAAATCATGTATACTAAGTTTCTTAGTTCTCCACGCTTAAACATTAGTTTATTATAAGTGAATTAATTTTTAACACACTTGATGAAAATAATAGTAAATTTGTTTCTGTCAATTTCTAATTATTTCTCTCTCTTTTTTTATGGGGAGGATGGTATTGTTGTTCATGTAATAATTATTACAAAATTAACATTTACTTATATTTTGAGGAATTTCATTGTTCTATTGTCGTTTAATTAAGGAATAAAATAATACTAACAAGGCAGAGTTATATAGCTCAGAAGCCTAAAGGAAAAACAGAGAACTATCTTTCAAATTGATAAACTAAAACTGATTTAAACTTGGATGATCAAATGCATACATGAAATAGCTTTTTATACGTCAATGGTTGTAATAAAATAACATAAGAAGATTACTGTTGGTGAGGAATTTGAGCGCTAACAATTAAAAAGATATATAGGTGCAGTGGTTTGTGTTTAAAGGGTGGTAGAATTTTTCAAGATTTACTGGTGTTAGTGTAATTGTTGTACTATCCATACACAATGCTTGTTTGAAATAGTTCATTATAAAACAACTACACGAATAGCAGCTACATGAATCTCCATTAAACAACAATAATCATTTTCATAATCTCCTAAAGACAATTTGCATGCCATATTGAGGTGTCATGGTCATCAACAGCATTGGCCCATGAGCATATGTTGGTGATACAATAAAAGAATACCTCTGTAACACCATGGCAAGTACAATTTTCATTTCAAGCAAAGCTAAATTTTGACCCACACAATAGTTAGGGCCTAATCCAAAGGGAAAATATGGAGCTAAATGCCTTCGAGGCTCGACAAATCTCATAGGATTGAATTCAAGAGCATCTTCTCCCCATAACTTAGTATCATGATGAGCTGATGTGATAGATAAATATAGTTGTGTACCAGCAGGAATATCAATGTTTCCTAGCTGAACTCTTTTATTTGTTTGCCTTACCAATGCCCCTGGATTAGGGTAGAGTCGAAGTGTTTCTTGAAGTATCAAGTTCACCTATTGATAAAAACAAGAGCCATATTATTATTTTCTCTAGTGATTATAAAAGTATGAGAAATGTTAATGTCTGGCACACTCTTTTAAACAAATTTTTATTTAAAATTACAAAATTTTATCATACTACTTATTTAACGAGTCTCATTCCTAATTAAATATGTAGCTTCCGATAAATTTTAATAAATAATGAAGACCATGTTCAAAAGTGTATTACTAACACTCTTATAGAGATATTTAAAAAGTAAGAAACCGAAAAGGTATATACTTACAAGTTTTAGGTCACATAATGCTTCTGAAGTTGGGGGAGTATTAGGTCCTAAAACACTGAGTACTTCCTCTCGTGCCTTGCTTTGCCATTCTTGATTTATCCCTAAAAGGAGGAGTGCCCAACTTAATGAAGTTGCACTTGTTTCCTTTCCTGCCATATAAAAATTTTTACAATCATCCACTATCTCATCCATCCTTAACTTTTGTGTCTCATTGTTGATAAATTTGTGAGAAGACATCAACAAAGAAAGCAAGTTCTCTAAATTTTGTTCTGCTTTATGGCTATCTTCAATCAACACTTGAATTGATTCACGGGTTTTCTTTTCTAATCTCTTTCTTTCTCTGTTCTTCCAAGTAGGTAGAAACCTGCATGCATATTATTATTTTAGTTGTATAATGTTCACATAAAGGAAATTAAGAGGAAACAATTATATATGGTGGATTGTAGGTGTGGTTGAGTTTTTATCATATGATATATACCTGAAGCCAGGAAAATAGACACTTCTCATGGCAAGGGAGACGAGATGATAATGTTGTTCTAGTAACTCAAAAATCTCTTTCCCTTCTTCATAGTTACTTCCAAAAGCAACTTTGGATATAATATCAGATGTAAGGTCATTGAGATCTTTATTCACTTCAATCTCAAATTCATCAACGCCCCTATTCTCATCTTCCCACTTGTAAAACATTGTTTTTATGCTATCTATAATTTGTGGAATCCAAGACTGGTACAAATAGGAAAATGTTAGTTTTTATTGAATTCCATATCAAAATTCACAACACTATAAATGTAGCTATTATGCCATAAAAATCCCTGAAACTCATTGCAAATTGGTTGGAGTTGGAAAGGATTCACCGTGTAAAGTGTAAGAAAAAATTTATTAGATAAATGTTAAGTTATTCCAAACATCATGCATATGGAGAATTTATTATATGTCCAAGAGGATCATGTAATCATATTTTTTAATTTACGAAAAAAAAAATTGAGATGAACAAAAAAAGAATTAATGTTAATAACACATTATTTAATATACTCTTTCTAATATATTGTATTATATTTTAATAAATACTAAAAAAATATTTTATAAAATGTGTTGTTAGTATTTTTCTTAATAACATATTACATAAAATTTGTTACAAATATTCGAGATTATAAAATAATTTCTCATGCAAGTGAGTATAAAATATTACCTTAACCCGCTCTATTTTAAAAGCCTGGTTAGCTATTGCTCTATGCACAGCCCATTTCTCTCCTTTCAACACCAATATTCCTTCCCCAAAAAACTGTTTCACCGACGGATTCGGATCTATCCTCTCAAACCATTCACCCGTTTTCAAAAGGATCTCCTTAATCATATCCGGGTCGGATAGTACCAGCTTGGGCTTTGACCCGTGCCAATACAGAACAGTTTTCCCGTACATGCGTGACCATTTGTGATAGAATGGACACACACGCTCGAGGATGTCGTGGCACAATGCCATTGGCTTGGATTGAACTTCCGCGTACATGCTGTGGATCTCATCAGTGTTCCCTTTGATCAGACGGTAGGAAGGTCCCGTTATGCCTTGTTCACGAAAGTGACGTGCAATGATCCATGGCACCCAAATGATTGAATATGCAACTCTTGCAACAAACACTAGAAGCACAACAAGGATCACAAAGAGTAGAAGATGATGCATGATTGGGGTTCCTAGCTAGAACAGTGAGGTGTTAAGTGTTAACGTTTCTTAAGGTTCTTATATAAAACAAGTGATGGTGTTAGGTACATATATCTTATATCATGATTATGCCCATGTCCTGAATCTTGACAATTTATATTCTTATGGCACCAATTATAATTCGCATTTGCGTTTAATTATAATTAGTTATTAGTGATTAGTGAAGTACAAATCACGTGATGGATCATGTAAATTTATCGAGAACTCTTATGAGGACACGTAACGATGTTGCAATTGGCTAGTGAGGCATCTTGCTTTGCCATGATTATTCCCATGTCTTGAAATCTTGAATTCTGATGACACGAAGTAATTAGTTAGTTCGCTTTTAATAAAATAAAAATAAAGGTACAAATAATCACATATGAAAGACCATATGGATTAATGGAATCTCGTAAGAGAACAAGTGACAATGATGCAATGAGTGACGTATCAATCCGAGTTCATAGTAGAAAGATTGAAATAGGAATTTTACGCACGTAAGTAATAGTTACTACTCAAGCAGAAAAATGTGTTTACCTTATATCAAGCATGAAAAATACAGCAGTACTTAATTTGGGAAATAGTTTTTTTTTTTTTTTCATTCATAAACACTCTCAAGAAGTTGCCAAAACAAAGCTTATTCAACCTCAAAATAAGTTAATCCAAACATACACAGTCATTCAAAATGAAGTTTATCTACAGTTATACAATCTTCTTGAGCATACAAATATGAAATCAAATAAACATGTAAAGGTAAATTTAGAGTAACTAATCTAAAGTAACCTTTCCAACTTGTCCAGAGATCAACTCACTATTACGAAAATAAATATTGGTGAGTTTTAATTGGGGAGGCTGCTAATAGTAAGGAAAGTGTCCTTTGAATAGGGATAAGTCTAATTGGATATTGTAGGGTGCTTCACACATTGATTGCGGGGGAGGGAATTTATTGTGTATTAATTGCTTGCGGGTTGGTTGATTATGGGACTGAAGGTTTTAGTTACTATTTTTTGGTATAGGTGGGTGGTTATATTATATTTATGGGTTAGAGATGTCATAAATATTCGTTAACCACTTGCAATTATTGACAGCACAAGGGTTGGTTGATTCTTAATGTAGGTACCACTGGTATCACGTTCTACACACACATATATATATATATATATATATAGGAGGGATCCACTTACTTCAAGAGTAATTATAAGAGACTTACTCTTTATCCTCACCATTCATTTTCTTGAAATCTAATGGTTAATATTAGTTACTTATTATAATCATTAGATTTCAAGAAAATGAATGGTGAGGATGAAGAGTAAATCTCTTATACTTACTCTTGATATATATATATATATATATATATATATATATATAGAGGAGGGATCCACTTACTTCAAGAGTAATTATAAGAGACTTACTCTTTATCCTCACCATTCATTTTCTTAAAATCTAATGGTTAAGATTAGTTACTTATTATAATCATTAGATTTCAAGAAAATGAATGGTGAGGATGAAGAGTAAATCTCTTATACTTACTCTTGGAGTAAGTGGATTCTTCCTCATATATATATATATATATATATTAAATAATTTTGCTGACCGAAAAAAAAAACTATTCCGAAAATAAACAAATCCATCATTCGAGAACAATGTTTTCAATTCTCTTTTCATCAAGCTCTGTGCTGTATGTTTCTTTCTCCTTAACAGTAAGATTCACATAGACTCTCATATTTGCATGGGCGCAGTATAATGCTAAATAACTGCTTACCACTCCAAAGTTCAACTGGCTGCAAAGAATAATTGCAGTAAGAAAATGGAAATTAATTTGGAACATTAATCATGTGACCAGTTTTCCATTTGTTTGGATTTTTGGGGAGAAAGGAAATGGAAATTAATTAATTTCTTCTGCAGAACCGGGAGATGATGAAGGATTTGATTTTCCTCTGAAGATGAAAAGGAAAATAGAGACAGGAAGAGTGGAAGACAATTAAGAGCCAATAATTTACATAATCATAATGTATCACCATCTTTTTGGTACACTTGGTTGAATAGTAAGTTATTGTAAACTCTCTCCTACGAGAGTTCGACTTCTCCCTTTAAATTAAAAAAATAAATCTAATGTAAAAATATTTTTCTCATTTATAAATTGTCATGTATATTACCAACATTATGGATGAAAAAACATGGTTAAAAAGAAAGATTCCCATATTAAGAGTGTGTTTGAGACAGCTGTGAAAATTATATTATTTCAATAATCGATTATAATCAGAATCAATTTTTGTTTGGATAAATTTGTTGAAAAGTAGTTTGAAAATAATTAATTTCGTTTGGATGTAACAAAAAATTAATTTTTACAAAAGAATATAAAAATAGTTGAAAGAAAAAATAAGCTGTTGAAAAATAATCATAAACTACAAATTTTTAGCTTTATAAAAACATCTTTTTTTTAAAAAAAAATTCTAAATTTAAGCTAGAATCCCAAACATCCAGCTTATTTTGAAAATACTGATTATAAATTGTCCCAAACATGCTCTAAATAGTCATATGTACTAAAATTTTTGAGTTTTACAATAAGAATAATATATATATATATATATATATATATATATATATATATATATATATATATATATATATATGATGGATCAAATGACACTGATGTAACTTACACCAATTGTTACACCATTTAATAATTTGATATAGAATGTGATTTTTATCGATCCAACCATTGAATTGTATTTACATATTACCAAGACTGTCTGTGTCAAATTTTATCAAAATTGAACAACAATAAGAAGGTGATCAAATAATCCATATTTTAGTATATTTTGAAAAGTTTATATTACGTCGATTTTAAAGTTTGATCCTAACCTTTGAAATTAGCAAATAAAATTTCAACCTTGAGCTTAGGAAAGAGATGATAATACATATATACTTAAGCCCTTTCATTTGATTTTTGTTTTGTGTTCTTTCTTTTTAATTTTCTTTTCTGATACTTAAAATATTAAATGACGTTAATTTAATTTTGTTGATTTGATTAGTACGTAAGAATTTACCACACTTGATGAAAATAATAGTAAATTTGTTTCTGTCAACTTCTAACTATTTCTCTATTTTTAATGGGAAGGATGGTACTGTTGTTCAAGTAATGATTACAAAATTAACATTTACTTCTATTTTGAGGAATTTCATCGTTCTAATGTCTTTTTAATTAAAGAATAAAATAATACTAACAAGGCATAGTTATATAGCTCAGAAGCCTAAAGGAAAAACAGAGAACTATCTTTCAAATTGATAAATTGAAACTGATTCAAACTTGGATGATCAAATGCATACAGCCAAATAAAATAACATAAAAAGATTACAAACCAAATGTGAATATGATCCGTTTGTCCAAGGCTGATATATATAGATATATAGAGGCAGTGGTTTGCGTTTTAAGTGTCGTAAAATTTTTCAAGATTTATTGCTGAGTGCCGTTTGTGTAATTGTTGCTATGTCCATGCCCAATGTTTGTGTAATTATTCATCATAAAACTACTACCAGGAGAGCTACATGATTCGCCATTAAACAACAATAATCATTTTCATAATCTCCTAAACACAATTTGCATGCCATATTGAGGTGTCACAGTCATCAACAGCATTGGTCCATGAGCATATGTTGGTGATACAACAAAAGAATACCTCTGTAACACCATGGCAAGTACAATTTTCATTTCAAACAAAGCTAAATTTTGAGCCACACAATAGTTAGGGCCTAATCCGAAGGGAAAATATGGAGCTAAATGCTTCCGTGGCTCGACAAATCTCATAGGATTGAATTCAAGAGCATCTTCTCCCCATAACTTAGTATCATGATGAGCTGTTGTGATAGATAAATATAGTTGTGTACCAACAGGAATATCAATGTTCCCTAACTGAACTCTTTTACTTGCTTGCCTTACCAATGTTCCTGGATTAGGGTAGAGTCGAAGTGTTTCTTGAAGTATCAAGCTCACCTATATTGAGGAAAACAAAAGGGACAAAAGTTAGATAAAGTTGTTTAGGTGTTTTTAATATTATTAGCTAATTAGAATTAGAGTTCCACTTTTATAATTTATATTGACCTTTAATGCAAACTTGTTATTATGCAATTTATCGAAATAAAACTCTTATTCTAATTAGAAAATAATGTCAAAAATACATAAGAAATTGTATCTAAGTTTTTACTTATAAAAATAGTTTAAAAATAAAGAAACTAATAAGGCATACACTTACAAGTTTTAGGTCATTTAGTGTTTCCGAAGTTGGGGGAGTATTAGGTCCTAAAACATTGAGTACTTCCTCTCGTGCCTTGCTTTGCCATTCTTGATTTATCCCTAAAAGGAGGAGTGCCCAACTTAATGAATTTGCACTTGTTTCCTTTCCTGCCATATAAAAATTTTTACAATCATCCACTATCTCGACCATCCTTAACTTTTGTGTTTCATTGTTGATAAATTTGTAAGAAGACATCAACAAAGACAACAAGTTCTCTGAATTTTGTTTTGCTTTATGGTTGTCCTTAATCAACACTTGAATTGATTCACGGGTTTTCTTCTCTAATCTCTTTCTTTCTCTGTTCTTCTTCGTAGGTAAAAATCTACATGCAAATTATTGTTTCAGTTTATAATGCTATTGTTAACATAAAAGGAAAGAGGAAACAATTATATACGGTGAATTGGAGGTGGTTGGGTTTTTATCATATGATATACTAGTATACCTAAACCCAGGAAAATAGACACTTCTGCTGGCAAGGGAGACGAGATGATAATGTTGTTCTAGTAAATAAAAAATCTCTTTCCCTTCTTCATAGTTACTTCCGAAAGCGACTTTGGATATAATATCAGATGTAAGGTCATGGAGATCTTTACTCACTTCAATCTCAAATTCATCAACGCCTTTGTTCTCATCTTCCCACTTGTAAAACATTGTTTTTGTGCTATCTACAATTTGTGGAATCCAAGACTGGTAAAAATACGAAAATGTTAGTTTTTATTGAATTCCATATCAATTCACAACACTATAAATGGTAGCTATTACTAGTATGCCATAAAAATCCCTGAAACCCACTGCACATTGGTTGGAGTTGGAAAGAATTTACCGTGTAAAATGTAAGAAAAAAAATTTATCAAATAAAAGTTAAGTTAATTTAAACCTCATGCATGTGGAGTAATTATTATATGTTCAAGAGTATCACATGACATGTAACCATAGTTTTGAATTTAGGAAAAAAGAATTAATAACATGAGAAGTGCTAACAACACATTATCTAATACAGTCTTTCTAATATATTTTATATATTGGTTAAAATTTATTAAAAATTATAAAATTAAGAGAGAAATTCATTAAATAAGAAGTAAAATTTACTAAAATTTATGGTTTTTAATAAATTTTAAAGAAGAATAAAAAATGTGTTGTTAGTATTTTTTTTAATAACATATTACATAAAAATTGATTAGAACCTATGGTTGAGACCATATAATAATTTCTCATGAATGTGAGTATAAAAAGATTACCTTAGCCCGCTCTATTTTAAAAGCCTGATTAGCTATTGCTCTATGCACGGCCCATTTCTCTCCTTTCAACACCAGTATTCCTTCTCCATAAAACTGTTTTGCCGACGGATTCGGATCTATCCTCTCAAACCATTCACCCGTTTTCAAAAGAATCTCCTTAATCATATCCGGGTCGGATAGTACCAATCTGGGCTTCGACCCATGCCAACACAGAACAGTTTTCCCGTACATGCGTGACCACTTGTGATAGAATGGACACAGACGCTCGAGGGTGTCGTGGCACAACGCCATTGGCTTAGATTGGACTTCCGCGTACATGCCGCGAATCTCATCCGTGTTCCCTTTAATCAGTCGGTAGGAAGGACCCCTTATGCCTTGTTCACGAAAGTGACGTGCAATGACCCATGGCACCCAAATGATTGAATATGCAACTCTTGCAACAAACACTAGAAGCACAACAAGGATCACAGAGAGTAGAAGATGATGCATGATTATGGTTCCTATCTAGACAAGTGAGGAGTTAATTAACGTTTCTTAAGGTTCTTATATAAAACAAGTGATGAGGGTCATGTATGTGTTAGCTGGATATACCCTGATTATCCCCATGTATGACTCTATACAATTTATATTCTGATGATGACAATTATAATTCGCATCGTGTTTAATTATAATTAGTGAAGTACAAATCACGTGATAGACCATGTAGATTATCGGGAACTCTCACGAGGACATGTAACGATGTTGCAATTGGCTAGTGAGGCATCTTGCATAGCCATGATTTATCCCCATGTCTTGAAATTTTAAATTCTGATGACACGAAGCAACTTTTTAATTAAAAAAAAAAAAAAAGGTACAAATCGCATATGAAAGGCCATATGGATTAATGGAAACTCGTAAGAGGACAAGCGACAGTGATGCAATGAGTGACGTATCAATCCGAGTTCATAAGAGAAAGATTAGAATAGCAATTTCACGCACGTAAGTAGTAGACTAGTAGTTACTACTTAGTATTCCGGCATGGAAAATGTTTACATTATATCAAGCATGAAAAATAACATGCATGTTGTCGAAGTGCGTGAGATGGTGAGTAAATGTCTAGCTTATACTTGCAGTAGTCATGGAGTTATCTTGCACGTTGGTCGCGTTGACACTTCCCCATAACCTTTTAGAATCATAGTACCAAGGGTGGAAAGGGCTTGGTGAAAGTGAAGATAACAAATTTGAGTCCATTTGGTGGAGGGATTTAAAATTGGTACGTGAAGAGAGGGATCAAAATAATTGGTTTAATAATATGGTAGAGTGGAATATTGGTGATGGAAGTCAAACTAGATTGATGGATGACACTGCACCAAGTAGTTAACCTGACTGAGTAGAATGAGCTCACTCGGACCTAGGCAGTTATAACAGAATATATCTTATGGAGAGATAAGATATCAAAAGATAATGGAACAAGATCAAGATAGGAGATAAAATTATCTCTATCATGAATTACGAGATTTGATAGGAAAATAACCCTATCGAATCTATCTCTTTACATCCTATAAATGCGATAACACACTATGGAACCAGGTACAAAACATCTAACCTCAATTACGATATCTACCTTCTACCTCTGCGCCTCTAACTTGAGCGTCGGAGTGTCTTTGCAGGTACACCTCCCATCATCCACGGAGGAGAACCCGACGGAGCCACCGCGTCGGAACACTTACCAAATCTGGTAAGAACATTTGGCGCCTACCGTGGGGCCCGGTGAAACTTTTTCCGACCATATCAATCAATGCAAAATGATCGTGATGGCATCAACCCAAGGCAAAACAGCGAACTAGGAGAAGCGACCACAGGGGCTAGAAACCCTAACTCAGGGAACACTGGCACCGGGGGATACCCAAGGAGGTAACCCCAACAATGTGGCGCCCATCCCGCGTTAGGCGCTTGAGAATCACCCGTTGATCCAAGCCCTGCAAAGGGAGGTGAACACGCTGAAACAAAATAGCGCAAAAGAAATAGAGGATCTCCATAGGGAGTCAAGGAGAACGCCACTCTCCGAGAGCAATACAAGAAACTGCAAGAGGATCGGAGCGCATACTCGGCTGCCCACACAACTGCCAATGGACAGCCTGACCGAACAGAACAAGATGACACTACCTGGAGCAAGGCAGACCGAACAACAACCCATATATCCCAACCTATATCCGTCTCGCTCACGGTCCCAAGACGAAACACAACACTCGAGACAACAAGATGACACCCGTTCGTGGATGGCATAATGGAAATGCTACTACCAACCGGGTGGAAACCTCTGTCCATAGACCGTTACGATGGCCTAACGGACCCAGACGAACACGTCGATGCATTTGTCACGCAAGTGAACCTATACACAAACGACGATGCCATCATGTGCCGCGTTTTCCCAACCACTTTGAAGGGGGTAGCGTTGAATTGGTACACACGCCTCCCTCCCCACTCGATTGACTCCTTTGCCACCCTAGTCGCTCGTTTCGGTGCTCAGTATGCCACGAGTCGGCCTCACCATTTGACAGCAGTGGCATTAGCCAACCTTCGGCAAGAGGACAACGAGTCCCTTAGGGACTTCATGGAGAGATTTGCTGAAGTCTCGATTAGGATCTGAGATCTAAATCCTCAAGTAGCACTAACTGCCATGTTGATGGCATTGAAATCCGGACCCTTCTTGGATAACCTCTGCAAGAAGCCGCCTCATGACATGGAGGAGCTCAGAGCAAGAGCAACAGGGTATATTCAAATGGAAGAGATGACCAAATTCCTAGAACGCGTCAAAGGCGAATCCCATAAGAAGCATGAGGAATGTGAGAAAGCAGGAACGAGCCGAGAGAGGAATTCTCACCGCAGAACCAGGGCCGAAAAGCCACCTCGCGCAATATTTACTCACTACACTCCCTTAACAGAAAGCAGAACTCAGGTCTTAGAAGAGGCCTGCAACGCCGAGCTGATAAGTTTGCCCACCCGGAACCGGTCCCCAGAAAAAGCGGACAGGTCCAAGTTTTGCAGATACCATCGAGTGCACGGACAAGCCACCGAAGACTGCACCACCCTGAAGGATAAGATTGAAAAACTTATCCAACAAGGTAAACTACGATGCTTTATCAGAGACGACAACCGAAAGGCTGAGCGAGAACGAACTTGAGACAGGGAAGAAGATCGCGACAGAAAATCCTGACGAACGAAAAAGCCCTGCCAAGAGCAACCAACTAAACCTCTCGAGACTCAACTCCGAGGCGTTATCAATACAATAGCAGGAGGATTCACCGACGAAGGGAGTTCGAATTCGGCAAAGAAGAAACACCTACGCGACATCCGATCAATCAACTCGGCTTTCGTAAAACCGAGAGCATCAAGAAGCATGCCTCCCATAACTTTCATTGATGCAGACTTCGAAGACATAGAACCCAACCACGGCGACCTAATAGTGGTTAAGGTTAGGGTCGCCAACTTCCTAGTATGCAAGGTCCTGGTAAACCAAGGCAGCTCGGCGGACATCTTATACTGGTCCACTTTTAAACAGTTAGACATCCCCGAGAGCAAGATACAGCCGTACACCGAACAGCTGATCGATTTCTCAGGCGAAAAAGTGGATACCATAGGCTACATCGACCTTCTCACCACCTTCAGAGATGAAGAAAAAGGATCCAAAACCATCACAGTTAGGTACCTCCTAGTCAACGCTCTCACTTCATATAATATTCTTATAGGCAGACCTGCACTCAATGATCTAGGAGCAGTGATCTCAACGCCTCACCTGGCAATGAAATTCCCCAACTCGGAAGGAGATATAGTGACAGTCAAAGCCGATTAGGAAATAGCCTGCGAGTGCTACTTAGAAAGTCTAAGGATAACCGATGGCAAAAAGATCCCAGAACCAAAAGTAAGGAACATAGCAAGCGGGTTGCTCGCGGTATCGCTAAGGGAGGAGGCCGATCTCGACCCCTGAGAAGATGAGCCTAGAGCAGAACCCACAGAGGAAGTGAAACCCTTCCCTGTAGGAAGAGAAATTGGGTAATGCACAATGCTTGGAACTCAGCTAACAAGCGAAACTGAGAGCGCAATTACCCAAGTCTTGTTAGAAAATGTCGATCTATTCGCATGGTCAGCCGCCGATATGCCTGGAATCGACCCAAGCTTCCACTGTCACAAGCTTGCCATCTGTCCAGAGGCCAAGCCAATCTCCCAGAAGAAAAGAAAGCTTGGAGCAGAGAGAGGAAAAGCGGTCAAAGAGGAAACTGAAAAGTTACTCAGCATCGGCTTCATAAGAGAAGTACATTACACCATATGGCTTGTGAATGTCGTGATGGTAAAGAAAGCAAACGGCAAGTGGATGATGTGTACTGACTACACAGACCTTAACAAGGCATGCCCTAAAGACTCATACCCACTGCCGAGTATCAACACACTGGTGGACGGAGCGTCCGACTATCCCATCCTAAGTTTTTTGGATGCATATTCCGGCTGCAACCAGATACCTATGTTCCCACCGGACGAGGAGAAAACAACGTTCATAACTGATACGGCTAACTATTGCTACACGGTAATGCCATTCGGATTAAAGAATGCGGGAGCAACATACCAGCGTCTGATGGATAAGATTTTCGCAGATCAACTCGGACGAAATCTGGAAGTCTACGTAGATGACATAGTAGTCAAAAGTCGAGACCCGAGCTCACATTCAGGAGATTTAGCTAAAATATTTGGTGAGATCAGAAAATACAGCATGAGGCTAAGCCCAGAGAAATGTGTATTCAGAGTCTAAGGCAAAAAATTCTTAGGCTTCATGCTCACACATAAAGGCATAGAAGCCAACCCAGAGAAATGCACAGCTATCATAAACATGAGAAGCCCGAGTAACATGAAGGAAGTGCAAAGGCTAACTGGAAGGCTAGCATCCCTATCCCGTTTTCTGCCAAAAGCAGCAGAGGTAACCAGACCCTTTTTCCAACTTCTCAAGAAACAACAAATATTCGAATGGAGTGAAGAGTGCGAAGCGAACTCTTTAAAGTTGAAAACGCTACTCACCTCACCACCGATCCTAACTCGACCTGAACCCAGCAAAGACCTAGTACTATACTTAGCAGTCTCGGGGGAGGCGATTAGCTCGGTCATCATTTAGGAAGAAAATAAAATGCAAACACTAGTCTACTACGTAAGCCGAGTGCTGAAAGATGTTGAAACAAGGTACCAGATGATCGAAAAGTTAGCACTAGCCCTAGTCACTTCAGCACGACGGCTACGACCATATTTTTAGAGCCACCAAGTGATAGTGCGAACAGACCACCCAATACGACAAGTGTTGAGGATGCCGGAACTCGCCGAAAGAATGATAGCTTAGTCAGTAGAACTGTCAGAGTTCGGCATCAAGTACGAGCTGAGAGGGCCCATCAAGGCCCAATGCCTAGCCGACTTCATCGCAGAACTAACACCAGTAGAAGAGGCACCCTCTCCATGGTGGACCCTCTACGTGGATGGCTCCTCAAACGTCAAGGTCAGCGGAGCAGGTGTCATAATCGAAAGCTCTGAAGGGATTGTTTTAGAACAATCGCTTAGATTTGACTTCGATACATCCAACAACCAAGCTAAGTATGAAGCCTTGTTAGCCGGACTGAAACTCGCTAAAGAAGTCGGGGCAAAACACCTTAGATGCTGGAGTGACTCTTAGCTGGTCACAGGACAAATGAAAGGATCCTATTAAACGAAGGACCCCCAGATGACAAGATACTACCACCTGGCTTCCCAGCTGAAGAACGAGTTTACTAAGTTCGAACTCAACCATATTCTAAGATAGCAAAACGAAAGAGCCAACCTGCTGTCGAAATTAGCAAGCAAAAAGAAGAAAGGACAACATTGAACTGTCATACATGAGATGATATCCTCTCCAAGTATTGACAAAGAAGTTTCCAATATCAACCCGGCAGACCGAGAATGGATGACGAAGGTATGGAACTTCCTGAAAGGAGGAACCCTCCTCGAAAATCGAGAGGAAGCCAAGAAGATCAGAAGAAGGGCAAGTTACTACGTAATAGAAGGAGACGACCTTTATTGAAGAGGCTTCACCGCACCGCTATTAAAATGCATTACAAAGACAGAGGCCGAGTACATGATAAATGAGATGCATAGAGGAATATGTGGAATGCACTCAGGAGGAAAAGCCATGGCCGCCCGAGTCTTACAAGCCGGATACTACTGACCGACAATGCACCACGATTGCGCCGAGTACGTAAAGAAATGTGAAGAATGCCAAAAATATGGCAACATATTTCACCTACCAGCAGAAGAGTTGCACAACGTCACGGCACCATGGCCTTTCGCCATGTAGGGGGTAGATATCTTAGGACCATTCTCACTTGCCAAAGGACAGGTCAAATTCCTCCTAGTCGGAATAGACTATTTCACAAAGTGGATCAAAGTCGAATCGTTGGCCACCATCACGGCCAACAACGTACAAAAATTCATATGGAAAAACATCATATGCATATTCGGCATCCCTCACTCAATAATATCTAACAACGGAAAGCAATTCGTCGAAAAGAACCTAGAAGAGTTCTTTAAGAACCTCGGGATTCGACATCGGGTAACCTCGGTAGAGCACCCCCAGGCCAATGGGCAAACTGAAGCAGCCAACAAAGTCATACTGGGCGAACTAAAAAAGCGAGTCGGCGACGCCAAAGGAAGTTGGGCCGAGGAGCTTCCTGCAATCCTTTGGGCATACCGCTACACGCCGCAATCCACAACTGGGGAAATACCTTTTCGACTCTCGTATGGATCAGATGCCATGATACCAATAGAAGTCGAAGAACCCTCGTTGCGAATAACAAACTTCATTCAAGAGAACAATAACCAGTCGTTAAGGCATACACTCGACTTGATCGAAGAGACCCTCAATGAGGTCCAAATCAGAGCATAGGCCTGCAAAAGAAGAGCTGAGAAGAGATACAACAGCAAGGTCAAGCCAAGAAACTTCGAAGTCGAAGATCTGGTTTGGAGAAAATGCGGAGAAGCAAGAAAAGCAATCGGAGAGGGCAAGTTGGCAGCTAACTGGGAAGACCCCTTTAGAGTAACCGAGTCATTATGAAACGGAGCTTACCGACTGGAGCATTCATCCGACAAAGCCATTTCTCGGACTTGGAACGCCACCCATATAAAATTTTACTACAGCTAGAAAATTATAACTGGTGATGTACTCTTTTTCCTACTTTGACATTTTTTCCCAAGAGATTTTTTGTCAAAGAGATTTTAACGAGGCACACCTGACTTTCATTATCAATACAAATTCCTTTTTCCAATTAAATTATCCTGATTCGCATAAGACTGAGTAGACCTACTGGATACCCAGGACAAAAAAGCCACTTAAAGTGAGCGACACTCGGCATCCCAAAAGGAGAATGACCGAACCTCGATATTATCAAAAACTAAGTTATGAAAGTAAGCTAACCGTGTAGACCTTTAACAGGATACAAAAAATGAGTTAAGCTAAAAATCGTGTAGACCTTTAAAAGGATACGAAAAATGAGTTTTAATTGATAAAACGTAGACCCCGATCGGCTATGAGTAACTAATATTACGCACACGGAAAATGAAGGGGCAATACTTAAGAAGGAAATCATACTTCATTAAGATAAAAGCACCCTATTAGATAGGTCAGGTGTGAGCCTTTACATAAAAATCCCTAAAGCTAAGCAGCAGGCCGAGCTGAGCCACCAGGAGCCTCCTCGACCGGGATGGTAGACTCGTCCACCAACTCCCCCTCCTTGTTGATATCCTTATCAACATTAAAAAGAGAGGTGTCAGCATCCTTGAAAAAATATCGGACTTGGCGAACTGCCTTCTTGAACCTGGCTTCTTGAGCCGAAATGACTTCATCCATAGCCTCATCCAAGTCGGCTCTCAGCTTAGCCTCGGAACTAGCGGCCTCTAACTTCACCCGTGCGAGCTCCTGATTGAGGCGCTCCACCTTGGCCTGCAGCCCCTGCGCCAAGTTCACAATCGCAGTTAAAGAAAGCTTCAAGACCTCCTTCCGGCCTTCGGTTTTTTTTAACTTGGTCTCCGCTACCTCAAGGGACCTTCGAGACTCCTCAGCTGACTGAAAAAGAGTCTTATTAGCCCGGGTAGCGTCAACCAAAGCCTGCTCTGCCTCAGAAGTAGTCTCCTTCACCAAGACAAGCTCCCAGTGGCCGCGGTTAAACTCCTCGGCCCAGTATTGGGCAATAGCCCATGAACGAGCTTGGAAGCGCGAAATAGCCTCCATCGAAAGTAGAGGCCCTGCATCTCTCAACATATCCCGATCAGCTTGACCGAGATTATCGATGCAGATAAGGGCCTGAGGGTTAAAGTCCTTCCCCCAAAGTGAAGACCGTCCATCCTTCATGGAGAGAAAGGTCGGATGCCTCTCAATGGGAGAAGCCGCAGCCTGAGCACCAGGAGGACTCGGCTTCGTCTTCTTCGAAGGGCCATCTCCCCCCTGTACAACCTCTTGATGCTTCCTCTTCGGCGAAGAAGGAGGAGGTGGAGGAGGAGGAGGGGAAGGAATAGGAGAAGCAATTCAGACCCCCTCAGCGGCAATGTCCTTGCTATTTAACTTTTCCAGCCTTTGTTTCTTGGCGGTATTGTAATCAAATTTCCCCATCACAACTGTAAAAGAAACAAAGGTTAGCAAAAATAAACAAGTAAAGAAGAAAGAAAACTGAATAAAGAGAATACTCACAATCCCAATCCTCTCTCGGAGTCCGAGAAGCAGGAATCCCCACTATCGTCTTACAGTGTAAGGAATGCGGCAACTTGCACAGTGTAACCATGTCATCTTGATCCTCAGGAGACATGTCCACAACCTGCCAAGATGACCGCTTATTCGAAGCTTGGGTCCAATAAAGAGGAAACCTTGGTCTCCCACAACCATAAAAAAAGTCAATCTCCCCTTCCGAACCCGGCCGAAAATGAAAGAAACCACTCTTGAAATTCTTCCAAGAGGAGGTATAAGGACCGAAAATCGATCGGCCAGGGATCCCGGTCAGGGAGACCCAACCACCCTTCTTACTCTCCTTAACCAAATAATGATGTAAAAACTTGGGAGCAGTCGGAGTGATGAAAAATTTAATACAGAGCACCTGAAAAGCCTGAAGCGAAGCCCAGGCATTCGGATGCAACTGAGTAAGAGCAACATTCAGCTCCCGGAGAACATCGGTCTCAAATTTGTCAAATGGAATTGTAATGCCGAGAACTGAAAACAAAGCCTCATATACATAAGTAAAACGAGACTGACACGGAAAAGCAGAAAAGAAAGCACGCTCGTCAGGTCCACAGGGTTCGACATAAACCATACCCAGCCTTTCCGAGTGACACAAGTTGATTTCCTGGAGAAGGAAAGATAAAGACTCCTCGGTCTGATACCGAGAAGAATAAGCACCCACCTCACCAGCTATCCAGAAATAACCAGGAGCAGTAACGAGAGGATAAATTTTCTTCGAACCCTTGGGCTCAACGGGTTGGGGGAGAATGGGAGAAGGGAGAAGAGGCCGGGTGCGCCGAGTAACTAGAGGACGCACCTCGGTAGCCTTAGAACCATCCAAGACCACAACACCCTCAGCGGGAACGGCCAAAGGTGCTTGCGCGAAATTAGCAGAGGGTCGAACTACCCCCCATCCTCAGCAACGGCATTTGCCGCCGACGCGCCATCACTAATTCCACCGGAGTTCGAATGGCGCAAAGAGAAACCATTATCGAAGCCTTCTTCGATAAGATGAACCTCTGGTAATAGCATACGGCCACCACCGGAATGCCCCAATTCCCAGGAAAAAGAAGACATTTTCAAAAGAAAAGACCAAAACAAAGGGAACAAAGGGCATACCTGGGCTAAGAAAGAAAGTGAAGAAGGCAAGGGAGAGGAAGAAGAAACAATAGAAGAACAGAGGTCCCCGTAGAAGAAAAAAATGCAAGGAAGAAGGAGAAATGAACGAGGGTTACACAGTAACCCTTATATAGAGGTCCAAGGACCTCGAATGCGAAAGGACGGAACGACCCGAGCCGTTGGATCAAGACCCATCGCCAAACAAATCAACAACTAGGGGGGCTTGAGACCGTTGGGCATCCCGAGGACGTTTTCAAAATTAAAAAATAATCATTGTCGCCGTCCTCGGGAAGCGTTATGAATTAATGGGTCTGAAATGACGCGACCACTCGAAGACGAAGTCACGCGACCATTAGCAAAAACGACGAAACCGAGTCCAACAGAACGAAATGAGTAAGATACGACGACGACTCGACCAAATGGGAACTCAAACTTGGCAAGGCCCTTTACTTAAGCTCTTGCATACCTTCAGAGCTTGGGGGCATGTGTACTACTCGGACTCGGCACTGCACCGAGTAGCTGACCTGACCGAGTAGAATGAGCTCACTTGGACCTAGGCAGTTATAACAGAATATATCTTATGGAGAGATAAGATATCAAAAGATAATGGAACGAGATCATGATAGGAGATAAAATTATCTCTATCATGAATTACGAGATTTGAGGAGATTTGATAGGAAAATAACCCTATCGAATCTATCTCTTTACACCCTATAATTGCGATAACACACTATAGAACCAGGTACAAAACATCTAACCTCAATTACGATATCTGCCTTCTACCTCTGCGCCTCTAACTTGAGCGTCAGAGTGTCTTTTGTAACGACCCATCCTCGTTACAGATATGTTATACTAAACGCTCTATTAATTATTATCATGTGAAAGAACGTATAAATTTTTCACATTTAAAATTACATACATACATACATACATACATATACATATATATATATATATATATATATATATATATATATATATATATATATATACCTACATAAAACGTTCATCACCACATCATCCAAGTATAATATACAAATTTACAAATTAAAATACGAAGGTACATATAATATCAAAAGAAAGATCCCCTTGTAGAGAACATTCACACTAATCTTAATATTTATATAAAAATCCTAAGCTGGTCCCCGTAATATGTACATATATATACTAGAACAAAATCATCAAAACAGGAGGATCGTCCAATCTGAGGATCGTCCAATCTTCAATCGTGACTAGCATGAGAGTCAGCACCATCACTGCTACCTGCTCCCGTGTTAACCACACGATCATTGCAGTAAAACAATACAAACACAAATTTCAAGGGTAAGCTTACTTATAAAAAGAATGATAGAATATACACAAATTTCAGTCAACATCATTCACAATGAATATTCAGTTCACTTCATGTATCACTCCATACATCAATATCATCATGCAACATTATGCTGACTCGACTCCATGGAGATTTCAACAACTTTCGGGCGGTCCCCATAGGCCCCATCCCCTACCATTAGTCTCACCTTAGACCATTAGGGAGTTCCTTGAGCCACCATGTGGAGGAAGTGTGAATTTAATCGAATATAGACAAGTGTTGGTATTGGCTTACCTCTGTCAGGTTTGCAAAACCTTCCATCTTTAGAAATTCGTCCACTTGTCTATTCTATATGCCCACCATTGGCCATCACGAAATCCTCCAGCACTAGGTTGAGAGCCCACCTAGCACCCTCAACTTACGTGCCTACCCTTATGCAATATCATGCATAACTCAACAACTCTGATTGCCACACGTTCCCTCTATGTTATAAATTCACCATTTTTCTCAAATCAAGCTTATGAACCTATCTAGCAGTTCAATAAGCACAAGTAAGGCATTCTCAACATTTGAATCCTTACTCACAACTTAACATCAACGTTAACCAAAAATGTGAATTTCCTAACATAGTTCTAGAACCAAAATAGTGGCATATCCAACATCCTCGTTCGTAACAAGACTAGGTTCTGATTCTCTGTTAAACACACCCTCAAAATTTCACAACCACCATCACTGGACGTCTGACTTTACTGAACATAAGGCACCGCTGGACACGGGTAATTAGACACTGAATCATTGGACGCTGGTCTCTAGACACTGGGTCATTAGACGCTGGTTTTACTACTCTCTAGTATTCATTGGATGTTGTTTTTAGTTGTAGTATAGATAGATGGACGATGGTTTTCTTTGGACGAGTGGTTTTCTGCAGAGCCCAGAACCTTTCAAAACCTATTACGAACATGTTTCAAAGATTTTGAAACCATTTCCATCACTTACAATATCATTCCAAAGCACAACAACATATTATCACAACAAACTCAGCTCAATTCATCAAGACATCAAGAGAGCAAAATCATCACATCATCATAACAAATCTTTAAAGCATACAAACAGAAAATAGAATTCCAAACATATCACCACCAGATCATTTCAAACAGTATGAAGCTTCCCTTACCTACAGCTCTTGACTCAAACCGTGAAGAAGAAAAAGCTAGAGAGGATAACTTTGAGGTTCTCGAGTGATCTGTCCTTAAGTTTTGTTACAGAATCAACTAGGAGACACCTAAAACAACATCAAAGTAAACTCAAAAATCAAGATTTCTCTCATCTCTTAAAATCTAACCAAGACCTATTTCTCATGTTCTTGAGAAGAGATGAGAAAATTACTTAGAAATCAAGAATAAAAAGGAACTGGACTTACCAACTTAAAATCAGCTAAGAAATCTCTAGGAAAGAAGAAATCAAGCTTCAAGCTAAGGTAGAAATAAATCTCTCACTCACGGTAAAGAAACTTATAGAAAAAGAAAGATAAGGATGAAGGAGAATGGAAGAAACAGGAAGCTTTGCACGTTTAATAAGAAGATTTGGATGGAATTTTGCTATTTGTCTCCACCTTTCCTCTAAAGACATTCCCTTCTCTTATTATTTTCTTCTACAACTTACGGAACTTACGTAAAAATCCCAAAAATCTCTCAACACACACTCTAAGCCCAACACCTCATTAAAATCCCAGAGTAATACCACAGCACATAGCACAACGTATAACTTAAGTTAATTATTATATTATTTCAACATAATTTAATTTTAATTTTTTTCTCTTGCATTATTAGTCAAACACTTAATCATACAATTAGGAAAACTACAACGTCACATCTTTGCAGGTACACCCATCATCCACGGAGGAGAACCCGACGGAGCCACCGCGTCGGAATACTTACCAAATCCAGTAAGTACAATAGTCAAACTAGATTTTGGATAGATGGATGGATAGGGGTGAGTGTTTGGCAAACAAGTTTCCTAGATTGTTTCTTAACTCTAGAACAAAGGATGGAGGTTATTTCATAAATGGGAAAATGGGAATTTGGTAGATGGTCTTGGAACTTTAATTGGAGGAGGGAATGGTTTACATGGAAAATAACTTGGTTCACAACTTCTACCAATTAGTGGAAAACGTGAACATCAAAGGTTACGGGGAAGACAAGTGGAATTGGAAGGTGGATAGCTTCAATGAATACATAATGAGATCCACTTATCAGCTCTTTATTCACTGAGAGTGGGGAGTCAAGTAGATGATATTTTCGTGTCTTCGTGGAATATTAAGATTCCACAAAAGGTAGCGTTCTTCATATGGAGGGTGTTTTATGATAGGCTCCCTACAAAGCAAAATCTCAGGAGAAGGCATATACAAATTGATGAGGAGGAGCTTGTATGCCCATTCTGTCATGATGCAGAGGAGTCAATATCTCATGTGTTGTTTTCATGCTGGGAGTCACAATATATGTGGAAAAAGTGTTATAATCCTTTTGTTGGCCTATGTACAGTGCTTCCTCGGTCTGCAAGTGCTCATTTCTGGCAGCACTCACATGGTCTTCACAGTAGGTCGGTTGGAGTTTGGTGGCCGGTGTTATGGAGTGCTATTACATGGTGTTTATGGCAGCAGAGAAATGCCATCATTTTTCAAGGGAAGCTTTTGGATAAGGAAGCTTTGATGCAAAATTTTTTATTTCTCATGTGGTCTTGGTTAAAAGCATATGATAAAAATTTTGATTTCTCTTTTCAATCATGGAGTCTTAGTCTGGCAACATGCTTGTTCAACTCTGGATGGTAACTGTGCGTTCAAAGGATTGTCTCGATTGGCTATGTATGAAATTGATAAGTGGGATTGTGGGTTTTATGTATAAAACAAATATGGGAATAATAGTGTTGTTTCTTCAGGCTGCTTTGGAATTGAGGGTACTATACGTAAAAGCGTTTGGTGCTGGGCTCTTTATTATTTTGTGTGAAGATGGTGATTTTTTGGTAATCAATGGTTATCCTTTATTTATCAATACCATATTTCATAAATATTGTCTAACCATTTATGTTGATGGGCCTGTCAGAAGTGAATTTTATTTATGGTACTTCTGGTATTGTCATCAATGAAATTTTCTTGTTGCTGATAAAAAAAAATGACAAAGCATATTAATACAATTTCTCATAAATTCGTCTTACAAGAAAATTGAAACACATTCTCCTCCTCCTCCTCCTTCTTCTTCAAAACAATTTGGTTCAATTTTTTTTCAAAAACAGTTCATTTTTATATTCTGGTTTGGTTCGATTTTGGATTAGATCGGTTCAATTTTTTTGCATACCCCTCATCATGTAATAACTATTAATAAATGGATATATTTTTAATACATTGATTAATCTATTTATTTTTATTTTCTTAATTGCATTTTTTGTCCCTGAAATTTCACAATCTCACAAATTTTGTCCCTCAATTTTTTCTTCTCGAATTTTGCCTCCAAATTAACAAAAGATCACAAATTTTGCCTTTACATAGAAAAATTGCCACAAAATTGTCTTAATTGTGACAATTTAAAGGAAAAATTGCTGTAAAATATCTTAATTCTGGCCATTTTTTCCATATGGGGTAAAATTTACATATTTTGTTAATTATAAGAGGCAAATTTTGCGGAAAAAAATTAGGAACAAAATTCGTGAAATTGTGATACTTTAAGACAAAAATAATACAATTAATACAATTTTTTTCTGTTTGGAATTTAGGGTACAAACTATTCATATTTATATGGTTATTAAATACAAAGACCATTTTTTTAATTCAAATTATAGTAAAATATTTCTTATTTATTTGTCATACCTAAGAATTAATACATATCACTTTTACACGTTATTTAATCAATAAAATTTACTTTTAGACACTCGTTAATAAGATAGAATATTTTATTAATAATTAATAATTAATAATTACAATTAATAATTAGTAATTAATAATTAATAATTAATAATTAGCAATTAATAATTAATAATTAGTAATTAATAATTAATAATTAATAATTAGCAATTAATAATTAATAATTAATAATTTATAATTTATAAATAGTAATTAATAATTATTAATTAGCAATTAATAATTTGTTTTTAATATTTAATATTTAGTATTTAATATTTAATATTTAATATTTCGCTAAATTTAAACACATATTACATAAAAGACTAAATTTCATTTCTTTCGCTATCTTGAAGTTAATTTAAATGATACCAAACTTTAGGGGGTGTTTGTTTCACGGATAATTTTTTTAATCCTGAGAATATTTTTTCCTGGGAATATAACGTGAGAATGTTATTCCCGGGTATAATTAAAAAATGTGTTTGGTTAACTATTAAAATAGGTTGGTAATATTTTTTATATTCCCAAGCATAATTAAAACATGTGTTTGGTTTAGTTATTTTTTCCTGTGAATATATATTATAATTACTAAAATATTCTTATTGTGTTAAAGATGATTTTTTTTAACAAAGTAATACATCACTCATTTTCGCAGAGGAGTTACATTCAGATTGCCAATATATAATTAATCTGCCGAAACTACAACACTACAAATCCATAACATGTAATCAAAAAGCCTATATAGTAAAGCAACTCCTTCATTTGCATGTAACATTAATTTCTTATATTGCCTACCCCAATCAATATATCTATCATAAATTTAAATTTGTTGCCAACCTCCCCAAATAATAGCATTGAGAGGGCAGTGGGGTAATGGATACAAAGAGGGTATATTTGGATTTTTACTCATAAAGACAATTCTTATCCCATGGGAATAAATTTTCCCTACCCCCTTCCTCAGGATTAAATATTGGTTGAGGGTGAGATTATAGTTTACCCAGGAATAAAATATGTCCGGGATTAAATATTTTATTACTTCGTAACAAACGTAGGATAATTTTTTCCTCTCCTGTATTTCCAGGATTAAAAAAGTTATCCGTGAAACAAACGCCCCCTAGAATTATTTAAAGGCTTAAATATGAATTTAGTTTATGTAAGTTTGCGATTTTTCAATTTTGATCCCTGTAATTTTTTTGTTCATTTTTAATCCTTGTAAGTTTGTATTTTTCCAGTTTTAGTCCCTTAAAGCACAAACTTACAAGGACTAAAAAAGGAAAAATTGGAATCTTAAATGTACTAAAATTAAAAAAGTGCAAACTTACAAGGACTTCAAATGAACAAAAAAACTTAAAGGGACCAAAATTAAAACAATGCGAACTTACAGGAACTAAAAATGAAAAAATAAACTTACAAAAACCAAAATTAAAAAGATACAAACTTATAGAAACTAAATTCATATTTAAGCCTTATTTAAATATTACATTTCACCCTATTTGTATCAACTAAGTAACATAATTTTTAGAGTAAATTACATTCGATTACCTTCTAGTTTATTTAAGTGACACGAAACTCCAAACTTAATAATATAATTTTAACAATACTATTTTTTTAAAAAAGCCAAAAAAAATATTTTTTTTAACAATACTAACATAATATTCTATTTAACCAAGGTTAACAAGTTAGGTAACAATAAAAAAAAATGTTAAAATACTTTGAATCTCATTCTCTTTACCTTTATTTTTTAATTTTTGGTAACAATATCGTAATTAGGGATTTTGGATCCCTATGTATTCCTACAAGCTTTGATCCTTTGGGTCACTATGAGACTAATCATTGGTCTGTGGGCTTAGTCATACTTAAAGTCCATCTCCTCTCCCTAAGGATGTTGCAAAAATCAAAATCAGGTCCTCTCTTGAAAGGTCAATGTGTGTTGTCAATTAAGTCACACCCCGTTAATTAGTATTTAAAAAAAACAAAATAATTAAACTCTTGAATTTTAATGTATCTTTTTTTTACCCATTCGTGATAATATATAAATTGACTTGCTAATCCACTTCTATCTTTCATGCTTTCTTTCTTTTTTTCTTTTTTCTTTTTTTACATTTTACGAGTTATATTTCTTAATTTATTTTTTTAAGCAAATCATGTTCATTATCATGTAACACATTGAAGAGTGACCTATAAAAACTCCAAACGAAGACAAAACTTTAAAGTTGGGCTTTAACCATAATTTGGTGCATAATTTAGAGTTAAAAGTTCTTCCTTAATCAAAATCTCTTAAATAATGAGTAACTAATATATATATATATATATATATATATATATATATTTTGCTTAAAGTAGTTGAATAACTATGGTTATATATTAGGACTAGGTAAGGTACTTATATTAGTCTTTGATTTAGAGATAATGGGTGTCTAAAGAAATTTTCCTAAATATTTTATGAGTTTAATTCCTATGCACTAATAGTATAAAAATTTTATATTGTGAACTTATCAAAAATCATTATTGGTATAACTTTTAAGAAAATTATTATAAATGTCAACAAACTTATTATATAGACAACTCTTAATTGGATGACAATGTAAACATTCTTTACATTGTTAGTGCATAGACTATTTACTTATATTTTATTAACAATTGTTAAAATATCTCTTGATAAGCTACTTCAAATGGGTTGGAGTGTAATATTGGAGGAAGTTTAGGGTTTTATGTACTCCCCCATATTCGAATATAAGCAAAAAAAAAAAAACATATTTTTTGGTCTCAAAATAAGCAAATCTCAACTAATTTGACCTTATTTAATGTTATTATCCCCTAAATACCCTTTATTTAATTGAGGTTGTGTTTCCATTAACCTTTTTCTGTTCTTAATATCAAGTTTCAATGAAAGATAATTTAGGTAAAAGGTTATTTTTTAAAAGAGATTGACGCAATTAAATGATGTTTAACTAACTTTTTTAATAAGCGTAAAAGTAGTTTTTTTTTCTTATATATTCAAGATCAGAGGGAGTATATACAAAGCTCAAGACAGGGGGTGTAAATTACTCTAAAAAATTATGTTATTGAGTTTATACAAATGAAGTGGAGTGTAATATTTAAACAAGTTTGGAGTTTGGTGTCATTAAAATAAACTTGAAGGTAGTATAATATAATTTACTCTAAATAAAAAGAGTGCATTACATGGACTAGTTTTAATTTGTTGTTGTTGTTATCCACGTCTCAATCCAATTTAAAATTGAAAGAACGCATATCGAATAAAAGTGGACACCATATAATTACATCCCATTGGCTGGTTCGAAAAGACACGGATTACCAAACAAATAATTGTGAGCCGTTGATAACATCAGATCGAACCGTTCACTTTTCTCTGTACTAGTCCAGCTGGATCCTCGTAAAGGCTTCCAAAGCTTTATAATGTGGAATTGTGCCAATGCACCCTCCATCTACATCTTACCATCACTCTCACACCTATGATTATTCCTACCACACAAAATCTACACTATAAAGTCCATCATCACCTCCTCTTGTTCTCACCAATTAGACTATTAGACTCGGAGGTCCAAGACCGACCTTGTCCACACTTTACAATTATTTTTTTGTCATGTTGACATCTTTTCTTGTTTCTAAAATTTTTGCGCTCTTTTGTTTATGTTAGATCCATGAGCCAAGCAATAGAACCCCACTCATGGACCTTCGTTACAGATCTACTCAGATGGAAGTCGTTGATCATGTCTTATATTTCTTCACCCTCTCTTTTATGCTTTGCCCTATTCTTTGTTCTAACCATGGACAATAAACATCTTCAACGACTGTGATTTCCTTGATTAATTAAATAAGGTAAGAGTTCTAACTCGTTCGTTATGGTAAATTAACTTATTTGATAGTCAGAACTACATGATTAATATACATCTTGTATAAATTTACAAATATAATTTATTTTATAATCACCCTTGTTTTTTATTCTCTATTAACAAATGAAATAGGCTTGATTATGTTTTTGTCCTTTCAAATTAAAGGGTCTATTTTTTTTAGTCATCTGAATAAAGCACCATTAATATTTTGTGTGTGTGTGTGTCTATATATGCATAACTTTAATTATTATTAGGGGTGGCCATGGATTCGGATCAATCCGATAATCCAATGAATTCGAACCGATCCATACTGGAAAATTTGGATTAGTTCAGATCAGATTGAAAAATTGCAAATCCGATGAGTTCAGATCGGATCTCGGATTTCGCTTT
Source organism: Pueraria montana var. lobata (assembly GCA_026413185.1). Lineage (NCBI taxonomy): Eukaryota > Viridiplantae > Streptophyta > Magnoliopsida > Fabales > Fabaceae > Pueraria > Pueraria montana. The sequence goes on along the minus strand of CM048646.1, from coordinate 2,297,873 downwards.
TGAAAATCTGATCTAATCCAGCCGATTACTTACCATGTTTTTTTTTTATATATATTTTTAACCTTTAGAGTTTGGGCTTTTTAGCCCAACCCAAATTTATAGTATTTTTTTTCATTTTAAAGCTATTGATCAATGATTAATATGATTATAATGTAAGACATGGTTTAATTTTTAACTTGAAATGGAACATGTTTCATATTAGACTAGTAGTTAAAAAATAGTTTTTGTGTAAAATGTATTAAATTGCATATTATTATAATCACTTTCCTATTTTTTTAATTTTTTTTAATATTTTAATAATAAATCCGATAACTCGATCCAAACCAGTCCGATTAAAATTGATCGGATCGGATAAAAAATGTCACAGATCCGATCCAATCCGACCCGTACCCACGCCTAATCATTATGTCACCTACACCGATTTATGCAGTTCAATTAATAATTTACTGATTTGACTAATGATCCATTAATTCAGTGCCTCATCGAATAAATGATCAGTCCAGTTCTTTAAAAACTGCAACCAACCTGGCTTTTCAATCTCCCAAGTAAAAAAGTAACTTTGTTTTACAAATATCTAGCGTCTTAATTGACTGTTGCGTTTGTATAAATACAAGTATACAGGCATTGAGAGAAGGTCAACCGTGGAACCTTGCTCACGGACTGAAAATATTAGGTACGTAAAATCATTAAAAGAGTATCTGGAATATATATCCAACTCTTCTTTATTAAAAATAATGATTTATTTTATATGATGATTGTATTTTACACGATTGTCCCAGTTCGTGAAAATTAATTAATCTTTATTTGCAAAATATGGTGTGGTTGTAGGGAGGAGGTGGTGTAAAATTAAAGATTAACATCTCCTGCAGTTGTAAAAGCTCCTTCAATTAATAGCTCATTTTGGAGTGGCAAGCAATTGTTCAATTCGATCAGCATGCTCTTGCCTTCTGAGTTTGACTATTAATCGTGGAACATTTTGAAGGGAATACTCTAAACTTTTTGTATGCGACACAGAAAGTTTAGTGTGAGTGGCTGTCTATGACAAGTGTTTGGTCATGGAGATTCTCCAATGTCAACGTGGATTCGTAAACAACCGTGTTGGAAACGAGGTTCAACATCGTCGCGAATGCAAGTTCTCTAATTTCAACGACCTTTGCATTCAAAGCTGCACTTGCTGTGATGGAATTTGTCAATGCTATGTAGTACTGTACTGATATCAGCTTATGTTTCTTGTTTCCACGTGCTGGAATTTGTTATGCTAGGTTGTACTCGTGTTGGAAACGAGGTTCAACTCTAAGTTCAACGACCTTTACATTCAAAGCTTGCTTGCTGCACTTGCTGTGCATGCTGTAATTTGTTATGCTAGCTAGATACACTTAATAAATCAACATTATTACTATTAATATTTTTTCTTGTGCGCCTTTATCATTCAGTGTATTCCGGTCATTATTTCTGCGTTGTTGTAAATAACCCACACCGATGCAGGTCGGTAACTCATTCATTCATTTATTGACATGTGACTGCGCTTTGTCATGTTAGATAATGAACTTTAAATCTAATCATATAGTAGTATTATCTAATCAATTTTGAAATAATTTAAACAAATTTAATAAGATGTTATCTAATCAATTTTGAATTAATCAAATCTAATAAGATATTATCTAATTAGTTTAATTATTTTATGGGTCCTCATCCTTTTACTAATTAAATTTTCAATTTAGTTCTTAAATTTATTTTTCTTTTAATTGAGTCCTTAAACTTTTATTTTTTTTTCAATTGGCTCCAGCCCCAACATTGTTGTAACTTTCATCAAGCCACTGAACTGCATATTTACCCAACTTCAAACAACTTGAGCAACGCTTGAGAACAGTAGTTATTTCTTGATAGATATATGCATGTAATATAAATTACTACATGTTAGTTCACGGCTTTCTTTTTTGGGAAATAGTTTTTTTTTTTTTTCATTCAAAAACACTCTCAAGAAGTTGCCAAAACAAAGCTTATTCAACCTCAAAATAAGTTAATCCAAACATATACAGTCATGCAAAATTAAGTTTAATTATCTACAGTCATACAATCTTCTTGAGCATACAAATATGAAATGCAATAACTTGTGAACTCATTTAATATTTTTTTTTAAATTAAGAGGAAAATTGCTTAAATTGTAATTGTAATTGTAATATATATATATATATATATATATATATGAGGAGGGATCAACTTAAGTAAGTATAAGAGAGTTACTCTTCATCCCCACCATTCATTTTCTTGAAATCTAATGGATGTAATGAATAACTAATCTTAATAATTAGATTTCAAGAAAATGAATGGTGAGGATGAAGAGTAACTCTCTTATTCTTACTCTAGGATAAAGCGGATCCCTCATATATATATATATATATATATATATATATTTCTTTGTGAGATCCATATAAAAATTATAAATTAAGGAGTTAAGCAACACCAATGGCAAGCACCATTAGAAATGTTATAAAGATCTTTATTCGGAAACACTCAATGACATTTAGAAAAAATGCTAAACAAACACAAGGTAACTTGTTAGAGAAAATTATCCTACATTGATAAATCAATGGATTTAGTATATTTTTAATACATTGATTTATTAGTTTAATTTTTTTAATTTTAAATTTAGGACATTTATATTTATATGGTTATTAAATACAAAGACCATCTTTTTAATTCAAATTATTATAAAATATATTTTTTTTGTCATACGTAAGAATTAAGAGAAAATAAGATATGTATTGACAGTATAAAGATGTTTTACATTGTCAAATTTTTACATTGATCATGCTCAATAAACTCAAGAATTAATACATATCACTTTTACACATTGTTTAATCAATACAGTATACTTTTTGTTGAGTCAAAAGACGAATCAGGACCCTCAATTATTTTGATTTTATGCAAAACAAATATTAAGTAAAAAAACTGCATCTTATAAATGCCTACAGACGAAAACGTTGTATCTGCGTCTGTAAGATACAGATGATACGCAGGCAGACGCTTAAGTCTAAAAAACATTTAAAGGCATAGTAAATGCACTATCGCTTTGTAATCTGTTTTGCAGAGTATATTCATAGAACATCTTCCTAGGACCTGTCGAAGTGCATAAAAGGGAACATAAAGAAGAGTCAAAGTTTCAGAAGTTTCCTTCGCCTCAAAAGACACGCTACAGCTAGTAATGAGTACTTGTCTGAGCAAGCGATGTGACCACTGCAACAGAAGGATATGGAGTATATCTCAAGAAAGATAAGCAGAGTGCTTTATCAGTTTAGAATGACTAGTTGGTGACAAACATTTAATGCTTGCATTAAATGCCCCTCAACCACCTTCCTTCAGACGCTAGTCAGACGCAAAGAAAGAAGACCGTTTAGAGACAACGGTTACTTCCTCAGCAAGTCTATATATAGAAGAAGATTTGAAGTGCTGACAACAACACACGAACTGAATTCAAAATTCAAGCATTCTTTCAAGTCTTCATTCTTTCTCTTGTAAATTCTATTAGTAAAAAGCTCTCAAACCACTTTGTGTATCCTGAGAGAAAAAGACTCTATCCTTAACCTTGTATATCCTTCTGTAAGACGACAGTTAAAAAGTCTATGCGCCCCTTTCAAAAACAAATCTTGTGATTTGTTTTAGAGCCAGAAGCTTGGTAGTAAAAAATACTTGGATTTTTAGCTTGAAGAGGCTAAGTGTGAAAAACTACTTGGATGAGCTAGAAGTGACAGTGAACAATACTTGTAACTTGTGAAAGTTAGTGGAACTTGGTGGTTTGCCAAGAACTGGACGTAGTCTCGGGGTGAGACGAACCAGTATAAAATTCTGTGTTGTCTTTCTTGCTCCTTTATCTCTTATAACTGTTTGAACTGACTTTGTCTTGTGATTTAAACCTGTTTTCTTAAAAAGGACTTTCATCTGTGTACTATCGTCTGTTAAAACGTTTTCTTCAAAAACGATCTCTTTTGACCAACAGACGATATACTCTGTTTATAAAAAGTTTGCGAAAAATTTTATAAATCACAATTCAACCCCCCCTTCTTGTGATTTTTGCCTTTACACTTTTAGACACTCATTAATATTATACAATATTTTATCTCAAATTAATAATTAATTATTTAAACACATATAAATAAAGGCTTAAATACAACTTTGATCTCCATATTTTGCCAAATCCATAATTTGGTCTCCTTATTTCAAAATGGAGACATTTAGTCTCCATATTTTAAAAAATCCACAATTTTGGTTAAATCCTCAATTTTGTCTACATTTATTTCTTTTATTTCTTACATTTTAATTAATTAAATCATTTCTTGATGGTACCTTAAATGGATATGTTAGGTTTAAGATTAAATATAATTGAACCAAAATAAAAGAAATAAAACAGGCAAAATTGCATATTGGACCAAAATTGCAGATTTTTAAAATAAGGGGACCAAATATCTCTATTTTAATATGAAAGGACCAAAATTGCGGATTGAGCAAAATAGGGAGACCAAAATTATATTTAAGCCTAAATAAAAGGAGTGCATTACATGGGCTAGTTTAGTTGTTGTTGTTATCCACATCTCAGCCCAATTTAAAATTGAAAGAACGCACATTAAATAAAAAAGTGGGTACTGTATAATGACATCCCATTGGTTGGTTCAAAAAGACACGGATTACCATACAAATAATCGTGAGTCGTTGATAACATCAAATCGAACAGTCCATGTTTCTTTATGCTAGTCTCGCTGGATCCTTGTAAAGGCTTCCAAAGCTTTATAATGTGGAATTGTGCCAACGCATCCTCTATCTACATCCTACCATCACTCTCACACATGTGATTATTCCTACCACATGAAATCTACACTATAAAGTCCACCACCTCCTCTTGTTCTCACCAAATTGACTATTAGACCAAGAGGTCCAAGACTGACTCTGTCCACACTTTATAATTATTTTTTGTCTTGTTGGCATATTTTCTTGTTTCTAAAATTTTTGCGCTCTTTTTGTTTATGCTAGAATCATGAGTCAGGCAATAGATCCCTATTCATGGACCTTCGTTGCAGATCTACTCAGATGGAAGTCGTTGACCATGTCTTATATTTCTCTGGCCTCTCTTTTATGCTTTGCCCTAACCTTTGTTCTAACCATGGCCAATAAACATCTTAAACAATCGTGATTTCCTTGATTAATTCAATAAGGTAAGAGTTCTAACTCTTTTGTATTGTAAATTAACTTATTTAATAGTCACAATTACATGATTAATTTGCATCCTCCATAAAAGACATGGTCGGTACCCACACGAATCGATTTGTTGCATATCTACTCAGATCTCTTCGTTAGTTAGGGGAAGAACCTACACGAATTGATTTGTTGCAGATCTACTCAGATCTCTTCGATTTAGTTAAACAATATATGGTTGGTAAACAATAATCATTTTTTAACAAGGTACAAACTGTATCACCAATTTTTCCAAATCATCTAACACTTTACAAAGCAACCACCATTGTTAGAGTACCTATCATTTCTTTCAAGCCCCTCACCATAATTATTGTTGGTACCAATAAATGCTTCGTCCAAGTGGTACTGGACACAGGTCCCTTAAGCATGTGGTCAGGAGTTTGAATCCTGACTAATGCATATGTAGAAAATCTTGTTGAGATAAGCATCCCACCTATGAGTGCCAACAGGTCCCTTGGATGAGAATAAAATCCCCTTAATTGATCAATATATTTCTTTGCAATCATATTTAGCAAAAATAATTATTGTCGAGAAGTCTTGCCTTCATTGCAAAAATAGCCAATTAGCCGTCACCACCGCACAAAATTGGACAATCACTTTAATTTTATTTTTAATTATTTTAATACAAAATAACTGGGGGTACTTTTTTTTTTTATCAATGAGAAGTATAGGGGGTACTTATTTAATGTCTATTAGGTGAGAGACACAAAATTTAATTATGATACTGTCATGTTAAAATTAAATATGAAACTATAATAAAATTTGTTTTATATATTAACTTTTCTATTGACTTTTTTCTCTTACAAAATTTGTTTCCATTTATCTTTAGGAGGATTATGAAGATGGAGATGAAATTGGGAAGATGCACTGATGTGTGCAAAAGTATCATGTACAGTGCATCCAACAGTGGCTAATGCACAAGAACCAATGCCCAATGTGCAAACGAATTTGGTTGACTATGAATAATGTCGAAAATGAAGCTGGAGTTTAAGTTAATGATGAAGATGTCAATGCTTAGTTCCTGCCTATAACTTTAAAGGCCAAGATTCCAACTTTCATTTTTCCTCCATGGAACAAAGTTATTTATGTTGAAGATGCAACTTCAATCCATAGGTTGAAGCAATAAAACTAGAGCCCAGATATGTACTGACATACTATCATCTTGGCCGTGCCTTTTATGAGCAAGGCAACAGAGCCTCATTTGTTGTAGATCTAGTCAGATGGAAGTTATTGACCTTGACTTGTATTTCTTCTTCCTCTCTGTTATGCTTTGCCTTATCCTTGGTTCTAACCCATGGCTAAAAAACATATTCAACTATTGCGATTTCCTTGATTAATTGGTGTGTTGGGCCTTGCAATCCAAGAGATGACATTGACAACTCTAGCTAGTTCGGAATAAAAGTCTAGACTTTTCTATTTCGTTTCTAGATTATCTTATTTGTAATTTCGGTCTTTAGGCCTCCATTAATTGTTTCTTGTGTTGTTAAAGGGGGCAGTGAAAATATTGGATATATGTATGGAGATTGTATCAAAGGGTATTAAGAATATCTCCAACTCAATTCCACTCTATAAATAAATTCCATCGAGAGAAATAGCCTGCACATTTGTTTATTTCATTTCAGTTCAATATACCTATATTTGTTTCATTCCATTGAGAAGAATATGCACATCGTCATGGGCAGAGGCATAGGCATAGGCATAAGCCAATTTAGAACTTCATTTAGTAGTTCATAATTGTTATCTGTAGTTACTAGTTAGTTTCTCTACAGATTATATTTTATAAGGATTAAGGACGTCTTGTTTCCATTTGGTCACACACTTGTACAGGTTTCTTTTGCAATTATGCTTTCGTTTTCATCTGTGAAAAAAAAGTTCATAAATATATTTTTTGCTGTGCCGTGTCTTATAATTTTCTTTAGTATTCCCATTTTTTTTACAGAAATTAATATTATTACCAATTTGATTAGTTAATGTACCTTAATTTATTTTATTAACACTCTTTTCGTCAATATTTTGGAGCAACAGAAATTCTCTATCTTTTATGATTCTCACGCTTTTTTGTCATCAAGAATACTTATAATATTTTCCATTTACGGATAAAAAAATAATATTTTCCATTAGAAGTTCACGAAGCACACAACTAGACATTGCATATTCTGGGTTCCATTGCTTAAACAAATATTACTATGAACACTTCTTTCCTACTATTTTTTATTTTCCAGATACATAGGTGCTTACGTGAAAATCTCTCCCAACATTATTTTTTCACACACTTGAATCTTAGATCAAACTCAAGACTACATGTATAAAGATTCTGAAACTCAGTATCAAAAAAAAAAAAAAAGATTCTGAAACTCTTTCACTCCAACTAACACATTTAGACACAAATTTAGGCAAGCGAACTTTAGATATCCAAAGTTTATACTTTATATTGTGGTAAAATCCTATCTTAAACCAGTCCTTGAGACATTATATTTCTCATATATGGACTTCTTAACAAAAGCAAAACTCGAAATACAACAAAAATATATGGGAGAAGAAAAGACTTGAAGTTTCTCATTATAATTTATTTCTCTCTTTTGTGCAACAACTTGAAAGCTAAAAGACTGCAAGACCATATAGCAAAGTGATGCATAAGATTAAAAGCTAAGGAAATCTGAAACTAGTTAGAGAAAAGCTCATATCATGCAGTTAACTACTCTGCCACTCAACTGTGGTCATTTACAACTTGATTCCCTGCAAACATACCATCTCTTCTCTTAGGAAAACCTGGAGGGTCCATGGTGGAGGTCCTAAATTTCAGCTCTGAGGCTGCACGAAAATCTGGATCAACTGAAGCTGGCCTAGCATTGTGATCTGCAGAAGCACCACCAAGCCTATAGGAAGTTGCAGCCCCACCAGGATACCTTGAAGGAGAGCCGTACCTTCTCGGTGGAGCTCTGAGATTTCCACCTCTAAGATCCATAACTTCAGAACTTCTCGAAGAAGAGTCTCCAAAAGATCTGTCTCCAGAGCCAGATGCCAACGGCGCACCGGTGGTAGCTGACGTGGAACTAAATGGATCATCTGGTCCCCATGATGTAAGTGCTTCCTTCTTCTTGGCAAAAAAGTGCCAAGCCCCAAATAGGAAAAGTATGAAGAACAACACAGGACTAGTCCATAGCATGGTATTGAATTCCCCTTTAAAGATAGGTAGATTAGAGTGATACATTCCAACATACCCTCCTGATTGAGGCGCTCCACCTCGGCCTGCAGCCCCTGCGCCAAGTTCACAACCGCAGTTAAAGAAAGCTTCAAGACCTCCTTCTGGCCTTCGGTTTCTTTTAACTTGGTCTCCGCTACCTCAAGGGACCTTCGAGACTCCTCCGCTGACTGAAAAAGAGTCTTATTAGCCCGGGTAGCGTCAACCAAAGCCTGCTCTGCCTCAGAAGTAGTCTCCTTCACCAAGACAAGCTCGCAGTGGCCGCGGTTAAACTCCTCGGCCCAGTATTGGGCAATAGCCCATGAACGAGCTTGGAAGCGCGAAATAGCCTCCATCGAAAGCAGAGGCCCTGCATCTCTCAACATATCCCGATCAGCTTGACCGAGATTATCGGCGCAGATAAGGGCCTGAGGGTTAAAGTCCTTCTCCCAAAGTGAAGACCGCCCATCCTTCATGGAGAGAAAGGTCGGATGCCTCTCAATGGGAGAAGCCGTAGCCTGAGCACCAGGAGGACTCGGCTTCGTCTTCTTCGAAGGGCCATCTCCCCCTTGTACAACCTCTTGATGCTTCCTCTTCGGCGAAGAAGGAGGAGGTGGAGGAGGAGGAGGGGAAGGAATAGGAGAAGCAATTCAGACCCCCTCAGCGGCAATGTCCTTGCTCTTTAACTTTTCCAGCCTTTGTTTCTTGGCGGTATTGTAATCAAATTTCCCCATCACAACTGTAAAAGAAACAAAGGTTAGCAAAAATAAACAAGTAAAGAAGAAAGAAAACTGAATAAAGAGAATACTCACAATCCCAATCCTCTCTCGGAGTCCGAGAAGCAGGAATCCCCACTATCGTCTTACAGTGTAAGGAATGCGGCAACTTGCACAGTGTAACCATGTCATCTTGATCCTCAGGAGACATGTCCACAACCTGCCAAGATGACCGCTTATTCGAAGCTTGGGTCCAATAAAGAGGAAACCTTGGTCTCCCACAACCATCAAAAAAGTCAATCTCCCCTTCCGAACCCGGCCGAAAACGAAAGAAACCACTCTTGAAATTCTTCCAAGAGGAGGTATAAGGACCGAGAATCGATCGGCCAGGGATCCCGGTCAGGGAGACCCAGCCACCCTTCTTACTCTCCTTAACCAAATAATGATGTAAAAACTTGGGAGCAGTCGGAGTGATGAAAAATTTACTACAGAGCACCTGAAAAGCCTGAAGCGAAGCCCAGGCATTCGGATGCAACTGAGTAAGAGCAACATTCAGCTCCCGAAGAACATCGATCTCAAATTTGTCAAATGGAATTGTAATGCCGAGAACCGAAAACAAAGCCTCGTATACATAAGTAAAACGAGACTGACACGAAAAAGCAGAAAAGAAAACATGCTCGTCAGGTCCACAGGGTTCGACATAAACCATACCCAGCCTTTCCGAGTGACACAAGTTGATTTCCTAGAGAAGGAAAGATAAAGACTCCTCGATCTGATACCGAGAAGAATAAGCACCCACCTCACTAGCTACCCAGAAATAACCAGGAGCAGTAACGAGAGGATAAATTTTCTTCGAACCCTTGGGCTCAACGGGTTGGGGGAGAATGGGAGAAGGGAGAAGAGGCCGGGTGCGCCGAGTAACTAGAGGACGCACCTCGGTAGCCTCAGAACCATCCAAGACCACAACACCCTCAGCGGGAACGGCCAAAGGTGCTTGCGCGAAATTAGCAGAGGGTCGAACTACCCCCATCCTCAGCAACAGCGTTTGCCGCCGACGCGCCATCACTAATTCCACCGGAGTTCGAATGGCACAAAGAGAAACCATTATCGAAGCCTTCTTCGATAAGATGAACCTCTGGTAATAGCATACGGCCACCACCGGAATGCCCCGATTCCCCGGAAAAAGAAGACATTTTCAAAAGAAAAGAGCAAAACAAAGGGAACAGAGGGCATACCTAGGCTAAGAAAGAAAGTGAAGAAGGCAAGGGAGAGGAAGAAGAAACAATAGAAGAACAGAGATCCCCGGAGAAGAAAAAAATGCAAGGAAGAAGGAGAAATGAACGAGGGTTACACAGTAACCCTTATATAGAGGTCCAAGGACCTCGAATGTGAAAGGACGGAACGACCCGAGCCGTTGGATCAAGACCCATCGCCAAACAAATTAACAACTAGGGGGGCTTGAGACTGTTGGGCATCCCGAGGACGTTTTCAAAATTAAAAAATAATCATTGTCGCCGCCCTTGGGAAGCGTTATGAATTAATGGGTCTGAAATGACGCGACCACTCGAAGACGAAGTCACGCGACCATTAGCAAAAACGATGAAACCGAGTCCAACAGAACGAAATGAGTAAGATACGACGACGACTCGACCAAATGGGAACTCGAACTTGGCAAGGCCCTTTACTTAAGCTCTTGCATACCTTCAGAGCTTGGGGGCATGTGTACTACTCGGACTCGGCACTGCACCGAGTAGCTGACCTGACCGAGTAGAATGAGCTCACTCGGACCTAGGCAGTTATAACAGAATATATCTTATGGAGAGATAAGATATCAAAAGATAATGGAACGAGATCATGATAGGAGATAAAATTATCTCTATCATGAATTACGAGATTTGAGGAGATTTGATAGGAAAATAACCCTATCGAATCTATCTCTTTACACCCTATAATTGCGATAACACACTATAGAACCAGGTACAAAACATCTAACCTCAATTACAATATCTGCCTTCTACCTCTGCGCCTCTAACTTGAGCGTCGGAGTGTCTTTTGTAACGACCCATCCTCGTTACAGATATGTTATACTAAACGCTCTATTAATTATTATCATGTGAAAGAACGTATAAATTTTTCACATTTAAAATTACATACATACATACATACATACATACATACATATATATATATATATATATATATATATATATATATATATATATATACCTACATAAAACGTTCATCACCACATCATCCAAGTATAATATACAAATTTATAAATTAAAATACGAAGGTACATATAATATCAAAAGAAAGATCCCCTTGTAGAGAACATTCACACTAATCTTAATATTTATATAAAAATCCTAAGCTGGTCCCCGTAATATGTACATATATATACTAGAACAAAATCATCAAAACAGGAGGATCATCCAATCTGAGGATCGTCCAATCTTCAATCGTGACTAGCATGAGAGTCAGCACCATCACTGCTACCTGCTCCCGTGTTAACCACACGATCATTGCAGTAAAACAATACAAACACAAATTTCAAGGGTAAGCTTACTTATAAAAAGAATGATAGAATATACACAAATTTCAGTCAACATCATTCACAATGAATATTCAGTTCACTTCATGTATCACTCCATACATCAATATCATCATGCAACATTATGCTGACTCGACTCCATGGAGATTTCAACAACTTTCGGGCGGTCCCCATAGGCCCCATCCCCTACCATTAGTCTCACCTTAGACCATTAGGGAGTCCCTTGAGCCACCATGTGGAGGAAGTGTGAATTTAATCGAATATAGACAAGTGTTGGTATTGGCTTACCTCTGTCAGGTTTACAAAACCTTCCATCTTTAGAAATTCGTCCACTTGTCTATTCTATATGCCCACCATTGGCCATCACGAAATCCTCCAGCACTAGGTTGAGAGCCCACCTAGCACCCTCAACTTACGTGCCTACCCTTATGCAATATCATGCACAACTCAACAACTCTGATTGCCACACGTTCCCTCTATGTTATAAATTCACCATTTTTCTCAAATCAAGCTTATGAACCTATCCAGCAGTTCAATAAGCACAAGTAAGGCATTCTCAACACTTGAATCCTTACTCACAACTCAACATCAACGTTAAACAAAAATGTGAATTTCCTAACATAGTTCTAGAACCAAAATAGTGGCATGTCCAACATCCTCGTTCGTAACAAGACTAGGTTCTGATTCTCTGTTAAACACACCCTCAAAATTTCACAACCACCATCACTGGACGTCAGACTTTACTGAACATAAGGCACCGCTGGACACGAGTAAATAGACACTGAGTCATTGGACGCTGGTCTCTAGACACTGGGTCATTGGACGCTGGTTTTACTACTCTCTAGTATTCCCTGGACGTTGTTTTTAGTTGTAGTATAGATAGATGGACGATGGTTTTCTTTGGACGAGTGGTTTTCTGCAGAGCCCAGAACCTTTCAAAACCTATTACGAACATGTTTCAAAGATTTTGAAACCATTTCCATCACTTACAATATCATTCCAAAGCACAACAACATATTATCACAACAAACTCAGCTCAATTCATCAAGACATCAAGAGAGCAAAATCATCACATCATCATAACAAATCTTTAAAGCATACAAACAGAAAATAGAATTCCAAACATATCACCACCAAATCATTTCAAATAGTATGAAGCTTCCCTTACCTACAGCTATTGACTCAAACCGTGAAGAAGAAAAAGCTAGAGAGGATAACTTTGAGGTTCTCGAGTGATCTGTCCTTAAGTTTTGTTACAGAATCAACTAGGAGACACCTAAAACAACATCAAAGTAAACTCAAAAATCATGATTTCTCTCATCGCTTAAAATCTAACCAAGACCTATTTCTCATGTTCTTGAGAAGAGATGAGAAAATTACTTAGAAATCAAGAATAAAAAGGAACTGGACTTACCAACTTAAAATCAGCTAAGAAATCTCTAGGAAATAAGAAATCAAGCTTCAAGCTAAGGTAGAAATAAATCTCTCACTCACGGTAAAGAAACTTATAGAAAAAGAAAGATAAGGATGAAGGAGAATGGAAGAAACAGGAAGCTTTGCACGTTTAATAAGAAGATTTGGATGGAATTTTGCTATTTGTCTCCACCTTTCCTCTAAAGACATTCCCTTCTCCTATTATTTTCTTCTACAACTTACGGAACTTACATAAAAATCCCAAAAATCTCTCAACACACACTCTAAGCCCAACACCTCATTAAAATCCAAGAGTAATACCACAGCACATAGCACAACATATAACTTAAGTTAATTATTATATTATTTCAACATAATTTAATTTTAATTTTTTTCTCTTGCATTATTAGTCAAACACTTAATCATACAATTAGGAAAACTACAACGTCACATCTTTGCAGGTACACCCATCATCCACGGAGGAGAACCCGACGGAGCCACCGCATCGGAACACTTACCAAATCCAGTAAGTACAATAGTCAAACTAGATTTTGGATAGATGGATGGATAGGGGTGAGTGTTTGGCAAACAAGTTTCCTAGATTGTTTCTTAACTCTAGAACAAAGGATGGAGGTTATTTCAAAAATGGGAAAATGGGAATTTGGTAGATGGTCTTGGAACTTTAATTGGAGGAGGGAATGGTTTACATGGAAAATAACTTGGTTCACAACTTCTACCAATTAGTGGAAAACGTGAACATCAAAGGTTACGGGGAAGACAAGTAGAATTGGAAGGTGGATAGCTTCAATGAATACATAATGAGATCCACTTATTCAGCTCTTTATTCACTGAGAGTGGGGAGTCAAGTAGATGATATTTTCGTGTCTTCGTGGAATATTAAGATTCCACAAAAGGTAGCGTTCTTCATATGGAGGGTGTTTTATGATAGGCTCCCTACAAAGCAAAATCTCAGGAGAAGGCATATACAAATTGATGAGGAGGAGCTTGTATGCCCATTCTGTCATGATGCAGAGGAGTCAATATCTCATGTGTTGTTTTCATGCTGGGAGTCACAATATATATGGAAGAAGTGTTATAATCCTTTTGTTGGCCTATGTACAGTGCTTCCTCGGTCTGCAAGTGCTCATTTCTGGCAGCACTCACATGGTCTTCACAGTAGGTCGGTTGGAGTTTGGTGGCCGGTGTTATGGAGTGCTATTACATGGTGTTTATGGCAGCAGAGAAATGCCATCATTTTTCAAGGGAAGCTTTTGGATAAGGAAGCTTTGATGCAAAAAATTTTATTTCTCATGTGGTCTTGGTTAAAAGCATATGATAAAAATTTTGATTTCTCTTTTCAATCATGGAGTGTTAGTCTGGCAACATGCTTGTTCAACTCTGGATGGTAACTGTGCGTTCAAAGGAATGTCTCGATTGGCTATGTATGAAATTGATAAGTGGGATTGTGGGTTTTATGTATAAAACAAATATGGGAATAATAGTGTTGTTTCTTCAGGCTGCTTTGGAATTGAGGGTACTATACGTAAAAGCGTTTGGTGCTGGGCTCTTTATTGTTTTGTGTGAAGATGGTGATTTTTTGGTAATCAATGGTTATCCTTTATTTATCAATACCATATTTCATAAATATTGTTTAACCATTTATGTTGATGTGCCTGTCAGAAGTGAATTTTATTTATGGTACTTCTGGTATTGTCATCAATGAAATTTTCTTGTTGCTGATAAAAAAAAATGACAAAGCATATTAATACAATTTCTCATAAATTCGTCTTACAAGAAAATTGAAACACATTCTCCTCCTCCTCCTCCTTCTTCTTCAAAACAATTTGATTAAATAAAACAATTTGGTTCAATTTTTTTTCAAAAACAGTTCATTTTTATATTCTGGTTTGGTTCGATTTTGGATTAGATCGGTTCAATTTTTTTGCATACCCCTCATCATGTAATAACTATTAATAAATGGATATATTTTTAATACATTGATTAATCTATTTATTTTTATTTTCTTAATTGCATTTTTTGTCCCTGAAATTTCACAATCTCACAAATTTTGTCCCTCAATTTTTTCTTCTCGAATTTTGCCTCCAAATTAACAAAAGATCACAAATTTTGCCTTTACATAGAAAAATTGCCACAAAATTGTCTTAATTGTGACAATTTAAAAGAAAAATTGCTGCAAAATATCTTAATTCTGGCCGTTTTTTCCATACGGGGTAAAATTTACATATTTTGTTAATTATAAGAGGCAAATTTTGCGGAAAAAAATTAGGAATAAAATTCGTGAAATTGTGATACTTTAAGACAAAAATAATACAATTAATACAATTTTTTTCTGTTTGGAATTTAGGGTACAAACTATTCATATTTATATGGTTATTAAATACAAAGACCATTTTTTAATTCAAATTATAGTAAAATATTTCTTATTTATTTGTCATACTTAAGAATTAATACATATCACTTTTACACGTTATTTAATCAATAAAATTTACTTTTAGACACTCGTTAATAAGATAGAATATTTTATTAATAATTAATAATTAATAATTACAATTAATAATTAGTAATTAATAATTAATAATTAGCAATTAATAATTAGTAATTAATAATTAGCAATTAATAATTTCTTTTTAATATTTAATATTTAATATTTAATATTTCGCTAAATTTAAACACATATTACATAAAAGACTAAATTTCATTTCTTTCGCTATCTTGAAGTTAATTTAAATGATACCAAACTTTAGGGGGTGTTTGTTTCACGGATAATTTTTTTAATCCTGAGAATATTTTTTCCTGGGAATATAACGTGAGAATGTTATTCCCGGGTATAATTAAAAAATGTGTTTGGTTAACTATTAAAATAGGTTGGTAATATTTTTTATATTCCCAAGCATAATTAAAACATGTGTTTGGTTTAGTTATTTTTCCTGTGAATATATATTATAATTACTAAAATATTCTTATTGTGTTAAAGATGATTTTTTTTAACAAAGTAATACATCACTCATTTTCGCAGAGGAGTTACATTCAGATTGCCAATATATAATTAATCTGCCGAAACTACAACTCTACAAATCCATAACATGTAATCAAAAAGCCTATATAGTAAAGCAACTCCTTCATTTGCATGTAACATTAATTTCTTATATTGCCTACCCCAATCAATATATCTATCATAAATTTAAATTTGTTGTCAACCTCCCCAAGAACGAAGAAATAATAGCATTGAGAAGGCAGTGGGGTAATGGATACAAAGAGGGTATATTTGGATTTTTACTCATAAAGACGATTCTTATCCCATGGGAATAAATTTTCCCTACCCCCTTCCTCAGGATTAAATATTGGTTGAGGGTGGGATTATAGTTTACCCAGGAATAAAATATGTCCGGGATTAAATATTTTGTTACTTCGTAACAAACGTAGGATCATTTTTTTCTCTCCTGTATTTCCAGGATTAAAAAAGTTATCCGTGAAACAAACGCCCCCTAGAATTATTTAAAGGCTTAAATATGAATTTAGTTTATGTAAGTTTGCAATTTTTCAATTTTGATCCCTGTAATTTTTTTGTTCATTTTTAATCCTTGTAAGTTTGTATTTTTCCAGTTATAGTCCCTTAAAGCACAAACTTACAAGGACTAAAAAAGCAAAAATTGGAATCTTAAATGTACTAAAATTAAAAAAGTGCAAACTTACAAGGACTTAAAATGAACAAAAAAACTTAAAGGGACCAAAATTAAAACAATGCGAACTTACAGGAACTAAAAATGAAAAAATAAACTTACAAAAACCAAAATTGAAAAGATACAAACTTATAGAAACTAAAATCATATTTAAGCCTTATTTAAATATTACATTTCACCCTATTTGTATCAACTCAGTAACATAATTTTTAGAGTAAATTACATTCGACTACCTTCTAGTTTATTTAAGTGACACGAAACTCCAAACTTAATAATATAATTTTAACAATACTATTTTTTTTAAAAAAAGCCAAAAAAAATATTTTTTTTAACAATACTAACATAATATTCTATTTAACCAAGGTTAACAAGTTAGGTAACAATAAAAAAAAATGTTAAAATACTTTGAATCTCATTCTCTTTACCTTTATTTTTTAATTTTTGGTAACAATATCGTAATTAGGGATTTTGGATCCCTATGTATTCCTACAAGCTTTGATCCTTTGGGTCACTATGAGACTAATCATTGGTCTGTGGGCTTAGTCATACTTAAAGTCCATCTCCTCTCCCTAAGGATGTTGCAAAAATCAAAATCAGGTCCTCTCTTGAAAGTTCAATGTGTGTTGTCAATTAAGTCACACCCCGTTAATTAGTATTTAAAAAAAACAAAATAATTAAACTCTTGAATTTTAATGTATCTTTTTTTTACCCATTCGTGATAATATATAAATTGACTTGCTAATCCACTTCTATCTTTCATGCTTTCTTTCTTTTTTTCTTTTTCTTTTTTTACATTTTACGAGTTATATTTCTTAATTTATTTTTTAAAGCAAATCATGTTCATTATCATGTAACACATTAAAGAGTGACCTATAAAAACTCCAAACGAAGACAAAACTTTAAAGTTGGGCTTTAACCATAATTTGGTGCATAATTTAGAGTTAAAAGTTCTTCCTTAATCAAAATCTCTTAAATAATGAGTAACTAATATATATATATATATATATATATATATATATATATATATATATATATATATTGCTTAAAGTAGTTGAATAACTATGGTTATATATTAGGACTAGGTAAGGTACTTATATTAGTCTTTGATTTAGAGATAATGGGTGTCTAAAGAAATTTTCCTAAATATTTTATGAGTTTAATTCCTATGCACTAATAGTATAAAAATTTTATATTGTGAACTTATCAAAAATCATTATTGGTATAACTTTTAAGAAAATTATTATAAATGTCAACAAACTTATTATATAGACAACTCTTAATTGGATGACAATGTAAACATTCTTTACATTGTTAGTGCATAGACTATTTACTTATATTTTATTAACAATTGTTAAAATATCTCTTGATAAGCTACTTCAAATGGGTTGGAGTGTAATATTGGAGGAAGTTTAGGGTTTTATGTACTCCCCCATATTCGAATATAAGAAAAAAAAAACATATTTTTTGGTCTCAAAATAAGCAAATCTCAACTAATTTGACCTTATTTAATGTTATTATCCCCTAAATACCCTTTATTTAATTGAGGTTGTCTTTCCATTAACCTTTTTCTGTTCTTAATATCAAGTTCCAATGAAAGATAATTTAGGTAAAAGGTTATTTTTTAAAAGAGACTGACGCAATTAAATGATGTTTAACTAACTTTCTTAATAAGCGTAAAAGTAGTTTTTTTTTTCTTATATATTCAAGATCAGAGGGAGTATATACAAAGCTCAAGACAGGGGGTGTAAATTACTCTAAAAAATTATGTTATTGAGTTTATACAAATGAAGTGGAGTGTAATATTTAAACAAGTTTGGAGTTTGGTGTCATTAAAATAAACTTGAAGGTAGTATAATATAATTTACTCTAAATAAAAAGAGTGCATTACATGGACTAGTTTTAATTTGTTGTTGTTGTTATCCACGTCTCAATCCAATTTAAAATTGAAAGAACGCATATCGAATAAAAGTGGATACCATATAATTACATCCCATTGGCTGGTTCGAAAAGACACGGATTACCAAACAAATAATTGTGAGCCGTTGATAACATCAGATCGAACCGTTCACGTTTCTCTGTACTAGTCCAGCTGGATCCTCGTAAAGGCTTCCAAAGCTTTATAATGTGGAATTGTGCCAATGCACCCTCCATCTACATCTTACCATCACTCTCACACCTATGATTATTCCTACCACACAAAATCTACACTATAAAGTCCATCATCACCTCCTCTTGTTCTCACCAATTAGACTATTAGACTCGGAGGTCCAAGACCGACCTTGTCCACACTTTACAATTATTTTTTTGTCATGTTGACATCTTTTCTTGTTTCTAAAATTTTTGCGCTCTTTTGTTTATGTTAGATCCATGAGCCAAGCAATAGAACCCCACTCATGGACCTTCGTTACAAATCTACTCAGATGGAAGTCGTTGATCATGTCTTATATTTCTTCACCCTCTCTTTTATGCTTTGCCCTATTCTTTGTTCTAACCATGGACAATAAACATCTTCAACGACTGTGATTTCCTTGATTAATTAAATAAGGTAAGAGTTCTAACTCGTTCGTTATGGTAAATTAACTTATTTGATAGTCAGAACTACATGATTAATATACATCCTGTATAAATTTACAAATATAATTTATTTTATAATCACCCTTGTTTTTTATTCTCTATTAACAAATGAATTAGGCTTGATTATGTTTTTGTCCTTTCAAATTAAAGGATCTATTTTTTTTAGTCATCTGAATAAAGCACCATTAATATTTTGTGTGTGTGTGTGTGTCTATATATGCATAACTTTAATTATTATTAGGGGTGGCCATGGATCCGGATCAATCCGATAATCCAATGAATTCGAACCGATCCATACTGGAAAATTTGGATTAGTTCAGATCAGATTGAAAAATTGCAAATCCGATGAGTTCAGATCGGATCTCGAATTTCGCTTTTGAAAATCTAATCTAATCCAGCCGATTACTTACCATGTTTTTTTTTATATATATTTTTAACCTTTAGAGTTTGGGCTTTTTAGCCCAACCCAATTTTATAGTATTTTTTTTCATTTTAAAGCTATTGATCAATGATTAATATGATTATAATGTAAGACATGGTTTACTTTTTAACTTGAAATGGAACATGTTTCATATTAGACTAGTAGTTAAAAAATAGTTTTTTGTGTAAAATGTATTAAATTGCATATTATTATAATCACTTTCCTATTTTTTTAATTTTTTTAATATTCTAATAATAAATCCGATAACTCGATCCAAACCAGTCCGATTAAAATTGATCGGATTGGATAAAAAAATGTCACGGATCCGATCCAATCCGACCCGTGCCCACGCCTAATCATTATGTCACCTACACCGATTTATGCAGTTCAATTAATAATTTATTGGTTTGACTAATGATCCATTAATTCAGTGGCTCATCGAATAAATGATCAGTCCAGTTCTTTAAAAACTGCAACCAACCTGGCTTTTCAATCTCCCAAGTAAAAAAGTAACTTTGTTTTACAAATATCTAGCGTCTTAATTGACTATTGCGTTTGTATAAATACAAGTATACAGGCATTGAGAGAAGGTCAACCGTGGAACCTTGCTCACGGACTGAAAATATTAGGTACGTAAAATCATTAAAAGAGTATCTGGAATATATATCCAACTCTTCTTTATTAAAAATAATGATTTATTTTATATGATGATTGTATTTTACACGATTGTCCCAGTTCGTGAAAATTAATTAATCTTTATTTGCAAAATATGGTGTGGTTGTAGGGAGGAGGTGGTGTAAAATTAAAGATTAACATCTCCTGCAGTTGTAAAAGCTCCTTCAATTAATAGCTCATTTTGGAGTGGCAAGCAATTGTTCAATTCGATCAGCATGCTCTTGCCTTCTGAGTTTGACTATTAATCGTGGAACATTTTGAAGGGAATACTCTAAACTTTTTGTATGCGACACAGAAAGTTTAGTGTGAGTGGCTGTCTATGACAAGTGTTTGGTCATGGAGATTCTCCAATGTCAACGTGGATTCGTAAACAACCGTGTTGGAAACGAGGTTCAACATCGTCGCGAATGCAAGTTCTCTAATTTCAACGACCTTTGCATTCAAAGCTGCACTTGCTGTGATGGAATTTGTCAATGCTATGTAGTACTGTACTGATATCAGCTTATGTTTCTTGTTTCCACGTGCTGGAATTTGTTATGCTAGGTTGTACTCGTGTTGGAAACGAGGTTCAACTCTAAGTTCAACGGCCTTTACATTCAAAGCTTGCTGGCTGCACTTGCTGTGCATGCGGTAATTTGTTATGCTAGCTAGATACACTTAATAAATCAACATTATTACTATTAATATTTTTTCTTGTGCGCCTTTATCATTCAGTGTATTCCGGTCATT
Source organism: Pueraria montana var. lobata (assembly GCA_026413185.1). Taxonomy (NCBI): domain Eukaryota; kingdom Viridiplantae; phylum Streptophyta; class Magnoliopsida; order Fabales; family Fabaceae; genus Pueraria; species Pueraria montana. The sequence continues at coordinate 2,276,665 of CM048646.1, read as the reverse complement.
ATTTCTGCGTTATTGTAAATAACCCACACCGATGTAGGTCGGTAACTCATTCATTCATTTATTGACATGTGACTGCGTTTTGTCATGTTAGATAATGAACTTCAAATTTAATCATATAGTAGTATTATCTAATCAATTTTGAAATAATTTAAACAAATTTAATAAGATGTTATCTAATCAATTTTGAATTAATCAAATCTAATAAGATATTATCTAATTAGTTTAATTATTTTATGGGTCCTCATCCTTTTACTAATTAAATTTTCAATTTAGTTCTTAAATTTATTTTTCTTTTAATTGAGTCCTTAAACTTTTTTTTTTTTCAATTGGCTCCAGCCCCAACATTGTTGTAACTTTCATCAAGCCACTGAACTGCATATTTACCCAACTTCAAACAACTTGAGCAACGCTTGAGAACAGTAGTTATTTTTTGATAGATATATGCATGTAATATAAATTACTACATGTTAGTTCACGGCTTTCTTTTTTGGGAAATAGTTTTTTTTTTTTCATTAAAAAACACTCTCATGAAGTTGCCAAAACAAAGCTTATTCAACCTCAAGATAAGTTAATCCAAACATACACAGTCATGCAAAATTAAGTTTAATTATCTACAGTCATACAATCTTCTTGAGCATACAAATATGCAATGCAATAACTTGTGAACTCATTTAATATTTTTTTTAAATTAAGAGGAAAATTGCTTAAATTGTAATTGTAATTGTAATATATATATATATATATATATAAGGAGGGATAAACTTAAGTAAGTATAAGAGAGTTACTCTTCATCTCCACCATTCATTTTCTTGAAATCTAATGATTGTAATGAATAACTAATCTTAACCATTAGATTTCAAGAAAATGAATGGTGAGGATGAAGAGTAACTCTCTTATTCTTATTCTAGGAGTAAAGCGGATCCCTCCTATATATATATATATATATATATATATATATATATATATATATATTTCTTTGTGAGAACCATATAAAAATTATAAATTAAGGAGTTAAGCAACACCAATGGCAAGCACCGTTAGAAATGTTATAAAGATCTTTATTCGGAAACACTCAATGACATTTAGAAAAAATGCTAAACAAACACAAGGTAACTTGTTAGAGAAAATTATCCTACATTGATAAATCAATGGATTTAGTATATTTTTAATACATTGATTTATTAGTTTAATTTTTTTAATTTTAAATTTAGGACATTTATATTTATATGGTTATTGTACTACTCGGACTCGGCACTCCACCGAGTAGTCGAGCTGGCCGAGTAGAAACTATCACTCGGACTCGGATGATAATAACGGAAAGAATATATCTTAGCATGTGATAAGATATAGAAAGATCAGGCCATAAGATAAAGATAGAAGATAGAATTATCTCTATCTTTATCACGAGATTTGAGGAGATTTGATAGGAAAATAACCCTATCAAATCTATCTCTTTACACCCTATAAATACAGAGCGATCCATCTCAATCGAGGTACGAAATTCTAATCCCACTTTGTGATACCTGTCTCTCCCTCTGCGCCTCTAACTTGAGCGTCGGAGTGTCCTTGCAGGTACACCCCCCACCAGTCACGGAGGTGATCCCGACGGAGCAACCGTACCAGAAGGCTTACCAAAATCTGGTAAGAACATTTGGCGCCCACCGTGGGGCTCGGTGAAATTATTCCCAGCCACACCAACCACAACAAGATTAACCTAATGACGACGACCCAGAAAGAAGCAGCGAACCATGAAAAGCGACCACGGGGGGGGGGGGGGGGGAACCCAAATCCTGGGCATACCACCCCCAAGGGATACCCAGGGAGGTAACCCCAACAACGTGGCGCCCTTCCCGCGTCAGGTGCTTGAGAATCACCCACTGATCCAAGCCCTGCAAAGGGAAGTTGACACGCTAAAACAGAGCAACGCTAAGGAGATAGAAGACCTCCGCAGGGAGAACGCTATCCTCCGAGAGCAATATCAGAAACTGCAAGAGGACCGGAACGGAGTTTCGGCAGCCCACGCCGCTATCAACGGGTTCTCGGCAGCCCACCCCGCTACCAACGGACTATTGGCGGCACATACCACCGCCAATAGACACCCTGACCGAACAGAGCAGGAAGACACCACTTGGAGCGAGGCAGACCGAGCAACGACCCAATTAGAGTCCAGACCCGCCTCAGGATCGCGAGCACCACCAAGGCGGAGTATGATACCCGAGACAACGAGGTGACACCCGTTTGTAGACGGAATCATGGAGACTCCGCTACCGGCTGGGTGGAAGCCGTTATCCATGGACAGATACGATGGGCTGACCGACCCCGACGAGCACATCGACGCATTTGTCACACAGGTGAACCTGTACACAAACGACGACGCCATCATGTGCCAAGTTTTCCCAACGACCCTGAAGGGAGCAGCGTTGAACTGGTACACACGACTCCCCCCCACTCAATCGACTCTTTTGCCACATTGGTCGCTCGTTTCGGCGCTCAATACGCTACGAGTCGACCCCACCACCTAACGGCAGTAGCACTGGCCAATATACAGCAAGAGGACAATGAGTCTCTCAGGGATTTCATGGAAAGATTCGCCGAGATCTCTGTCAAGATCCGGGACTTGAATCCACAAGTGGCATTAAACTCCATGCTTATGGCACTAAAATCCGGACCTTTTTCAGACAGCCTCTGCAGGAAACCGCCACACAACATGGACGAGCTCCGAGCTAGAGCAGCAGGATATATTCAGATGGAAGAAATGACGAAGTTCAGGAAACGGGTCAGAGGTGAATCCTATAGAAAACAAGAAGAACGAGAGAAACCAGGAACAAGCCGAGAGCGGAGTAGCAAACCTAGAAACGACAGACCGCCTCGTGCAAGATTTGCCCACTATACCCCCCTGACTGATAGCAGAGCACGAGTCCTGGAAGAAGCCTGCAACGCCGAGCTGATAAGCCTGCCTACCCGAAACAGCTCTCCAGAGAAAGCAGATAGGTCCAAATTTTGCAGATACCACAGGGTACATGGACACACTACAGAGGAGTGCACCACCTTGAAGGATAAGATTGAAAAACTTATCCAACAAGGCAAGTTACGACGCTTCGTCCGAGACGACGGCCGAAAACCCGTGCAAGAACGAGTCCGGGATAGGGAAGACTATCGCGATAGAAAAACCCGACGCACGGAAGAGCCCCGCCAGGAACAAACCAAACCTCCCGAAACTCGACTCCGAGGTGTTATCAACACAATAGCAGGAGGATTCGCTGGAGGTGGTTGTTCGAGTTCGGCAAGGAAGAGACATTTGCGTAGTCTCCGATCAATCAACTCGGCTTCAACAAACCCCAGAGTACACAAGAAAATGCCACCTATAACTTTCACAGATGCAGACTTCGAAGGCATAGAGCCCAATCATGATGACCCGATGGTGGTCAAGATTGAAGTTGCAAACTGGTTGGTGTGCAAAGTCCTAGTCGACCAAGGCAGCTCGGTAGATATCCTGTATTGGTCCACTTTCAAACAGCTAGACATCCCTGAAAATAAGGTACAACCATACACCGAACAGTTAGTCGGATTCGCAGGCGAAAAGGTTGATACCAGAGGCTATATTGACCTCCTCACGACTTTTGGAGATGAGAAGGGGTCCAAGACCATCACGGTCAGGTACCTCCTAGTCAACGCCCTCACTTCATACAATATTCTTATAGGCAGGCCAGCACTCAACAAATTAGGGGCAATAATTTCAACTCCACATCTGGCAATGAAGTTCCCAAATTCAGAAGGAAAAATAGTAACAGTCAAGGCTGATCAGGAGGCAGCCCGCGAGTGCTACCTAGAAAGCCTAAAGATAGCCAGCGGCAAAAAAACCCCAGAACTGACGATAAAACACGTAGCATGCACTTCTCTTACAACGCCAATAGAGGAGACCGACCTAGATCCCAGGGAGACCGAGCCGAGAGCAGAGCCCACAGAACAGATAAAATCCTTCCAAATAGGAAGAGAGTCAGGACAATGCACGAAACTCGGGACTCAACTAGAAAGCGAGATCGAAGGAGCCATTGCCAAAGTCCTGTTAGACAACGCAGACTTGTTCGCATGGTCAGCCGCCGACATGCCCGGTATAGACCCAAGCTTCCATTGCCACAAGCTTGCCATTTACCCGGAGGCCAAACCGATCTCCCAAAAGAAGAGGAAACTCGGGGCTGAAAGAGGAAAAGCGGTAAAAGAAGAAACTGAAAAGTTACTCGGCGCCGGCTTCATCAGGGAAGTTCAATACACAACATGGCTCGCAAATGTGGTGATGGTTAAAAAGGCGAATGGAAGATGGAGAATGTGCACCGACTACACGGACCTCAACAAAGCATGCCCAAAAGACTCATACCCGCTGCCAAGCATAGACAAGCTAGTAGATGGAGCAGCCGGCTACCCGATCCTGAGCTTTCTGGATGCATACTCCGGGTACAACCAGATACCAATGTACCCACCGGATGAGGAAAAAACGGCATTCATAACTGACACGGCCAATTACTGTTACACGGTAATGCCATTTGGACTGAAGAACGCAGGAGCAACATACCAGCGTCTAATGGACAAAATCTTTACAAAATAGAGAACCAGAGTCGCATCCAAGGGACCTGACCGAAATTTTTTACGAGATCAGAAAACATAATATGAGGCTAAACCCTGAGAAATGCGTATTCGGGGTGCATGGCGGAAAGTTTTTAGGATTCATGCTCACCCACAGGGGCATAGAAGCCAACCCGGAAAAATGTGCGGCTATCATAGGCATGAGAAATCCGGGTAACATAAAAGAAGTACAACGGCTAACTGGAAGACTGGCGTCCCTATCCCGTTTCTTGCCAAAAGCAGCAGAAATAGCCAGACCCTTTTTTCAACTACTCAAGAAACAGCAAGACTTCGGATGGGATGAAAAGTGTGAAGAAAACTTCCTAAAGATAAAAACACTACTTTCATCACCACCAATTCTAACAAGATCTGAACCCGGCAAAGACTTAATATTATACTTAGCCGTCTCGGGAGACGCGATCAGTTCGGTCATTATCCACGAAGAAAATCAGACGCAAAAACCAGTCTACTACATAAGCCGAGTATTGAAAGATGCCGAAACCAGATATCAAAAGATAGAAAAGCTAGCGCTAGCCTTAGTCACCTCAGCACGACGGCTACGTCCATATTTTCAAAGCCACCCAATAGTGGTACGGACAGACCACCTGATACGACAGATACTGAGGAAACCAGAGCTAGCCGGACGAATGATAGCATGGTCGGTAGAACTATCCGAGTTTGACATCAAGTACGAACCGAGAGGGCCTATCAAAGCACAGTGCCTAGCCGACTTTATTGCTGAACTAGCACCAGTAGCAGAAGCGCCCCTCCCATTCTGGACCCTTTATGTAGATGGCTCCTCGAATGAAAAAGGCAGTGGAGCAGGAGTCATAATTGAAAGCCCTGAAGGGATTATCCTGGAACAGTCACTCAGATTCGACTTTAGCGCATCCAACAACCAAGCCGAGTATGAAGCCCTGCTAGCGGGGCTAAAACTCGCCAAGGAAGTAGAAACGAAACACCTTAGATGCTGGAGCGACTCAAAACTAGTCACTGGGCAAATGAATGGATCCTATCAAACGAAGGACCCCCAGATGACAAGATATTACCACTTGGCCTCCCAGTTGAAGAACGAATTCATCAGTTTCGAGCTCGACCACATTGCGAGAGAACAAAATGAAAGAGCCGACCTGCTATCAAAGTTGGCAAGTACGAAGAATAAGGGCCAGCACAGAACTGTCATACAGGAAACAATATCCACGCCGAGCGTCGAAAAAATTGTTTCCATCATCAACTCGGCTGACAGAGAATGGATGACCGAGATATGGAACTTTTTGAAGGAAGGGACCCTCCCAGAGAGCCGGGAAGAAGCCAAAAAGATCAGAAGAAGGGCCAGCTACTATGTTATAGAAGGAGAAGACCTTTATAGGAGAGGCTTCACAGCACCACTACTGAAATGTATCACGAAGGCTCAGGCCGAATATGTGGTAAATGAGATGCACAAAGGGATATGTGGAATGCACTCAGGCGGAAAAGCTATGGCCTCCCGAACTCTAAGAGCCGGATATTACTGGCCATCGATGCGCCGCGACTGCGCCGAGTACGTCAAAAAATGCGAAGAATGCCAAAAGTATAGCAACTTATCCCATCTACTAGCAGAAGAATTGCACAATATCACAGCACCCTGGCCCTTCGCCCTATGGGGAGTTGACATATTAGGCCCTTTCCCACTCGCTAAAGGACAAGTGAAGTTCCTCCTCGTCGGAATTGACTACTTCACAAAGTGGATCGAGGCCGAACCCTTGGCAACTATCACCGCCCACAACGTGCAAAAATTCATATGGAAAAATATCATATGCCGTTTCGGCATCCCCCACTCGGTGATTTCTGACAACGGTAGACAGTTCACCGAAAAGAACCTTGAAGAGTTTTTCAAAAACCTAGGGATTCGGCACCGAGTGGCCTCAGTGGAACATCCGCAAACTAACGGACAAACGGAAGCCGCAAATAAAGTGATACTCGGAGAACTGAAGAAGCAAGTAGGAGACGCTAAAGGAAGTTGGGCAGAAGAACTTCCCGCGATCTTATGGGCATATCGTTGCACACCACAGTTAACAACAGGGGAAACCCCTTTCAGACTCTCATACGAATCAGACGCCATGATACCAGTAGAAGTCGGAGAGCCCTCCCTGCGAAGAACAAATTTCATCCAGGAAAACAACAATCAATCACTCAGGCATGCACTCGACATGACCGAAGAGACGCTCAACGAGGTCCAAGTCAGAATAGAGGCCTGTAAAAGAAGAGCCGAGAGGAGATATAACACCAAGGTCAAACCAAGAAACTTTGAAGCTGGAGACCTGGTTTGGAGAAAATGCGGGGAAGCCAGAAAAGCTACAGGAGAGGGTAAATTGGCAGCCAATTGGGAAGGCCCCTTCAGAATAACCGAGTCGCTGGGAAATGAAGCTTACCGACTGGAGTACACATCCGGCAAAACCATCCCCCGAACTTGGAACGCGACACACCTGAAGTTTTACTACAGTTAGAAAAGTTGTAAGTGGTGATGTACTCTTTTTCCTACTTTGACATTTTTTCCCAATTGGTTTTTTGTCAAAGAGGTTTTAACGAGGCACACCCAATTTCTATCATTAATGAAACTCCTTCTTTCAAATTATCTATTCAGAATTAGATTTAACCGCGTAGACCTTCACAAGGATACAAAAAGCGAGTTAATCATAACCGAGTAAAGGATACAAAAAGCGAGTTACAATTAACCGCGTAGACCTTTACAAAAATATTAAGGCGTTACAACTAACCGCGTAGACCTTTACAAGGATACAAAAAGCGAGTTAATCATAACCGAGTAAAGGATACAAAAAGCGAGTTACATTTAACCGCGTAGACCTTTACAATGATACGAGGGCGAGTCACAACTAAACCGCGTAGACCTTTACAAGGATACGAAAAGCGAGTTAGATCCAACCGAATAAAGGATACAAAAGGCGAGTTATAATTAAACCGCGTAGACCTTTAATACGAGTTACCGAAAAACCATACCAATAAGAAAGAAAAGTCATTTAACACCCTACTCGAAAGGCCGGGTGCTAGCCCTGAATATAAATTTCATTAAGTACCCTATTCGATAGGCCGGGTACGAGCCTTACAAAAGGAAAACTAAAAAGGAACATCTCCTCCCTCCTGAATGTTGTCCCCGGCGCCGTCCTCACCGAGCGCAGACTCCTCAACCAATTCCCCCTCTTTATTGACATCCTTGTCCACGTCAAAAAGAGAAGTGTCGGCATCCTTGAAAAAATACCGAACTTGGCGAAGCGCCTTGCTGAACCCGGCCTCATGGGTCTTCACAATCTCGTCCAAAGCCTTACCCAGATCGGCCTGCAGCTTAGCCTCGGACTCGGCAGCCTCAGCCCTCGCTTGAGCAAGCTCGGAAACGAGCCTATCCACCTCAGCCCGTAATTCCCGAGCCGAGTTCTCAGAAGCAGCTAAGGAAAGTTTCAAGTCCTCTTCACGACTTTCAACCTCCCTCAACTTAACCTCCACTCCCTCTTGAGACCGCCGAGATTCTTCAGCGGATTGGAGAAGAGTCTCGTTGGCCCGGGTAGCCTCCAAGAGAGCCTGCTCGGCCTTTGCTGCATTCTCCTTCACCATAGCTAATTCCCGGTGGCTGTGGTCGAACTCCTCAGCCCAATACTGGGCAATAGCCCATGACCGAGCTTGGAAGCGGCAAACAGCCTCCATGGAAAGCATTGGCCCAACATCCCTTAACATATCCCGATCAGCTTGACCGAGACTGTCGGCAGAGATAAGGGCCCCGGGATTGAAATCTTTACCCCAAAGCGAGGTCCGACCTTCTTTCATAGAAAGAAAAGCCGGATGCCTCTCAACAGCAGACCCCGAAGCCCCAGCGCCAGGCGGACTCGGCTTCGACCTCTCGAAGGACCATCCACTCCTTGAACGATCTCTCGCTGATCCCTCTTCGGAGAAGGAGGAGGAGGAGGAGGAGGAGGAGGAGGGGCAACTCGAGCCGCCTCAGCAGAGGCCTCCTTGCCCTTCAATTTCTCCAACCTCTGCTTTTTGGCCGTCCTATAATCGAATTTTCCCATCACGGCTGCAAAAAAGACAAAACATCAGTAAAAAGCAAAGTAGAAGAAGAAAACCCGAGTAAATAAAAGGTACTCACCAGCCCAATCCTCTCTCGGAGTCAGAGAAGAAGGAATTCCGACAAGTATTTTACAGGATAAGGAACGCGGCAACTTACACAGCGTGATCATGTCATCCTGATCCTCAGGAGACATGTCCACGACCTGCCAAGACAGCCGTTTGTTCGGGGAGCGGGTCCAATAGAGAGGGAACCTCGGCTCCCCACGGCCATCAAAAAATTCGACCTCTCCTTCCGGACCTGGTCGGACACGAAAGAAACCACTCTTGAAATTTTTCCAAGAGGAGGTGAAAGGACTAAGGATGGACCAACCAGGAATCCCAGTCAAGGAGACCCAACCCCCTTTTGACTCTCTTTTACTTTATAGTGATACAAGAATTTAGGAGCAGTAGGGGTTATAAAGAATTTACTGCAGAGCACCCGGAAAGCCTGGAGAGAAGCCCAAGAGTTCGGATGCAACTGCGTGGGATCAACATTCAGCGCCCGAAGAACGTCAGCCTCAAACTGGTCAAACGGCACAGTAATGCCGAGAACCGAGAACAAGGCGTCATATACAAAAGTAAAGTGTGGAAGACGCGAGTCAGCCGACACAAAAACTCGGTCATCGGGCCCACAAGGTTCGGCATAGACCATACCCAGGCGTTCCGAATGACACAAGTCAATGGTTGCAAGAAAAGAAGCCAAAGCTTCCTCGGTCTGATACCGAGAAGCATAGGCACCTACCTCCCCAGCCACCCAAGAATAGCCGGAAGTAGTAACAGGAGAATAGACCTTTCTACCCCTAGGATCAACAGGCTGGGGAACAGAAGGAGGTAGAAGGCGAGCATGCCGAGTCTCAAGAGGATGATCCTCAGTCTCCTCGGAATCCTCTAGAACAACTACCCCCCTGACTGGAATAGCCAAAAGTGCTTGCGCAGGGTCGACGGAGGGACGAACCACCCCGACATCCGCGGCAGCAACGTTTGTCGTCGACGCACCATCGCTAATTCTATCAGAACCACGAAGATGGGAAGAAGAACCACCATCGGAACCCTCTCCGATGGGGCGAACCTCCGGCGTAAGCATACGACCCCCGCCGGAGCGCCCAGAATCCCCAGAAAAAGAAGACATTATAGAGCCAGAAAAAGAAATGGAAAGGAGATAGGGCATACCTGAACAAAGGACAAAGAAAAAACCTAGAAGGAAGAACAAGATGGCGCAAGGGAGAAAAAGCTTGCGGGAAAACAAAACACAGAAATGAAAGTGAGCACCAACGTCAACAGTGCCCCTTTATATAGAACCCAAACGTCGCGAATACGAAAGGGCGAAACGGTCCGAACCGTTGGATCAAGACCCTTCACTAGGCCAATCAACGACTAGGAAGGCTTGAGACCTTTGGGAATCCCTAAACCGTTTCAAAATTCAAAAAAGCAATCACTGGCGCCGCCCTTGGGAACCGTTACGACATCAATATGTCTGAAACGACGTCTTCACCAAAACGACGCGACGCTTAGATAACTGAACGCGTCTCGGCCAAATAAATCTGAAATTAGTATAACGTTACTTAAGCTCCTACATTACTTCAGAGCTTGGGGGGCATGTGTACTACTCGGACTCGGCACTCCACCGAGTAGTCGAGCTGGCCGAGTAGAAACTATCACTCGGACTCGGATGATAATAACGGAAAGAATATATCTTAGCATGTGATAAGATATAGAAAGATCAGGCCATAAGATAAAGATAGAAGATAGAATTATCTCTATCTTTATCACGAGATTTGAGGAGATTTGATAGGAAAATAACCCTATCAAATCTATCTCTTTACACCCTATAAATACAGAGCGATCCATCTCAATCGAGGTACGAAATTCTAATCCCACTTTGTGATACCTGTCTTTCCCTCTGCGCCTCTAACTTGAGCGTCGGAGTGTCCTTGCAGGTACACCCCCCACCAGTCACGGAAGTGATCCCGACGGAGCAACCGTACCAGAAGGCTTACCAAAATCTGGTAAGAACAGTTATTAAATACAAAGACCATCTTTTTAATTCAAATTATTATAAAATATTTCTTTTTTTTTTGTCATACGTAAGAATTAAGAGAAAATAAGATATGTATTGACAGTATAAAGATGTTTTACATTATCAAATTTTTACATTGATAGTGTATGCTCAATAAACTCAAGAATTAATACATATCACTTTTACACATTGTTTAATCAATACAGTATACTTTTTGTTGAGTCATAAGACGAATCAGAACCCTCAAATTATTTTGATTTTATGCAAAACAAATATTAAGTAAAAAGACTGCATCTTATAAATGCCTACAGACGAAAACGTTGTATCTACGTCTGTAAGATATAGATGATATGCAGACAGACGCTTAAGTGAAAAAGCATTTAAAGGCATAGTAAATGCACTATCACTTTGTAATCTGTTTTGCAGAGTATATTCATAGAACATCTTTCTAGGACCTGTCGAAGTGCATAAAAGGGAATATAAAGAAGAGTCAAAGTTTCAGAAGTTTTCCTCGCCTCAAAAGACACGCTACAGCTAGCAATGAGTACTTGTATGAGCAAACGATGTGACCACTGCAACAGAAGGATATGGAGTATATCTCAAGAAAGATAAGCAGAGTGCTTTATCAGTTTAGAATGACTAGTTGGTGACAAGCATTTAATGCTCGCATTAAATGCCCCTCAACCACCTTCCTTCAGACGCTGGTCAGACGCAAAGAAAGAAGACCGTTTAGAGACAACGATTACTTCCTCAGCAAGTCTATATATAGAAGAAGATTTGAAGTGTTGACAACAACACACGAACTGAATTCAAAATTCAAGCATTCTTTCAAGTCTTTATTCTTTCTCTTGTAAATTCTATTTGTAAAAAGCTCTCAAACCACTTTGTGTATCCTGAGAGAAAAATACTTTGTCCTTAACCTTGTATATCCTTCTTTAAGACGACAGTTGAAAAGTCTGTGCGCCCCTTTCAAAAACAAATATTATGATTTGTTTTAGAGCCATAAGTGGCTTGGTAGTAAAGAATACTTGGGTTTTTAGCTTGGAGAGGCTAAGTGTGAAGTGACAGTGAACAATACTTGTAACTTGTGAAAGTTAGTGGAACTTGGTGGTTTGCCAAGAACTGGACGTAGTCTCGGGGTGAGACGAACCAGTATAAAATTCTGTGTTGTCTTTCTTGCTCTTTTATCTCTTATAACTGTTTGAACTGACTTTGTCTTGTGATTTAAACTTGTTTTCTTAAAAAGGACTTTCATCTGTGTACTATCGTCTGTTAAAACGTTTTCTTCAAAAATGATCTCTTTTGACCACCAGACGATATACTCTATTTATAAAAAGTTCACGAAAATTTTTATAAATCACAATTCAACCCACCTTCTTGTGATTTTTGCCTTTACACTTTTAGACACTCATTAATATTATACAATATTTTATCTCAAATTAATAATTAATTATTTAAACACATATAAATAAAGGCTTAAATACAACTTTGATCTCCATATTTTGCCAAATCCACAATTTGGTCTCCTTATTTCAAAATGGAGACATTTAGTCTCCATATTTTAAAAAATCCACAATTTTGGTTAAATCCTCAATTTTGTCTACATTTATTTCTTTTATTTCTTACATTTTAATTAATTAAATCATTTCTTGATGGTACCTTAAATGAATATGTTAGGTTTAAGATTAAATATAATTGAACCAAAATAAAAGAAATAAAACAGGCAAAATTGCATATTGGACCAAAATTGCAGACTTTTAAAATAAGGGGACCAAATATCTCTATTTTAATATGAAAGGACCAAAATTGTGGATTAAGCAAAATAGGGAGACCAAAATTGTATTTAAGCCTAAATAAAAGGAGTGCATTACATGGGCTAGTTTAGTTGTTGTTGTTATCCACATCTCAGCCCAATTTAAAATTGAAAGAATGCGCATTAAATAAAAAAGTGGGTACTGTATAATGACATCCCATTGGCTGGTTCAAAAAGACACGGATTACCATACAAATAATCGTGAGTCGTTGATAACATCAAATCGAACAGTCCATGTTTCTCTATGCTAGTCTCGCTGGATCCTTGTAAAGGCTTCCAAAGCTTTATAACGTGGAATTGTGCCAACGCACCCTCTATCTACATCCTACCATCACTCTCACACATGTGATTATTCCTACCACATGAAATCTACGCTATAAAGTCCACCACCTCCTCTTGTTCTCACCAAATTGACTATTAGACCAAGAGGTCCAAGACTGACTTTGTCCACACTTTATAATTATTTTTTGTCTTGTTGGCATATTTTCTTGTTTCTAAAATTTTTGCGCTCTTTTTGTTTATGCTAGAACCATGAGTCAGGCAATAGATCCCTATTCATGGACCTTCGTTGCAAATCTACTCAGATGGAAGTCGTTGACCATGTCTTATATTTCTCTGCCCTCTCTTTTATGCTTTGCCCTAACCTTTGTTCTAACCATGGCCAATAAACATCTTAAACAATCGTGATTTCCTTGATTAATTCAATAAGGTAAGAGTTCTAACTCTTTTGTATTGTAAATTAACTTATTTAATAGTCACAATTACATGATTAATTTGCATCCTCCATAAAAGACATGGTCGATACCCACACGAATCAATTTGTTGCAGATCTACTCAGATCTCTTCGTTAGTTAGGGGAAGAACCTACATGAATTGATTTGTTGCAGATCTACTCAGATCTCTTCGATTTAGTTAAACAATATATGGTTGGTAAATCAATTCATTGTTAGAGTACCTATCATTTCTTTCAAGCCCCTCACCATAATTATTGTTGGTACCAATAAATGATTCGTCCAAGTGGTACTGGTCACAGGTCCCTTAAGCATGTGGTTAGGAGTTTGAATTCTGACTAATGCGTATGTAGAAAATCTTGTTGAGATAAGCATCCCACCTATGAGTGCCAACAGGTCCCTTGGATGAGAATAAAATCCCCTTAATTGATCAATATATTTCTTTGCAATCATATTTAGCAAAAATAATTATTGTCGAGAAGTCTTGCCTTCATTGCAAAAATAGCCAATTAGCCGTCACCACCGCACAAAATTGGACAATCACTTTAATTTTATTTTTAATTATTTTAATACAAAATAACTGGGGGTACTTTTTTTTTTATCAATGAGAAGTATAGGGGGTACTTATTTAATGTCTATTAGGTGAGAGACACAAAATTTAATTATGATACTGTCATGTTAAAATTAAATATGAAACTATAATAAAATTTGTTTTATATATTGACTTTTCTATTGACTTTTTTCTCTTACAAAATTTGTTTCCATTTATCTTTAGGAGGATTATGAAGATGGAGATGAAATTGGGAAGCTGCACTGATGTGTGCAAAAGTATCATGTACAGTGCATCCAACAGTGGCTAATGCACAAGAACCAATGCCCAATGTGCAAACGAATTTGGTTGACTATGAATAATGTCGAAAATGAAGCTGGAGTTTAAGTTAATGATGAAGATGTCAAAGCTTAGTTCCTGCCTATAACTTTAAAGGCCAAGATTCCAACTTTCATTTTTCCTCCATGGAACAAAGTTATTTATGTTGAAGATGCAACTTCAATCCATAGGTTGAAGCAATAAAACTAGAGCCCAGATATGTACCGACATACTATCATCTTGGCCGTGCCTTTTATGAGCAAGGCAACAGAGCCTCATTTGTTGTAGATCTAGTCAGATGGAAGTTATTGACCTTGACTTGTATTTCCTCTCCCTCTCTGTTATGCTCTGCCTTATCCTTGGTTCTAACCCATGGCTAAAAAACATATTCAACTATTGCGATTTCCTTGATTAATTGGTGTGTTGGGCCTTGCAATCCAAGAGATGACATTGACAACTCTAGCTAGTTCGGAATAAAAGTCTAGACTTTTCTATTTCGTTTCTAGATTATCTTATTTGTAATTTCGGTCTTTAGGCCTCCATTAATTGTTTCTTGTGTTGTCAAAGGGGGCAGTGAAAATATTGGATATATGTATGGAGATTGTATCAAAGGGTATTAAGAATATCTCCAACTCAATTCCACTCTATAAATAAATTCCATCGAGAGAAATAGCCTGCACAATTGTTTATTTCATTTCAGTTCAATATACCTATATTTGTTTCATTCCATTGAGAAGAATATGCACATCGTCATGGGCAGAGGCATAGGCATAGGCATAAACCAATTTAGAACTTCATTTAGTAGTTCATAATTGTTATCTGTAGTTACTAGTTAGTTTCTCTACAGATTATATTTTATAAGGATTAAGGACGTCTTGTTTCCATTTGGTCACACACTTGTACAGGTTTCTTTTGCAATTATGCTTTCGTTTTCATCTGTGAAAAAAAAGTTCATAAATATATTTTTTGCTGTGCCGTGTCTTATAATTTTCTTTAGTATTCCCATTTTTTTTACAGAAATTAATATTATTACCAATTTGATTAGTTAATGTACCTTAATTTATTTTATTAACACTCTTTTCGTCAATATTTTGGAGCAACAGAAATTCTCTATCTTTTATGATTCTCACGCTTTTGTCATCAAGAATACTTATAATATTTTCCATTTACGGATAAAAAAATAATATTTTCCATTAGAAGTTCACGAAGCACACAACTAGACATTGCATATTCTGGGTTCCATTGCTTAAACAAATATTACTATGAACACTTCTTTCCTACTATTTTTTATTTTCCAGATACATAGGTGCTTACGTGAAAATCTCTCCCAACATTATTTTTTCACACACTTGAATCTTAGATCAAACTCAAGACTACATGTATAAAGATTCTGAAACTCAGTATCAAAAAAAAAAAAAAAAGATTCTGAAACTCTTTCACTCCAACTAACACATTTAGACACAAATTTAGGCAAGCGAACTTTAGATATCCAAAGTTTATACTTTATATTGTGGTAAAATCCTATCTTAAACCAGTCCTTGAGACATTATATTTCTCATATATGGACTTCTTAACAAAAGCAAAACTCGAAATACAACAAAAATATATGGGAGAAGAAAAGACTTGAAGTTTCTCATTATAATTTATTTCTCTCTTTTGTGCAACAACTTGAAAGCTAAAAGACTGCAAGACCATATAGCAAAGTGATGCATAAGATTAAAAGCTAAGGAAATCTGAAACTAGTCAGAGAAAAGCTCATATCATGCAGTTAACTACTCTGCCACTCAACTGCGGTCATTTACAACTTGATTCCCTGCAAACATACCATCTCTTCTCTTAGGAAAACCTGGAGGGTCCATGGTGGAGGTCCTAAATTTCAGCTCTGAGGCTGCACGAAAATCTGGATCAACTGAAGCTGGCCTAGCATTGTGATCTGCAGAAGCACCACCAAGCCTATAGGAAGTTGCAGCCCCACCAGGATACCTTGAAGGAGAGCCGTACCTTCTCGGTGGAGCTCTGAGATTTCCACCTCTAAGATCCATAACTTCAGAACTTCTCGAAGAAGAGTCTCCAAAAGATCTGTCTCCAGAGCCAGATGCCAACGGCGCACCGGTGGTAGCTGACGTGGAACTAAATGGATCATCTGGTCCCCATGATGTAAGTGCTTCCTTCTTCTTGGCAAAAAAGTGCCAAGCCCCAAATAGGAAAAGTATGAAGAACAACACAGGACTAGTCCATAGCATGGTATTGAATTCCCCTTTAAAGATAGGTAGATTAGAGTGATACATTCCAACATACCCTCCTGATTGAGGCGCTCCACCTCGGCCTGCAGCCCCTGCGCCAAGTTCACAACCGCAGTTAAAGAAAGCTTCAAGACCTCCTTCTGGCCTTCGGTTTCTTTTAACTTGGTCTCCGCTACCTCAAGGGACCTTCGAGACTCCTCAGCTGACTGAAAAAGAGTCTTATTAGCCCGGGTAGCGTCAACCAAAGCCTGCTCTGCCTCAGAAGTAGTCTCCTTCACCAAGACAAGCTCGCAGTGGCCGCGGTTAAACTCCTCGGCCCAGTATTGGGCAATAGCCCATGAACGAGCTTGGAAGCGCGAAATAGCCTCCATCGAAAGCAGAGGCCCTGCATCTCTCAACATATCCTGATCAGCTTGACCGAGATTATCGGCGCAGATAAGGGCCTGAGGGTTAAAGTCCTTCTCCCAAAGTGAAGACCGCCCATCCTTCATGGAGAGAAAGGTCGGATGCCTCTCAATGGGAGAAGCCGCAGCCTGAGGACCAGGAGGACTCGGCTTCGTCTTCTTCGAAGGGCCATCTCCCCCTTGTACAACCTCTTGATGCTTCCTCTTCGGCGAAGAAGGAGGAGGTGGAGGAGGAGGAGGGGAAGGAATAGGAGAAGCAATTCAGACCCCCTCAGCGGCAATGTCCTTGCTCTTTAACTTTTCCAGCCTTTGTTTCTTGGCGGTATTGTAATCAAATTTCCCCATCACAACTGTAAAAGAAACAAAGGTTAGCAAAAACAAACAAGTAAAGAAGAAAGAAAACTGAATAAAAAGAATACTCACAATCCCAATCCTCTCTCGGAGTCCGAGAAGCAGGAATCCCCACTATCGTCTTACAGTGTAAGGAATGCGGCAACTTGCACAGTGTAACCATGTCATCTTGATCCTCAGGAGACATGTCCACAACCTACCAAGATGACCGCTTATTCGAAGCTTGGGTCCAATAAAGAGGAAACCTTGGTCTCCCACAACCATCAAAAAAGTCAATCTCCCCTTCCGAACCCGGCCGAAAACGAAAGAAACCACTCTTGAAATTCTTCCAAGAGGAGGTATAAGGACCGAGAATCGATCGGCCAGGGATCCCGGTCAGGGAGACCCAGCCACCCTTCTTACTCTCCTTAACCAAATAATGATGTAAAAACTTGGGAGCAGTCGGAGTGATGAAAAATTTACTACAGAGCACCTGAAAAGCCTGAAGCGAAGCCCAGGCATTCGGATGCAACTGAGTAAGAGCAACATTCAGCTCCCGAAGAACATCGATCTCAAATTTGTCAAATGGAATTGTAATGCCGAGAACCGAAAACAAAGCCTCATATACATAAGTAAAACGAGACTGACACGAAAAAGCAGAAAAGAAAACACGCTCGTCAGGTCCACAGGGTTCGACATAAACCATACCCAGCCTTTCCGAGTGACACAAGTTGATTTCCTAGAGAAGGAAAGATAAAGACTCCTCGGTCTGATACCGAGAAGAATAAGCACCCACCTCACCAGAAATAACCAGGAGCAGTAACGAGAGGATAAATTTTCTTCGAACCCTTGGGCTCAACGGGTTGGGGGAGAATGGGAGAAGGGAGAAGAGGCCGGGTGCGCCGAGTAACTAGAGGACGCACCTCGGTAGCCTCAGAACCATCCAAGACCACAACACCCTCAGCGGGAACGGCCAAAGGTGCTTGCGCGAAATTAGCAGAGGGTCGAACTACCCCCATCCTCAGCAACAGCGTTTGCCGCCGACGCGCCATCACTAATTCCACCGGAGTTCGAATGGCGCAAAGAGAAACCATTATCGAAGCTTTCTTCGATAAGATGAACCTCTGGTAATAGCATACGGCCACCACCGGAATGCCCCGATTCCCCGGAAAAAGAAGACATTTTCAAAAGAAAAGAGCAAAACAAAGGGAACAGAGGGCATACCTAGGCTAAGAAAGAAAGTGAAGAAGGCAAGGGAGAGGAAGAAGAAACAATAGAAGAACAGAGATCCCCGGAGAAGAAAAAAATGCAAGGAAGAAGGAGAAATGAACGAGGGTTACACAGTAACCCTTATATAGAGGTCCAAGGACCTCGAATGTGAAAGGACGGAACGACCCGAGCCGTTGGATCAAGACCCATCGCCAAACAAATCAACAACTAGGGGGGCTTGAGACTGTTGGGCATCCCGAGGACGTTTTCAAAATTAAAAAATAATCATTGTCGCCGCCCTCGGGAAGCGTTATGAATTAATGGGTCTGAAATGACGCGACCACTCGAAGACGAAGTCACGCGACCATTAGCAAAAACGATGAAACCGAGTCCAACAGAACGAAATGAGTAAGATACGACGACAACTCGACCAAATGGGAACTCGAACTTGGCAAGGCCCTTTACTTAAGCTCTTGCATACCTTCAGAGCTTGGGGGCATTTGTACTACTCGGACTCGGCACTGCACCGAGTAGCTGACCTGACCGAGTAGAATGAGCTCACTCGGACCTAGGCAGTTATAACAGAATATATCTTATGGAGAGATAAGATATCAAAAGATAATGGAACGAGATCATGATAGGAGATAAAATTATCTCTATCATGAATTACGAGATTTGAGGAGATTTTATAGGAAAATAACCCTATCGAATCTATCTCTTTACACCCTATAATTGCGATAACACACTATAGAACCAGGTACAAAACATCTAACCTCAATTACGATATCTGCCTTCTACCTCTGCGCCTCTAACTTGAGCGTCGGAGTGTCTTTTGTAACGACCCATCCTCGTTACAGATATGTTATACTAAACGCTCTATTAATTATTATCATGTGAAAGAACCTATAAATTTTTCACATTTAAACATACATACATACATACATACATACATATATATATATATATATACCTACATAAAACGTTCATCACCACATCATCCAAGTATAATATACAAATTTATAAATTAAAATACGAAGGTACATATAATATCAAAAGAAAGATCCCCTTGTAGATAACATTCACACTAATCTTAATATTTATATAAAAATCCTAAGCTGGTCCCCGTAATATGTACATATATATACTAGAACAAAATCATCAAAATAGGAGGATCGTCCAATCTGAGGATCGTCCAATCTTCAATCATGACTAGCATGAGAGTCAGCACCATCACTGCTACCTGCTCCCGTGTTAACCACATGATCATTGCAGTAAAACAATACAAACACAAATTTCAAGGGTAAGCTTACTTATAAAAAGAATGATAGAATATACACAAATTTCAGTCAACATCATTCACAATGAATATTCAGTTCACTTCATGTATCACTCCATACATCAATATCATCATGCAACATTATGCTGACTCGACTCCATGGAGATTTCAACAACTTTCGGGCGGTCCCCATAGGCCCCATCCCCTACCATTAGTCTCACCTTAGACCATTAGGGAGTCCCTTGAGCCACCATGTGGAGGAAGTGTGAATTTAATCGAATATAGACAAGTGTTGGTATTGGCTTACCTCTGTCAGGTTTGCAAAACCTTCCATCTTTAGAAATTCGTCCACTTGTCTATTCTATATGCCCACCATTGGCCATCACGAAATCCTCCAGCACTAGGTTGAGAGCCCACCTAGCACCCTCAACTTACGTGCCTACCCTTATGCAATATCATGCACAACTCAACAACTCTGATTGCCACACGTTCCCTCTATGTTATAAATTCACCATTTTTCTCAAATCAAGCTTATGAACCTATCCAGCAGTTCAATAAGCACAAGTAAGACATTCTCAACACTTGAATCCTTACTCACAACTCAACATCAACGTTAAACAAAAATGTGAATTTCCTAACATAGTTCTAGAACCAAAATAGTGGCATGTCCAACATCCTCGTTCGTAACAAGACTAGGTTCTGATTCTCTGTTAAACACACCCTCAAAATTTCACAACCACCATCACTGGACGTCAGACTTTACTGAACATAAGGCACCGCTGGACACGGGTAATTAGACACTGAATCATTGGACGCTGGTCTCTAGACACTGGGTCATTGGACGCTGGTTTTACTACTCTCTAGTATTCCCTGGACGTTGTTTTTAGTTGTAGTATAGATAGATGGACGATGGTTTTCTTTGGACGAGTGATTTTCTGCAGAGCCCAGAACCTTTCAAAACCTATTACGAACATGTTTCAAAGATTTTGAAACCATTTCCATCACTTACAATATCATTCCAAAGCACAACAACATATTATCACAACAAACTCAGCTCAATTCATCAAGACATCAAGAGAGCAAAATCATCACATCATCATAACAAATCTTTAAAGCATACAAACAGAAAATAGAATTCCAAACATATCACCACCAGATCATTTCAAATAGTATGAAGCTTCCCTTACCTACAGCTATTGACTCAAACCGTGAAGAAGAAAAAGCTAGAGAGGATAACTTTGAGGTTCTCGAGTGATCTGTCCTTAAGTTTTGTTACAGAATCAACTAGGAGACACCTAAAACAACATCAAAGTAAACTCAAAAATCAAGATTTCTCTCATCGCTTAAAATCTAACCAAGACCTATTTCTCATGTTCTTGAGAAGAGATGAGAAAATTACTTAGAAATCAAGAATAAAAAGGAACTGGACTTACCAACTTAAAATCAGCTAAGAAATCTCTAGGAAATAAGAAATCAAGCTTCAAGCTAAGGTAGAAATAAATCTCTCACTCACGGTAAAGAAACTTATAGAAAAAGAAAGATAAGGATGAAGGAGAATGGAAGAAACAGGAAGCTTTGCACGTTTAATAAGAAGATTTGGATGGAATTTTGCTATTTGTCTCCACCTTTCCTCTAAAGACATTCCCTTCTCCTATTATTTTCTTCTACAACTTACGGAACTTACGTAAAAATCCCAAAAATCTCTCAACACACACTCTAAGCCCAACACCTCATTAAAATCCAAGAGTAATACCACAGCACATAGCACAACGTATAACTTAAGTTAATTATTATATTATTTCAACATAATTTAATTTTAATTTTTTTCTCTTGCATTATTAGTCAAACACTTAATCATACAATTAGGAAAACTACAACGTCACATCTTTGCAGGTACACCCATCATCCACGGAGGAGAACTCGATGGAGCCACCGCGTCGGAACACTTACCAAATCCAGTAAGTACAATAGTCAAACTAGATTTTTGATAGATGGATGGATAGGGGTGAGTGTTTGGCAAACAAGTTTCCTAGATTGTTTCTTAACTCTAGAACAAAGGATGGAGGTTATTTCAAAAATGGGAAAATGGGAA
This sequence comes from Pueraria montana var. lobata, assembly GCA_026413185.1. Classification (NCBI taxonomy): domain Eukaryota; kingdom Viridiplantae; phylum Streptophyta; class Magnoliopsida; order Fabales; family Fabaceae; genus Pueraria; species Pueraria montana. The sequence continues at coordinate 2,254,964 of CM048646.1, read as the reverse complement.
TTTGGTAGATGGTCTTGGAACTTTAATTGGAGGAGGGAATGGTTTACATGGAAAATAACTTGGTTCACAACTTCTACCAATTAGTGGAAAACGTGAACATCAAAGGTTACGGGGAAGACAAGTAGAATTGGAAGGTGGATAGCTTCAATGAATACATAATGAGATCCACTTATTCAGCTCTTTATTCACTGAGAGTGGGGAGTCAAGTAGATGATATTTTCGTGTCTTCGTGGAATATTAAGATTCCACAAAAGGTAGCGTTCTTCATATGGAGGGTGTTTTATGATAGGCTCCCTACAAAGAAAAATCTCAGGAGAAGGCATATACAAATTGATGAGGAGGAGCTTGTATGCCCATTCTATCATGATGCAGAGGAGTCAATATCTCATGTGTTATTTTCATGCTGGGAGTCACAATATATATGGAAAAAGTGTTATAATCCTTTTGTTAGCCTATGTACAGTGCTTCCTCGGTCTGCAAGTGCTCATTTCTGGCAGCACTCACATGGTCTTCACAGTAGGTCGGTTGGAGTTTGGTGGCCGGTGTTTTGGAGTGCTATTACATGGTGTTTATGGCAGCAGAGAAATGCCATCATTTTTCAAGGGAAGCTTTTGGATAAGGAAGCTTTGATGCAAAAAATTTTATTTCTCATGTGGTCTTGGTTAAAAGCATATGATAAAAATTTTGATTTCTCTTTTCAATCATGGAGTGTTAGTCTGGCAACATGCTTGTTCAACTCTGGATGGTAACTGTGCGTTCAAAGGATTGTCTCGATTGGCTATGTATGAAATTGATAAGTGGGATTGTGGGTTTTATGTATAAAACAAATATGGGAATAATAGTGTTGTTTCTTCAGGCTGCTTTGGAATTGAGGGTACTATACGTAAAACGTTTGGTGCTGGGCTCTTTATTGTTTTGTGTGAAGATGGTGATTTTTTGGTAATCAATGGTTATCCTTTATTTATCAATACCATATTTCATAAATATTGTTTAACCATTTATGTTGATGTGCCTGTCAGAAGTGAATTTTATTTATGGTACTTCTGGTATTGTCATCAATGAAATTTTCTTGTTGCTGATAAAAAAAAATGACAAAGCATATTAATACAATTTCTCATAAATTCGTCTTACAAGAAAATTGAAACACATTCTCCTCCTCCTCCTCCTTCTTCTTCAAAACAATTTGATTAAATAAAACAATTTGGTTCAATTTTTTTTCAAAAACAGTTCATTTTTATATTCTGGTTTGGTTCGATTTTGGATTAGATCGGTTCAATTTTTTTGCATACCCCTCATCATGTAATAACTATTAATAAATGGATATATTTTTAATACATTGATTAATCTATTTATTTTTATTTTCTTAATTGCATTTTTTGTCCCTGAAATTTCACAATCTCACAAATTTTGTCCCTCAATTTTTTCTTCTCGAATTTTGCCTCCAAATTAACAAAAGATCACAAATTTTGCCTTTACATAGAAAAATTGCCACAAAATTGTCTTAATTGTGACAATTTAAAAGAAAAATTGCTGCAAAATATCTTAATTCTGGCCGTTTTTTCCATATGGGGTAAAATTTACATATTTTGTTAATTATAAGAGGCAAATTTTGCGGAAAAAAATTAGGAATAAAATTCGTGAAATTGTGATACTTTAAGACAAAAATAATACAATTAATACAATTTTTTTCTGTTTGGAATTTAGGGTACAAACTATTCATATTTATATGGTTATTAAATACAAAGACCATTTTTTAATTCAAATTATAGTAAAATATTTCTTATTTATTTGTCATACTTAAGAATTAATACATATCACTTTTACACGTTATTTAATCAATAAAATTTACTTTTAGACACTCGTTAATAAGATAGAATATTTTATTAATATTTAATAATTAATAATTACAATTAATAATTAGTAATTAATAATTAATAATTAGCAATTAATAATTAATAATTAATAAATAGTAATTAATAATTATTAATTAGTAATTAATAATTAGCAATTAATAATTTCTTTTTAATATTTAATATTTAATATTTAATATTTAATATTTCGCTAAATTTAAACACATATTACATAAAAGACTAAATTTCATTTCTTTCGCTATCTTGAAGTTAATTTAAATGATACCAAACTTTAGGGGGTGTTTGTTTCACGGATAATTTTTTTAATCCTAAGAATATTTTTTCCTGGGAATATAACGTGAGAATGTTATTCCCGGGTATAATTAAAAAATGTGTTTGGTTAACTATTAAAATAGGTTGGTAATATTTTTTATATTCCCAAGCATAATTAAAACATGTGTTTGGTTTAGTTATTTTTCCTGTGAATATATATTATAATTACTAAAATATTCTTATTGTGTTAAAGATGATTTTTTTTAACAAAGTAATACATCACTCATTTTCGCAGAGGAGTTACATTCAGATTGCCAATATATAATTAATCTGCCGAAACTACAACTCTACAAATCCATAACATGTAATCAAAAAGCCTATATAATAAAGCAACTCCTTCATTTGCATGTAACATTAATTTCTTATATTGCCTACCCCAATCAATATATCTATCATAAATTTAAATTTGTTGTCAACCTCCCCAAGAACGAAGAAATAATAGCATTGAGAAGGCAGTGGGGTAATGGATACAAAGAGGGTATATTTGGATTTTTACTCATAAAGACGATTCTTATCCCATGGGAATAAATTTTCCCTACCCCCTTCCTCAGGATTAAATATTGGTTGAGGGTGGGATTATAGTTTACCCAAGAATAAAATATGTCCGGGATTAAATATTTTATTACTTCGTAACAAACGTAGGATAATTTTTTTCTCTCCTGTATTTCCAGGATTAAAAAAGTTATCCGTGAAACAAACGCCCCCTAGAATTATTTAAAGGCTTAAATATGAATTTAGTTTATGTAAGTTTGCGATTTTTCAATTTTGATCCCTGTAATTTTTTTGTTCATTTTTAATCCTTGTAAGTTTGTATTTTTCCAGTTATAGTCCCTTAAGGCATAAACTTACAAGGACTAAAAAAGCAAAAATTGGAATCTTAAATGTACTAAAATTAAAAAAGTGCAAACTTACAAGGACTTAAAATGAACAAAAAAACTTAAAGGGACCAAAATTAAAACAATGCGAACTTACAGGAACTAAAAATGAAAAAATAAACTTACAAAAACCAAAATTGAAAAGATACAAACTTATAGAAACTAAATTCATATTTAAGCCTTATTTAAATATTACATTTCACCCTATTTGTATCAACTCAGTAACATAATTTTTAGAGTAAATTACATTCGACTACCTTCTAGTTTATTTAAGTGACACGAAACTCCAAACTTAATAATATAATTTTAACAATACTATTTTTTTTAAAAAAGCCAAAAAAAATATTTTTTTTAACAATACTAACATAATATTCTATTTAACCAAGGTTAACAAGTTAGGTAACAATAAAAAAAATGTTAAAATACTTTGAATCTCATTCTCTTTACCTTTATTTTTTAATTTTTGGTAACAATATCGTAATTAGGGATTTTGGATCCCTATGTATTCCTACAAGCTTTGATCCTTTGGGTCACTATGAGACTAATCATTGGTCTGTGGGCTTAGTCATACTTAAAGTCCATCTCCTCTCCCTAAGGATGTTGCAAAAATCAAAATCAGGTCCTCTCTTGAAAGTTCAATGTGTGTTGTCAATTAAGTCACACCCCGTTAATTAGTATTTAAAAAAAACAAAATAATTAAACTCTTGAATTTTAATGTATCTTTTTTTTACCCATTCGTGATAATATATAAATTGACTTGCTAATCCACTTCTATCTTTCATGCTTTCTTTCTTTTTTTCTTTTTTTTTTTTTTACATTTTACGAGTTATATTTCTTAATTTATTTTTTAAAGCAAATCATGTTCATTATCATGTAACACATTAAAGAGTGACCTATAAAAACTCCAAACGAAGACAACTTTAAAGTTGGGCTTTAACCATAATTTGGTGCATAATTTAGAGTTAAAAGTTCTTCCTTAATCAAAATCTCTTAAATAATGAGTAACTAATATATATATATATATATATATATATATTGCTTAAAGTAGTTGAATAACTATGGTTATATATTAGGACTGGGTAAGGTACTTATATTAGTCTTTGATTTAGAGATAATGGGTGTCTAAAGAAATTTTCCTAAATATTTTATGAGTTTAATTCCTATGCACTAATAGTATAAAAATTTTATATTGTGAACTTATCAAAAATCATTATTGGTATAACTTTTAAGAAAATTATTATAAATGTCAACAAACTTATTATATAGACAACTCTTAATTGGATGACAATGTAAACATTCTTTACATTGTTAGTGCATAGACTATTTACTTATATTTTATTAACAATTGTTAAAATATCTCTTGATAAGCTACTTCAAATGGGTTGGAGTGTAATATTGGAGGAAGTTTAGGGTTTTATGTACTCCCCCATATTCGAATATAAGCAAAAAAAAAACATATTTTTTGGTCTCAAAATAAGCAAATCTCAACTAATTTGACCTTATTTAATGTTATTATCCCCTAAATACCCTTTATTTAATTGAGGTTGTGTTTCCATTAACCTTTTTATGTTCTTAATATCAAGTTCCAATGAAAGATAATTTAGGTAAAAGGTTATTTTTTAAAAGAGACTGACGCAATTAAATGATGTTTAACTAACTTTCTTAATAAGCGTAAAAGTAGTTTTTTTTTCTTATATATTCAAGATCAGAGGGAGTATATACAAAGCTCAAGACAGGGGGTGTAAATTACTCTAAAAAATTATGTTATTGAGTTTATACAAATGAAGTGGAGTGTAATATTTAAACAAGTTTGGAGTTTGGTGTCATTAAAATAAACTTGAAGGTAGTATAATATAATTTACTCTAAATAAAAAGAGTGCATTACATGGACTAGTTTTAATTTGTTGTTGTTGTTATCCACGTCTCAATCCAATTTAAAATTGAAAGAACGCATATCGAATAAAAGTGGATACCATATAATTACATCCCATTGGCTGGTTCGAAAAGACACGGATTACCAAACAAATAATTGTGAGCCGTTGATAACATCAGATCGAACCGTTCACGTTTCTCTGTACTAGTCCAGCTGGATCCTCGTAAAGGCTTCCAAAGCTTTATAATGTGGAATTGTGCCAATGCACCCTCCATCTACATCTTACCATCACTCTCACACCTATGATTATTCCTACCACACAAAATACACTATAAAGTCCATCATCACCTCCTCTTGTTCTCACCAATTAGACTATTAGACTCGGAGGTCCAAGACCGACCTTGTCCACACTTTACAATTATTTTTTTGTCATGTTGACATCTTTTCTTGTTTCTAAAATTTTTGCGCTCTTTTGTTTATGTTAGATCCATGAGCTAAGCAATAGAACCCCACTCATGGACCTTCGTTACAGATCTACTCAGATGGAAGTCGTTGATCATGTCTTATATTTCTTCACCCTCTCTTTTATGCTTTGCCCTATTCTTTGTTCTAACCATGGACAATAAACATCTTCAACGACTGTGATTTCCTTGATTAATTAAATAAGGTAAGAGTTCTAACTCGTTCGTTATGGTAAATTAACTTATTTGATAGTCAGAACTACATGATTAATATACATCCTGTATAAATTTACAAATATAATTTATTTTATAATCACCCTTGTTTTTTATTCTCTATTAACAAATGAATTAGGCTTGATTATGTTTTTGTCCTTTCAAATTAAAGGGTCTATTTTTTTTAGTCATCTGAATAAAGCACCATTAATATTTTGTGTGTGTGTGTGTGTGTGTCTATATATGCATAACTTTAATTATTATTAGGGGTGGCCATGGATCCGGATCAATCCGATAATCCAATGAATTCGAACCGATCCATACTGGAAAATTTGGATTAGTTCAGATCAGATTGAAAAATTGCAAATCCGATGAGTTCAGATCGGATCTCGGATTTCGCTTTTGAAAATCTAATCTAATCCAGCCGATTACTTACCATGTTTTTTTTTATATATATTTTTAACCTTTAGAGTTTGGGCTTTTTAGCCTAACCCAATTTTATAGTATTTTTTTTCATTGTAAAGCTATTGATCAATGATTAATATGATTATAATGTAAGACATGGTTTACTTTTTAACTTGAAATGGAACATGTTTCATATTAGACTAGTAGTTAAAAAATAGTTTTTGTGTAAAATGTATTAAATTGCATATTATTATAATCACTTTCCTATTTTTTTAATTTTTTTAATATTTTAATAATAAATCCGATAACTCGATCCAAACCAGTCCGATTAAAATTGATCGGATTGGATAAAAAAATGTCACGGATCCAATCCAATCCGACCCGTACCCACGCCTAATCATTATGTCACCTACACCGATTTATGCAGTTCAATTAATAATTTACTGGTTTGACTAATGATCCATTAATTCAGTGGCTCATCGAATAAATGATCAGTCCAGTTCTTTAAAAACTGCAACCAACCTGGCTTTTCAATCTCCCAAGTAAAAAAGTAACTTTGTTTTACAAATATCTAGCGTCTTAATTGACTGTTGCGTTTGTATAAATACAAGTATACAGGCATTGAGAGAAGGTCAACCGTGGAACCTTGCTCACGGACTGAAAATATTAGGTACGTAAAATCATTAAAAGAGTATCTGGAATACATATCCAACTCTTCTTTATTAAAAATAATGATTTATTTTATATGATGATTGTATTTTACACGATTGTCCCAATTCGTGAAAATTAATTAATCTTTATTTGCAAAATATGGTGTGGTTGTAGGGAGGAGGTGGTGTAAAATTAAAGATTAACATCTCCTGCAGTTGTAAAAGCTCCTTCAATTAATAGCTCATTTTGGAGTGGCAAGCAATTGTTCAATTCGATCAGCATGCTCTTGCCTTCTGAGTTTGACTATTAATCGTGGAACATTTTGAAGGGAATACTCTAAACTTTTTGTATGCGACACAGAAAGTTTAGTGTGAGTGGCTGTCTATGACAAGTGTTTGGTCATGGAGATTCTCCAATGTCAACGTGGATTCGTAAACAACCCTGTTGGAAACGAGGTTCAACATCGTCGCGAATGCAAGTTCTCTAATTTCAACGACCTTTGCATTCAAAGCTGCACTTGCTGTGATGGAATTTGTCAATGCTATGTAGTACTGTACTGATATCAGCTTATGTTTCTTGTTTCCACGTGCTGGAATTTGTTATGCTAGGTTGTACTCGTGTTGGAAACGAGGTTCAACTCTAAGTTCAACGACCTTTACATTCAAAGCTTGCTGGCTGCACTTGCTGTGCATGCTGTAATTTGTTATGCTAGCTAGATACACTTAATAAATCAACATTATTACTATTAATATTTTTTCTTGTGCGCCTTTATCATTCAGTGTATTCCAGTCATTATTTCTGCCTTGTTGTAAATAACCCACACCGATGTAGGTCGGTAACTCATTCATTCATTTATTGACATGTGACTGCGTTTTGTCATGTTAGATAATGAACTTCAAACTTAATCATATAGTAGTATTATCTAATCAATTTTGAAATAATTTAAACAAATTTAATAAGATGTTATCTAATCAATTTTGAATTAATCAAATCTAATAAGATATTATCTAATTAGTTTAATTATTTTATGGGTCCTCATCCTTTTACTAATTAAATTTTCAATTTAGTTCTTAAATTTATTTTTCTTTTAATTGAGTCCTTAAACTTTTTTTTTTTTTCAATTGGCTCCAGCCCCAACATTGTTGTAACTTTCATCAAGCCACTGAACTGCATATTTACCCAACTTCAAACAACTTGAGCAACGCTTGAGAACAGTAGTTATTTCTTGATAGATATATGCATGTAATATAAATTACTACATGTTAGTTCACGGCTTTCTTTTTTGGGAAATAGTTTTTTTTTTTTTTCATTCAAAAACACTCTCATGAAGTTGCCAAAACAAAGCTTATTCAACCTCAAAATAAGTTAATCCAAACATACACAGTCATGCAAAATTAAGTTTAATTATCTACAGTCATACAATCTTCTTGAGCATACAAATATGCAATGCAATAACTTGTGAACTCATTTAATATTTTTTTTAAATTAAGAGGAAAATTGCTTAAATTGTAATTGTAATTGTAATATATATATATATATATATATATATATATATATATATATATATAAAAGGAGGGATAAACTTAAGTAAGTATAAGAGAGTTACTCTTCATCTCCACCATTCATTTTCTTGAAATCTAATGGTTGTAATGAATAACTAATCTTAACCATTAGATTTCAAGAAAATGAATGATGAGGATGAAGAGTAACTCTCTTATTCTTATTCTAGGAGTAAAGCGGATCCCTCCTATATATATATATATATATATATATATATATATATATATATATATATATATATATATATATATATATATATATATATATATAAAAGGAGGGATAAACTTAAGTAAGTATAAGAGAGTTACTCTTCATCTCCACCATTCATTTTCTTGAAATCTAATGGTTGTAATGAATAACTAATCTTAACCATTAGATTTCAAGAAAATGAATGATGAGGATGAAGAGTAACTCTCTTATTCTTATTCTAGGAGTAAAGCGGATCCCTCCTATATATATATATATATATATATATATATATATATATATATATATATATATATATATATATATATATATATTTCTTTGTGAGATCCATATAAAAATTATAAATTAAGGAGTTAAGCAACACCAATGGCAAGCACCGTTAGAAATGTTATAAAGATCTTTATTCGGAAACACTCAATGACATTTAGAAAAAATGCTAAACAAACACAAGGTAACTTGTTAGAGAAAATTATCCTACATTGATAAATCAATGGATTTAGTATATTTTTAATACATTGATTTATTAGTTTAATTTTTTTTAATTTTAAATTTAGGACATTTATATTTATATGGTTATTAAATACAAAGACCATCTTTTTAATTCAAATTATTATAAAATATTTCTTTTTTTTTGTCATACATAAGAATTAAGAGAAAATAAGATATGTATTGACAGTATAAAGATGTTTTACATTATCAAATTTTTACATTGATAGTGTATGCTCAATAAACTCAAGAATTAATACATATCACTTTTACACATTGTTTAATCAATACAGTATACTTTTTGTTGAGTCATAAGACGAATCAGAACCCTCAAATTATTTTGATTTTATGCAAAACAAATATTAAGTAAAAAGACTGCATCTTATAAATGCCTACAGACGAAAACGTTGTATCTACGTATGTAAGATATAGATGATATGCAGACAGACGCTTAAGTGAAAAAGCATTTAAAGGCATAGTAAATGCACTATCGCTTTGTAATCTGTTTTGCAGAGTATATTCATAGAACATCTTTCTAGGACCTGTCGAAGTGCATAAAAGGGAATATAAAGAAGAGTCAAAGTTTCAGAAGTTTTCCTCGCCTCAAAAGACACGCTACAGCTAGCAATGAGTACTTGTATGAGCAAACGATGTGACCACTGCAACAGAAGGATATGGAGTATATCTCAAGAAAGATAAGCAGAGTGTTTTATCAGTTTAGAATGACTAGTTGGTGACAAACATTTAATGCTCGCATTAAATGCCCCTCAACCACCTTCCTTCAGACGCTGGTCAGACGCAAAGAAAGAAGACCGTTTAGAGACAACGATTACTTCCTCAGCAAGTCTATATATAGAAGAAGATTTGAAGTGTTGACAACAACACACGAACTGAATTCAAAATTCAAGCATTCTTTCAAGTCTTTATTCTTTCTCTTGTAAATTCTATTTGTAAAAAGCTCTCAAACCACTTTGTGTATCCTAAGAGAAAAATACTTTGTCCTTAACCTTGTATATCCTTCTTTGAGACGACAGTTGAAAAGTCTGTGCG